>OZ017787.1:7086716-7686716 GCA_963969325.1 Lycopodina hypogea
ACAATTGGACAATTGGCAAGCGGTTGCCGTTGAAAAAATGGGCGAACTTAAATCCAAATATCGCTCTGTTCAAGTTTTTTTAGATGCTTGTGTTAAGTGCGGTGCTTGCACTGATAAGTGTCACTATTTTTTAGGTTCAGCTGATCCAAAGAATATGCCAGTAGCGCGTCAAGATTTATTCAGAAGTGTGTATCGTCGTCATTTTACTTTTGCGGGTAAATATTTTCCTAAACTAGTCGGCGCTAAAGAGTTTGATGAGGAAATGTTGGATGATTGGTATAACTATTTTCACCAGTGTTCACAATGTCGTCGTTGTTCGGTATTTTGCCCATACGGTATTGATACCGCTGAGATTTCAATGGCTGCTCGTGAAGTATTAGATGCAGTTGGTGTTGGGCAAAAGTATTGTAATCAAATCTTAGGTAAAGCCATTACCATTGGTAATAATCTGGGTTTACCAGAACCTGCCTTGCGTGACACTTTGCTGGATTTAGAGGAAGAAATTGAAGAAGAAACTGGTATTGCCGTTAAATATCCACTAGACATTAAAGGTACTGAGGTTTTACTCGTTACTCCGTCAGCAGATTTTTTTGCTGAGCCGCATATTGATGGATTAATTGGTTATGGTAAAGTGTTTTATCAAGATGGCGTGAGTTGGACTATGAGTTCGTATGCTTCTGAGGGTGCAAATTTTGGTATGTTTATCGGCTCGTACGATGTTATGCGCAAAGCAGCATTGCGCATTCGTAAGGCCGCACTGGATTTAGAGGTGTCACGGGTAATGGTTGGCGAATGTGGGCATGCTTGGCGTGTGGCTTACAGTTTTTGGAATACCTTAACGGGTGTGGGTGCAGGCGCAACGGATGAGTTTGGTTTGAAACTGCAGAAGCAATTGGATTCTCGTTATCCACAGCCGCAACATATTATTGAATACACCCATGATTTGATTCAACGCGGTAAGTTAGAATTTGACAAATCTGCCAATGATGAGCGTACTGTAACTTTTCATGACTCTTGCAACGTGGCACGTGCAACGAATATGGGTGGCATTCCAAACGGGCAATTTATTTTACCACGTGAAGTGATCAAAGCGGTTTGCAACAATTATGTAGATATGGAACGTAACACCATTATGGAATCCACCTTTTGTTGTGGTGGCGGTGGCGGTTTGTTGACAGACGATTTGATGGAAATTCGTATTAAAGGCGCGATACCAAGAATGCAAGCCTTAAAAGCAGTAGAAAAATCTGATAGCGTGAACACTTTGGTAGCTATTTGTGCCATTTGTAAATCACAGTTCAGCAAAGTGTTGCCAAAATTTGATTTTGACCCCTATATGATTGTTAGTGCCCACCAGTTGGTGAGTGAAGCGATTATTATGAATAAACCACAAACCGATGGTTCACCAGCTGATACAGTTGCTGAAGCACTAACCGAATAAATAAGGAGATTTGACATGCAAAAGAATCCGTACGGACAAAATTACAAAAAGGACAACCATACCTTTAGAATGTTTAAAGACGAAGGCGATGAGCTAGGTTCGGTGCCTTGGAATCAAAAGATTTTTCAAAACGATACCAGCTATAAGTGCCCAACTTATATTGCACAAACACCACCTTGTCAAGGTTCATGTCCATCAGGGCATAATATTCGTGGTTGGTTAGATATTGTTCGCGGCATGGAAAAGCCGCCAGGCGATCTTTCATGGCAAGAGTATGCGTTTCAAAGATCAACGGACGCCAATCCATTTCCATCAGTTATGGGACGTGTTTGCCCTGCACCTTGTGAAGATGGTTGTAATCGTAATGAAGTGGAAGATACAATTGGCATTAATGCAGTTGAGCAGTTTATTGGCGACACCGCTAAAGAACAAGGTTATAAATTTGAAGTTAATGCAAAAGCCACGGGTAAAAAAGTGGCTGTGATTGGTGGCGGTTGCGGTGGCCTAGCAGCAGCATTGCAACTTCGCAAACAGGGTCATAGTGTGACTGTGTTTGAAAAATACGAGAAACTCGGCGGCATGATGATGTACGGTATTCCTGATTATCGGGTACCACGCGATGTTTTGCAGTATGAGATTGACCGAATTTTAGCAACCGGTATTGAAACCAAGATGAACACCAAAGTGGGTGTTGATATTACTATCGAACAATTAGAAAAAGACTATGATGCGGTGTTATTTGCGATTGGCGCAATGAGCGGTAGATCATTGCCAATTCCAGGTGGCGATGCGACTAATTGTGTCTCTGGTGTTGCTTTTTTAGAGGCTTATAATCAAGGTCGTTTAAAGCATATTACTGGCAAAGTGATTTGTATCGGCGGCGGTGATACGTCAATTGACGTGGTTTCAGTGGCGCGTCGTTTGGGTAATATTGAAAATGTTGCAACCAAAGACAGACCAGAAAGCATTATTTTTAATGATACGGCGCACGATGTGGTCGATACATCTAAGCGCCTAGGTGCAGAAGTGTTGTTAACGACTCGCTCTACGCTTGAAAATATGCCAGCAGCACAGGAAGAAATTGATGATGCAAATCGTGAAGGGGTTGAGATTCAAGGTCAGTTGCAACCCGTTGAAGTCGTTCAAGATAAAGATGGTCGCGCTACTGCACTACGTTTTCAGCGTTTGGAAGCAGATGGAAAAACTGTTATTGAAGGTTCTGAGTTTGATGTTGAATGTGAGCTAATTGTCCCAGCGATCGGACAATCGGTTGATAACGAAGGCATGGATGATTCATTTTTTAATGACCGTGGTTTTATTGATGCAGATAGAAACTACCAAGTACCAAATAAGCCAGGTTTTTTTGTTTGTGGCGATGTAGTGCGTCCACATTTATTAACCACAGCAATTGGTCAGGCAGGTATTGTGGCTGAGAGTATTGGTGATTATTTGTCAGGTAAAGACCAATCAGCACGCCCTAAGGTTGATGTACATTACTTTGATCTTATGGAAAAACTCAACGAGTGGGACCTTGCGCCATCTGGTGATTATGATTCAACTGGTGCGCCAGCTGAAGCAACAGACTCTGCAGACTATGCGGTTCATAACTTTGAAGACCGTTCATTTGCTTCAATCATTCCACATACAGAATTGTTTTTAGGTCATTTCGACCAAGAAGAGCGCAATAAGCGCAACCATGTGTTGGTTAATGTTGATAATGTATTAGGTAACTTTGAAGAGCGTTTAGTGGGCTATAGCGAAGAACAGGCGCAAAAAGAAGCTGCTCGTTGTATGTCATGTGGTTTGTGTTTTGAGTGTGACAACTGTGTGATGTATTGTCCGCAAGATGCGGTATTTAAAGTCAAAAAAGATCAATCAACATTGGGCCGTTATGTTGACACAGATTACAATAAATGTATTGGTTGTCATATTTGTGCCGATGTTTGTCCAACGGGTTATATTCAAATGGGGTTGGGTAGCGATTAATACTATTTAAAAAAACAAATTTGCGTTATTTGCCTAAAACCGTATATTTATACTGTCATTAGCCAAATGTCTTGTTTTATTGATTTTTGAGAAGTAGCAATTGTTTGTTTTTAAAGAGAAAAATATGATGCGTTTATGGGTTGTTTTTTTTAATTTGGTGATGTCGTTTGCCTTGTTTGCACATGGTGATAAGGACCATGTTAATTTGGGTGATGAAGCAAGATTGATTAAAGAATCAGGCAAAACTTATCATCAAAGCCTTTCGTTAATTCGCAAAATGCACCCTGAGTTTTTGAATCATAAGCGTGATAAAACCCTGCGAGAGGGAGTTCGAACTAAACAAAATTCACTGAAAGGCTGTGTCAATTGTCATGCCAATCAAGATAAAAATACCAGCCAGTATCATCCTGTTGATAAAAAAGATCAATTCTGCTCAACTTGCCATCAAAAAGTCAGCGTAAGTGTTGATTGTTTTGGCTGTCATCGTACAACACCCAGTCAAGCAACAATCAATCAACTAAACAAGCGAACTTTAGTTGTGACTTTGCCGTCAAATGCTGCGGTGCAAGCAAAACCAAGTGCCGTTATAATAGATAAGCAGAGGGCTGATTATGAGTAAAACACTAAATCGTCGAGACTTTATTAAAACCACTACTGCAACTACTGTGGGTGCAGTTGCCATTGCTAATGGTGTTACTTTAACCACTTTTGCTGCCAATGATAAGCCTGTTACTAACGCCAAGCGCTGGGGTTTGTTGATTGATACCAATAAACTCACAGAAGCAGATATTGATGGCATGGTTAATGCTTGTCAAAAAGAGCATGGTTGGGGTCATGAAAAACATTCAACTGGCGATCAAAAACCCACTTGGATTAAAAAACTTAAAGTACAGGATCGAGCGACTAAAAAAATCACCAATTTAGCACTAATGTGCCAGCATTGTGAACAACCTCCTTGTGTGGATGTCTGCCCAACTAACGCTTCGATGAAGCGTGAAGACGGTATCGTGTTAGTTGATAAGCATTTATGTATTGGTTGTCGCTATTGTATGATGGCGTGCCCGTATGATGCCCGGTCGTTTGTACACGAGGATTTAACCGACCAGCGCGAGCATATGCCGCGTGGCAAGGGTATGGTTGAATCTTGCACATTATGTGTACACAAGGTTGATAATGGCGAGCAACCTGCTTGTGTTGCTAGTGTTAATAGTGACGCGGTTATTTTTGGTGACTTGTATGATTCAAGTGGCAAACTTCACCAAACCCTAAAACAAGTTCAAAGCACACAAATCAGAGCAGACCTTAATCTGAATACAGGTGTGCGTTATAGTGGAATTTAGTGGCATTTAGCAAAGTTTAATAATAGTATTACTAATTTAGGCATTTTATGGATATTCGTTATCAACAAATTCAAGGCACAAGTTTAGGTTTTTACGCATTGGTTACAGGGTTAAGTGTGCTTATTCTAGCAGCACTCGCCAGCGCCTATTATATGGAATCTCATGGTCATTATGTTACTGGTATGAGCAATGCAATAGTTTGGGGGATGCCACATGTGTTTGCCTTGTTTTTAATTGTGGCAGCTTCAGGTGCGTTGAATGTGGCTTCAATTGCCTCGGTATTTGGTAAAAAAATATACAAGCCGTTATCGCGTCTGTCGGGATTGGTTGCACTGGCTTTGTTGGCAGGCGGTTTGATGATACTGGTGTTAGACTTAGGACGTCCTGATCGCTTGATTATAGCCATGACCGAATACAACTTTAACCATATGAGACCTCAACTTCTTTTTATCAATCAGGACATAATGGTACTTCTTTTTTTCCCCCCTACTTCTACCTCCATAGGGCTAGGGCTAGCACTCTAATAGGCCTAGCACTCTAATAGGCCATGTAATGCCAATTTTGAAAAACCAAAGGTGCCTCGATGGCCACCCTGGTACCAAATGATAATCCACCAAATTTGGTGGAGCTCCTCCCAAAATTGTGAGATGAGATTATCCCCAGAAAAAAAGGGGGGGGGGGGGTATAATAAGCCATGGGGGGCCAATTAGAAAAATGTAGGGGTTTCATGGTGTTAAACGTGATCCCACATGGAAGCCTACCAAGTTTGTTAAGGCTCCTCCCAAAATTGTGGGATGAGTCATACCCCCAGAGGAGGGGGGTGGGGACTAAAGCTATAAAATGTCCTCTTTGCTTTCTTTCATAAAGGAAATTCGTTTTTCTTTCAAAAGATGTTAATGAACATTTCGTTTGCTTTAGCGTCTCAGTGCACATGTGCAAATCAGTGTGAGCCACTGCCAAAGTCGGCCATTTTTGCCTGTAACTTTCACCTCACAAAAAAACTATAGGGTTCTGACCATTGACCAGACAGAGGTATTCACCAAAATTCATTGGAGTTCATCAACATTTGAGGGAGTTATTGAATTACTAACATACCGACTACACACTACAACACCTTTATAATTACACACATAATTTTTCATTCATAGTGTAAAATATACATAGATTTTTAGTTCCAATATGTATATATATAGACACAGACTACTAGAATAATGACTCAACACTGCCCAAAAAGTTCAGGCCTTGCTGGCCAGCATGGAGGTATAAAGTTATGTTTTGGCTATTTGGTTTCTTTGCTTCTTTAAAAAAAATTTTTTAATTTTGTTTATATTCCGTATTTTTTTTTACATGCCAGTTCATATATATATGTACAGCCAACTCTATTTTCCTTGGCTTTGAGCAAGTCCAAGTCCTAGAATTGCAGCTGTTGCAGCTGCTCTCTAATCTCCTTAGTTTTGCTGTCATGAAAGGGCACTGAAAGAGCACTGAGAAAGAACAGAGCAGCATTCAGTAAGTAAGGAAAAATATACAGTTAGGGTACTCTACCCAATATTGTTAATTAGCCAGTTACTATATTTGCTATATATTTCAAGTACTTCTCACAGGGAGCGGTGCTATTTTTGTTTCAATTTATTCTAGTATATGGATCATTCTAAAAATGTGTAACAGTCTGGAATATATTTTTATGGTTTTATTTTGTCAGATACAATTTTTAAGCTAACATACACATCATGTTTATGCAGTGGATATTCAATTGGTACTGTCCTTTGTAAATTATGCTTTAAACAGGTAGTAAATGGGTAAACTAAAATTGTTGCCAACTGACTGTTTTATCTAAATTTACTGCTTATTTGGCTTTTTAAAAAAAAAGGAAAAGAATCTTTGATGGTAGTTGTCTCTCTGTTTATGGAAGGTATCCTTGCTAAACAAAATATATTTGTCAATTATGTACTATTGGAACTATAGAATAAATAAAATGTATATAACAAAATTAATGTGAGATAAATAATAGAATTAGGAATCTGGACAGATCACTTTAAAGATATTAACTACTGGTAGGACTAGATATCATGCACCCCAGGGGTGCTGTACTTGAGCAGGCTAGGGATATATTTTGAAGAATTACTACTTTAAATATAGTTCTAGCATACCCTAGATAGAGTATACTAAATCCAAGACAAGCTATCACAAACCTGTTGGGTACATGGGCTATTCAAAGTGGACTTTGCAACGGAATTTACGTGAGCATTTAAAAAAGAAAAGGATGGGGAGGGGGTAGAGAAAGGGGGGGAAAGAAGGAAAAATAAACGATCAGGGAGAATTGAACCACTGATCTTGAGCTTGAGAAACCAAGGTGCATCATTAGGCCATGATTTTTGTAGGCTTTTTTCTGGCATGGAGAATTTGAATTTCTTTTCTTTTCCTATCAGAGGTGCCACTTTTGGACTAAATATTTGGCCTATTATGTCAGCGATGTTTATCTACACATTAAAAAAAAATGTATTCAACTTGATCCAAAATGGTGAGAGTTAGGAACAGACAGACAGACAGACAGACAGACAGACAGACAGACAGACAGACAGACAGACAGACAGACAGACAGACAGACAGACAGACAGACAGACAGACAGACAGACAGACAGACAGACAGACAGACAGTACCTAAAATCCTCCCTCATACATAACCTCCAATTGCCTGTTGGGGATAAGTTGAAGGCACCACCCTTTTTCCTGCTGTACTAGACATGACTTATGGAGACCAGTACTGGTTGAGTATCCACTACCTTATATACAAAAATCTTTAGCTTCATTATGACATTGTGGTCATCACCAGAAATTAAGTTTTATTTCAAATTTTCAAGTAAATGTGTTTGTTTGTTTTTTAACTTGCAGATGATTCGTGTTAAGATGAATTGAAAACTGTGACAGTGGCCACCATAAAAGAGCAGTTGAAAAAAAGAAACAACCCGAAAAAAACAACAATGAAATAAAGATTCTGTAATAAATATTTCTAGGCATGGAAGAAAAAAAAATAGTACAATGCAGTTAATTGCCACTCTGGCTATGACTTAGCACCAAACCAGGACAAGGCAGTAGAGTAAGCAAGTGAGGTACCAGAGCCCAAGAAGTTGGTGGAAAAGAGGCTGGTGTCATGGAGACTGGTGTCATGGAGACTGGTGTCATGGAGACTGGTGTCATGGAGACTGGTGTCATGGAGACTGGTGTCATGGAGACTGGTGTCATGGAGACTGGTGTCATGGAGACTGGTGTCATGGACCCAGTGTGTGACTTAGACAAGGTGGATAAGGAATACTTGTGCATGACCAACACCTTGAACAGAGGAGGATTCATGGCACCCACTCAATTGGTTGACAGCCTGACAGTTGAAGTGAGCCAGGTGTGGAGGCACATGTTTCTGACCCTGGTAGGAGGGCAAGGTTCCTTGCATGTGATGGTGCTTTGAAGGTCTTCCAAACATTAGTAATTAATTTTATTTGAGATTACCAAGGAGGCCAGAATAAGTGACGTGAAAATGGATATTTATTGATGGAACAATTACTACCATTCATGGCCGAGTCCTTGTTCAACTGCTTCGACAGCAACCTCACAAAGGATACCATGTCTGAAATCCACGAGCAGTCCAAAAAGACAGGCAGGGAAGCCAGCCAGGAGGAGAAAAGGCACAGGGAGGCCAGGAAAAAGCAGAAGCTACAGAGTGATAAAGAGCAGCACTCCACACTAACATACAGACAATATAACTAGAACAATATGACTGTACAATGAAATACGCCTGATGTTTCGTTTCATCACATTCAGCACTGTTGAATGAAATTTGGACAAGTAATCTAGCAGAGATTATCCCCAGTATCTATGGAGGCTATATTTAAAATATGTGCAAATCTCCTATATATATATATATATATAAGGAGATGTCTGTCTGTCTGTCTGTCTGTCTGTCTGTCTGTCTGTCTGTCTGTCTGTCTGTCTGTCTGTCTGTCTGTCTGTCTGTCTGTCTGTCTGTCTGTCTGTACCATCATTCTGGCCAAACCCCTGGGTAGATTTCTCTGAAACTTGGAATATTGATAGGTTTTTACCCAACTTAAAATATGGACTAAAAAAATCTGGGAAATGGTTACCATGGTAAAGAAAAATGCCAAAAATGGTATTTTTGCCCCAAAAAAACAACAACCCCCCCCCTCCCCCCCTTGGAGCTACAAATCTAAAACTTGGTATCCATATATAACTTAACTCTGGGAGTATCATGTGCTCGGTCCCACCTGACCACACATCTTCCCTCCGGGTGTAAGGGTAAAAATGCCAAAACGCTTGAACTTAGGGAGATAGATCCATGAACACACACACACACACACACATATATATATATATATATATATATATATATATATTTAGAACCAATGTAGTCTTCGGAATGTTTTTAGTACATGTATATAACCACACCCATTTCCGTTTTCATATCAGGCCAAAAAAAAGACAAAAATAGTACAGACAAACCCATGGAGCGACATACTTAAAACATGGTATGCATACACAACTTGAATTTGGGAGTAACATGGGCTGGATCCCTCCTTGCTACACCTCTTCCTATTTGTGTTTAAAGAGAAAAAGTGCCAAAAAGAGGACTTCTGAATAACACTTGGACCTAAGGAGTTAGATTCACAAACACTCTTCAATATATATTTCGGTTCAAAAGTACATATGTATGCCATGGCCAAATACTTGGATAAAAAGGCCGAAAGTTAGCATGTGCTCTCCAAGAACCTGGATAAGCAATATTAAACACATGTCGACATGGCAATGGGTGTAGTTTGCCATAAACACACCCACATGAAGTTATTTTGGCTGAAAAAAGTTACTCAGAGACTAATCAGGCAAAAATTTGGCGTGTGGTCTCCGAAGTACTGAGGAAAGCATTATTAACCACATACAGTTGTGGTTAGGCCATAGCCACACCCACTGGAAGTTGTGTTTGGCTATTAAAAGCTAATCAAACGACCAACCATGCTGAAATTTGGAATGAGGTTTCCAATCGACTGGATAAGAATTACTACTCAGTGTGTGTGTGTGTGTGTGTGTGTGTGTGTGTGTGTGTGTGTGTGTGTGTGTGTGTGTGTGTGTGTGTGTGTGTGTGTGTGTGTCAATGGGTATGGTCTGGTCTGGTCATTGCCATAACCATAGAATGTCATTATGCCTACCAAACATTCAATTTTGGACCAATTAGGCTGAAACTCGGCACATGGAGTCCAAGTAACTGGGTGAGCATTATTAACCACATGTAGGTGTGGCAATGTGTGTGGTTTGTTATTTGATACACATCAGAAGTTGTTTTGACTGCCAAAAACAAATTAAAGGGCCAACCAGGCCAAAATTTGAGAGGCTTCTATAATGTTTCATGTTGATATTGGCTGGGCAACATCAGGTATATGCTGCTAGTATATTGATAAAAATAAGAAGAAAAAGAAATAAAAAAAAAAGAATTAAAAAATATATATATTTTTGTCTGATTATATTTTTTAGCCCCATACAGCAAAGCCCTTTTGGGTAGCATTGAGTCAATCAGTTCTAGTAGTCTGTGATATAGATGACAATGCAAACATTCTATTAATACATTTTGCTGAAACACATTGTACAACATGCAGAAGATAGTATATTAAATGAAAATGAGTTCCATTGGTCATGGCCAGCATTGACACAACTAAAGGATTAAGTAATATATTCCCTTACAATGATGTTTAAAGTGAAGTTGAGACTCATTAAGCACCAGAGAGAAAGGAATGACTGATAAATAAACTCTTTCCCACCCCCCCCCCCCCCTCCCCTAAAATGTAAGGTTTTCCATACATAAATAAAACAATAGTTTCATTTCTAAGATCAGATGATACTACAGAAGAACCCCAGAGTTAAGAACCCCAGAGCACTGACCTGGTCAACAGAACACCAAATTGGAAAAAAAAGTTGGTAAAGTATAAAAAAAAGTATACCTGTTTTTATTAGGTCAAGAATACCATGCACCCGAATTGCAGCTGCTGCAATGCTCTAGACTCCTTTCACTGAGGAAAACAACCCAATAAGGTGTATAGGGAGGGAGAACAACTGCAGTTAATACAATTCTCTGTTGTGGGCACAGTAAAGTAAGAAAAAATAAAGCTGGCAATACTTAAAATAAATTTTGAACTTATGGCTGGAAGAAGTGTTGAAAAGGCTAAATAGTAGCAAAACAGCTGCAAATAAGCATATTAGCATTCATTTACAGTATTTAGGATAAGTACTCACCAAAATATTGTTTTAGATTACTGTAATAAAACAATTATTAGGAAGCACATTATTGGGAATCATCATTTCAGAGTTATGAACATTTCAGAGTTATGAACACTGCAGTTTCCAAGGGGTTCGTAACTCTGAGGTTCTACTGTAATTCAACTACTAGAGAAAATGACACAATTCAAACTGTGTACATACACATCTATATATAATGGAGCTAAAATGTGTGTTTGTCTGATAACTCCCACAGTTTGAGAGGAGCCCCTCCACTTGGTAGGCTCTCATTCTGGATTGGGACTTCCATCAGGCACCTTGATTTTCCAAATTTGCCACCTATGGCCTGTTATAGCCATAGACCCCCCTCTGGGGGTATGTATTCATCCCTCATTGGAGGAGCCTCACCAACAGGCTTCCATTTAGAATGGGGGGGGGGGGGGGGTTACTGCTGTGTGACACCCTTATTTTTTTCTTTTCTTCTAAATTGTCTCCCCATAGCCTGTTATAGCCTTAGCCCCCCTCTGGGGTGTATACTCATCCCACAGTTTTAGGAAGAACTCCACTACAATTGGTGGGCTATCAGGACCAGGGTGGGCATTTGGTTTTACCAAATTGGTGCTGAATTTCCTATTAGACCCCCCCATATTTTTTGTGATGGGAGGAGCCCAAACGCATTTGGTGGACCAAGGGTGGGGGGGGGGGGGGGGAGTTGGGAAGAGCCCCACAAAACAATAAGTGAACTGAAAGCCAAAGGCCATCTAATATTATATATTGTTGGATCCATAAGCAATGTTTTATTCATCCACAATATTGGTGGTGGTGGTGGGGTGGGGGGGGGGGGGGGGGGGGAAGCAACAACCAGTACAAAGATATTTCAATTTTTGAACCCTCTAAAGGAGAGCTGAGGGTAGATTGGGGTGATCATGCCATGACAAACTACTTGTTTTACAGAGGACAAAAATGACAACAAATAAATTAATATCTTTTATTTTATATTCTTGCAGAGTTACTGTTCACACACACATCCCCCCCCCCCCTCAAATAGGAGTGTACTTGTTGATTTTTCTTCTCCATTGAAAGTTAAGGTTTATAAGCATTCAACCTCAGACTCTGTGTTCACCACATCACTGCAGACGACACAACAAAAAAAAAAAGAAGAAAAAAAGAAAAGGGGGAAGGGAGGCATAAAACGTTTGTGAAACCCATTGCTCATATATTGTCACACCCACCCCTCCCTACCTTGCAGGAGAGCAGAATAGACAGCAGTGCTGATGGAAGCACTCCTCCTGAGATTTAGACATCACATCACATTTAAATTGTATATAATTAACATTTAATAATTATTTTATGCATATTATTTAATTTGTGCCGTTGTTGATGTTCCACTGAAATATTGTCAATGAAAGCAAACAAGCACTCAAATTATGCTGACATCTCCAGACATCAACTAGCAATTCCAATGAAACAGACTTAAGCCAGTGGCCAGTACTGCTTCCTTAAAAATGTCAGCTAGTGACCATGAGATGACACAATCTTTACTGGTCCACGTCAGAGTGTTTGGTAAGTGAGGGTTCCACCAATGGGAACATCAAAGGGAGTGATAAGAATGGGCACGGAAAGGATGGAAAAACAACAAAAAGAACAACAGAGCACTACAGCAGTATATCATAATTGCATTAGAATGTGTTATTCAACTTAGAGATGAGGGCAGGACTACATGCTCTAGGCCAGGAAAAATTACTCTTCTTGCCAGTGCCAATTTGTCAAGTATTCAGACATACTCTTTTTCATTCTATTTACATTTTCACTAAAACAAAATACAATTATCAAAGAAACAAGTGCACATACTCTAATTCAAAGAATGGGGCTTCTTTAAAAGCAACTTTTCCTCAGCAAATCACAATGAAAAGAATTGATGGTTGTGCTGTTGATTGCTTTAATTTAGCTAATTGCTAGCTATCATATTTTCCCCTCCTCACAGTTCTGCTATCCTTACAAAAGGTCATACCCTATCCCTCCCCACTCAAGTCAATATAAAAATATATATACACATATATGTACATATAAATACAATACATATGCAACAGTGATCAAGTTGGTGATGCTCAGTATGTCAAGAGTATAAATTAGACAAATCTTCTCTTTCTTTTGGCACAAGTTTCCGCATCATATGAGAAGCTTCCTGCTGCGGCTGTGAGAGGACAGGAGGGAACTAAAGTGCACACAGCACAAGAGAATCAGAATATGTAAAGCTAATTACATACTATAAATGTCATTGTTCATCCTTATTTTGTGTCCACCTACCCACTCATGGGTTGTTTTTTCTTTCCCAACCCTATTGGTCTCATTCTTACAGACAATACCTCCATGATCTCATCAGATCTGAGGTCGTCAACTTGCAATTAGCAGAATGGTTAGGTCGTGCGTTTCCCATTTGGGAGGGGGAGGGGGGTTTGGTGTTGTTTTTTTTTTGTTTTGTTTTTGGTTGTTGAAAGATTATGGTAAAGGGTCATTGATAGCCAAAACAACTGGAAGGGGCATTGGGCTGGTTTTGCCCCTTTAGGTGACTTTTTGGGCATTTCCTATGCATCCTTGGATTAGCTCTCATCCATCAAACTGAGTTGACTATTCATGCAATTTAAGTGGAAGTAATTGTTACCAGGATATTGTGGTTAAATGATTGTCAATCATTCATGTGTATCTATACCATGGTTTTTATTATAATGCGCTGCACTTCATATTACTTCACTTCAGTTGTTCAGTCTATAAGTTGTTCAATGAATGAGTAAAGTTGAATGGGTGACTAAGTTATACCAGGCTGTAATAGCGTGCAGTATCATAAGCCAAAAAGGGCAAATACAACAACTTTCCCATTTCCATTATTCTTAATAATTTAACTTTGGAATGGCTAAATCACTGAAATGGGGCAGTGCCCCACAAAAAAAAGAAAAGAAAAAAGAAATAAATTTAAAAAAAACAAACAAACAAAAAACAGAACAACAAAGAAACAAAAAAAAATCCCTTAATCATACATTAAGCACACTGAACAACTTTGTATCTGTAGAAGAAGCAAGAAGGCTGACCGAAAAACCAATCAAAGGATACATTTTAGCTAGTGACAATATAAGGCATAGGATATTGAGCTGGGATGAAAATATCTGAATGATAAGATTAAAATGTAAGCATTTAGACAAAGTCCAACCCCCCCTCCAAATTAAAAAAAAAGTTTTAAAAATGCTGGGCCAATCCAATATCCCAGAGAGGGATTAGCAAAATCAGGGAGGGTCAGCATAAACACAGTACACAGTAAGAAGAGCTACAAAACTTCATCAAGCCCACCGGCTCCAGGGGAGAGTTATCTTTGAAGGACAGTGGTGGTGTTCCAGAGGGAAACTACTGAGTGGTATAGTCAGCTTTATTACTCAGCTAGGAATACAGCACTTGGTTGGATAATGTCACATTCAAATATAATGTTCTATTTGTGCAGCTCTATACGCAACCAGTTTTGTTAACACACAATAACTGAATCTTGCAATAATTAGATCCCTGACAGGATAACTATTACTCTATACCAGTAAGGACGTCCTGGGTCAAAGTAGCAACAGACTTAAGAACTCATCATATAGAGGGAAAAAAGGGGGAGGGGAGGGGAGGGGAGGGGGAGGGGGGAGAAAAAGAAGGGGGAAAGGAAGAAAGAGGGGATCTAAAATATAAGTAGAACATGAAACATGTAATCCAAGCCACGATCATTTTTCATAAATCTTCTCACGAGACTACTTACTGATTGAAGCAGATGACAATAATCATGGACACACACAGACACACACACAATAACCTTACCTTTGTAACTAAGCTGTCGGCAAAGACAGAGTGACTGAGAAGAGGTTGAAATGCTGAAGCACATTCCAATATATTGAGGGAGGAGTCAGAGTAGCAGACAGCCGCAGCAGCTGGGACACCATACAGCTGGCAATAGGTCATTACTACAGCAGAGGGAAGAGAAGGACACTCACTAATGAATAATGGAGAATGTTGGTAGAAGAGAGAACCAATACAAAATTAATTCCTAATTTTGACTCCACTTGTTATAAAAATCAGTTGAAGCTAACATTAACTCCTAACTGAGAAATCCCCACTGATTAAATATATTTGATATTAAATTTTTCAAGGAAAATTCAATTCATTGACATGGTCAGGTCATAGTCAGTGTGATACACAGATTAACACACTCGTAGGTCGGTACGAAGGTTTGATAAACAGGTTGATGAACACGGTGGTACACACATGTGATAAACAGGTGGGTACACAGATGTGAATCCAGGTTGATAGATAAGTTGATAAACAGAATCAAAATATTAAAAAAAAACAACATCAAATTGTCTTCAAACAGGAGGGGAAAAGATAGCATTTAATTTATCCATGCAATCTAAAATCCTTATAATCTCAGTAGGTACTCAGTGCAGACTGACTACTGTTGACATGGCAACAGCCCAAGCCTCTCCTCACAGCTATCTAAACCAACTGTTAATGAACAGCTAATATACTTCATCACTCCCAAAGTTGTAGTAGAGCAGTGTTCAGCCACACCCAAAACACACCCTTTTATTAATTAACATATTGTGATATTTTGATGTACACTTGAATTTTTATGGTAATGCTTAGTTGTTTGTTGTTTTACTTTGACAAAGTTTTTAATATTTTATTTCAAAGAAGGCTTTTCCTCATCCCCTATCTTAATATGTTTATCTGTCACCTTTCTCAAAGACAAGGACCAGCACCATACTCAGTTTCAACCATCCTCTTTTTGAAGTAAAACTTTACGTCCCTTCCTCCAAAAAATTCCAGCTGCAACCACATGTTTTACTGCTATTCCATGCTCAACCAAATAACTATTTAAAAATTAAGAGCAAAGCAAGTAGCGAAGTACACCGTGGTGCTAGCTAGCATGCTCTGTTGACAACCATGGCTCCAAGGATGTGAGACATTAATCTGTAGGACTCCCACCTTCTTGCCTTCCCGCCAATAACCTGCCATGCCTACTGCAGGATACGAGGAGTTCATGTGTTCTGTGGTGCTGACTGCAAATCACACCCCAATCATCATGCCACAGACAAAGTGGTGCAAGAGATGGGTGGCAAGGGAGTGGTGGGAACACCCCAACACCTGACTTACACCTCTAGATCACATGACAAGATGTAGAGAATGGCGGTAAGGGATGGCAAGACCTTTCCTATCAGTTCGCACTAGTTCATAATAAGCATTGGGAAATGCTACTGGTACAAGAAGTTGGACAAGAGGTCTTGGCACAGGTGCTCTGAGCATCAAATGGAGGGTCACAACGAAAATTTGAACCAAGCATAACTGAGTTTTCCTTCTTTGCAGGTTCCATGTGCCGCACAACTGAGTAAAAACACACTATGTCTGTCTTTGACTGCATGGTCATGTGACCATGTCACATGATTCCTTGGGGTGGTTCTCACTTAGTGTCACACTCTGAAACTTCCATGGTTGTATGCTGTCAAACAAAAGAAAATGTTGTACTATTATCTGGATAGAGTCCCATGAATCTGGAAGCCTCGCCCCAAACAACTCTCTCCTTCAAATAGCCCCCCCCCCCCATAGCTTCACTTGTTGAAGGATATGACATCACTAATGCCGACCCTTTGAAGAAAACAATACTGATTATACATACCCTGCTCTAGTTAGGGAAGAAACATGTCCACCATTATAAGTCTGAGTGGAACATCTCGTTGAGAATTTGCAGCTTTTCTAAAGGCAAACAAGCACATCATCACTAGTCTATCTTGATATACGGAAAATTTTACAGCTGAATCTGTGTAGCAATACCACCCAGTTACTTCATTCCATTCGCGTTTACTTTGCCACCGGAAGTGAGAAGTTTGTAAACGGGGCAAGCAGTACTAGCTTAAAGTGACTACAATTAATTTTTTTTGGAGGAATAGGTATTTGAAGATTTCCCCATCAAACGACCAACAGGCCAAACACTGGCAAATACAGACAGTTGCAACTCAAAACAGAGTCTCCTAAGTTTTCTCTCTCTCTGTTTAAATTTGTTTAATTTTTTATAATTCATTGTAGAATATAGGTCAACACTTGCGTAAGTTGTATGTATAATAGTGTTCCCCTTAGGGATACAATAAGTTGCAGGAGCAACTGAGGATATGCTATGGCTCTGTTGCTGGTTCTTACTACCAGGGCTCATAATGGACAGATATTTTAATCTGGTGGCTAAATCTTGCAACATGATTAAATGCAAAACCTGTTTTATGATTGAAAATAAATGTGTCATGAATTTAATAGAGAAGTCATTCGGTGGTGGGGAGAGAAAGGAGAGGAGAGAGAGAAAGAGAAAAGTGATCCATTTTGGTATTTCCAACATGAAAAAATGAATACTAAAACTAAATGATCTTATACACATACTGACTAGAGGCACAACTGGTGAGGGAATACTGTCAACAGGGAGGGCAACTTCCAGCAACAACTATATAAGCCAAGTTCATAATGGAGCACAACATTGCATGCAGACTTTGACAGTTTTCTCATTAACATTAATCCTGGGACAGGTCAAGAAACCTTTAAGAATATAACATACTCTAAACCAGAAGAATAAAAAAGAGACAACACAACAAAAAGTGATTTCCACAACGGTGTTCTCCCCTTCCCCATTCTTACGGACCTGCAGCTGCTTCTCCAATGATGGTATTGGGTGGTTCCAAGTCGTCAGCAAGAGGTGTGGCATCCCAAGAGCTGGAATGCAGGCCTTTCAAGAAGTGGGATGGGCCAAGCTCTCGTGAGTGTGAGGACAAATATTCATAGGTCTTATGTGACATCAAGACAAGGACAGACTGTGGACTCAGCAGTTTGAACACCTGCAAGCAACACCAAAACAGGGTCATGTCAATGGGGCAATAGGTACTTAATAAGTAGCTACAGGGTGCCGACATGCTTTAATGGCGAATGTACAAATTCACCAATTTATTACTCACTCAACAGGATAATTATTGTTGTCACAATGCCTATCAATAGTGGATCAACAACAAAATATTGCAAAGTGATATTTAGGGCAATCCATCTAGTTCGGCTTCTATTTAAAATTTTTTTTTTATTTTTAGGATTACATAATTTCGTTAACTTTACCCCCCCCCCCCCCCCATTATGTAGAAGGTAGTACAGGTGAGAAACAGCACTAACTCTGCCCATGGTGCATTTGTACAGGTGCCACTGACCAAAGCCAAGAACAACAAAAGATCATCAAAAATGGTCGTGTTAGATCAACATGGGGAATTTTTAAAATCTATTTATAGTTTGTAAACATTCCTATTCCACTCATCTTTTAAAGAGGAATTAGAACTAAAACACACACACTTATTGATTAAGGCAAATAAGGACAACATTCAAGAACATGAACGTCGTACAAAGGAAGGGAATATTTAGATATTCTAGCATGTAAATTCATGATTTTTAAATCTCAGCTCCTTCCTAAAATTACCTTAGAACACCAGTTGTGACAGTGCTGAGATTTAACTTGTAACTCCTGGACACAAAGTGAGTACGTCTTGCCACCCTTGGACTCCAGGCCAAATATTTCACTAACTTTATGGTAATCCTTCACCTTGTCAGAGCTGGTAGGGAAGGATTTATCTTTGAATACTTCAACAGAATCAGACAAAATTTGATAAGGACTATCATGAAGGGTGTTCAAGAAACTCCTGGTAAAAATGGATGCTGCCAGTCCAATAGCAAGGATGACATTTGAACTTCGACCTAACTCTGCAGTGGCTGGAAAGGTCAGCTCAGGTTCAACTTTTATCTCTTCCTCTCCGTCCGAATCCTCCTCCAGGAAATGTCTCTGTGGGACTGCGAGAGGGTCCAGCGAAATACCGTAGTCCAAGTCCATCCAAGTTTACCCAGAGTAAAACAGCTCCAGCATAGCACACCCTGGTAAAAATCGTCAAATAAGTCGCTAGTCCCTTTCAACTCCTCCCCAGCACCACCACCTCCACCAATACAAGGTTCAAAATTAAAGCGGGGGCACGCACTCTTTGTTTATACTGTATATGAAGCTCACCTCGCAACAGTGCATGCAGGCTAGAGCTTGCACAACTCGCCTGATGACGAGGCAGCGGGTCCAGCAGAGATATAAAGCGTGGGGAATGAGGCATAAGATCTACAGGTAGTTGTCATAAGTATTCCTAGTGTGACTCAGCATTTTCATCGGCGGTTTCGTTATTTACAGAGTAGTCCGGGGTGGCCTGTGCTGCTTAATTCTGTAATGGCTGACTTCGACCTACCCTCTTCTGTAGTTGTGCTCCAATGTCCAAATGGCTCTACTGTTTATGTTGTAGGGACCTCTCACTACAGCTTGCAGAGCATACAGGACGTTAGACGGACCATAATCTTAAAGAAACCTGGCGTGGTATTGTTAGAATTATGCGATCAAAGAAAAGCTTTATTTCAGTTATCAGATGAGGATATTCTAAGAGAAACCAAAACCGTAACTTTAGCTAAGATGCGGAGCTTAATACGAAGAGATGGCCTGTTGGCAGGGATAGCACAATTCTGGTATCTAAAGATAACAGCTGAGCTAACTCAGAAACTGGGTGTTTCCCCAGGTGGGGAATTTAGAGCAGGCTTTGAAGAAGCACACAAAATTGGTGCAAATGTCTATCTGGGTGACAGACCAGTTGGGATCACTTTCAAGAGGGTGCTTGCCACTCTTTCATTGTGGAACAAGCTCTACTTTGCTTTTCTGCTTCTTGGAATGCTGACAGATAAAACAGAAATCACACAGGACCAACTTGAGCAAATACGGTCACAAGACATGGTGCAACACTTACTTCAAGATTTGACTAACCATTACCCAAACCTGATTGAAGTGATTCAGAATGAACGGGACAAAATCCTCACCCATGGTCTCATGGAGTCAGCAAATTGTGCTAAAGAACCATATGGCCCTGCAGTAACCGTGGTAGGAGTCATGGGGATGGCACATGTGGATGGCGTGTGCTCCAATTGGATGAGAGTGGGTGACATCCGCCACCTCTTGACCACCCCAAGGCCCTCCAGAACCAGTGCCCTGGTGTGGGCTGGGCTAAAGATCTCCTTCAGGTTGGGGCTATTCACACTCAGTGTATCATCAGCATATTTTATTGGCAGACGGCTGTACACTTTCCTGGTATGACACATTCCTTTCTATGTAATAATTATTGTTTTTTTGGTTTTGTTATCAACAAATGCTATCATCTCTTGTACTTAATCACAATCTTTAATCACATAACCATAATAAATACATACCACATTAAATACATTCATGTGGGAACTAATTCTGTATGCATCAATTTAATCTTTATAATTTAATCCATACTCCATTTTTATTTATCAAACAAGATAATTTATTACCTCATGTGACAATGTCAATTGCCATTATGTAAACAATATGACCAGTTGTGTTCTACTCTCCTCATGGTGGAGGAAAACAAAGAACAATTTGAGACATTTAAAAGAGAGAGCAAAAGGGAAGGGAGTATTAAGTTGAGGTTTTAGTGGAGTGATGGGAGTTGTTCTATGGTGCGTTTCAGGAGTGCTTGTGCTACAGGCAAGAAGTCCTCCTGCCATGAGTTTTGCTGGAAGATGGAGTCCAGGTGATCATCAGGAGGAGAGAAAGCAGGAAAGACTTGGGATTCATCTGCACAAAATAACAACAGTGGAAAACAACGAATAGAAATATGATACTTTTTTTAATGCAAAAACACGAACAAAAAAAAAAAAATGAATTCAAAGATTATTAGTGGTAAGGATCTAAAATAATGAAGTTTGAAAATAAAAACAAGTACCTCACACCACATTCTCTCCCCCCCTAAGAAAAGCAACAAAATTAATGTGACAATAAAAATACCTCTATGGTATATGATGTGAAATAAGAGGAAACAAATGCTTAAGATTAGTCATAGGTAAGACACATAGTCAGTTGTTAGCATAGCTGTCAGTAATTAGCACATTGGCTGCCAGCACTACTGGTGGTAATAACCGAGCTGTGGTGGGAAACAAAACACTGTTGGCAATCAGCTATGCTTGACCCAAATCAATAGATACTACCCTCAGAAGATGGGAGAGAGAAAGAAGCCCCACCCACCCCAACAACTATATATATATAAACAAGCAATTAAATTTTAAAAGTGAAAAACATGTTATCAACGACAAAAATAACACTGGAAATTGAATTAGAAAGTGTTGGGTAGATTTCAATACAGTTTCTTCTGAAAAATTAATTAGAGACACTTGAGGACCTCCTGTGGATCACCCCTTTAATAGAGCACTGACTGACCTGAATAACTGGTAAGAATGCGAATGAGTTGAAGGCCCTCCTGCTTTCCGAAACAGTTCACAGAATAGCTGGGATTGCCACCAAACAAGACAAAAGAGAGGGAGAAAAAAAAAGACAAATATATACAATATATATATATATACATACAAACATCAAATGTACCTCCCTCCCCACCACTACCTGCAATTCCACAATGTCTTGCACACTAAGCTGGCCAGCGGCCAGTCCCCACGCCCCAGGTCATGCAGCACCTCCACCAACCTGCAGGCACAAGCAAGCAGCAGCATAGACACTATTGTGGTCACATTCCTTCATTAGCCAACAACTGGTGACCAACATCAGTACAAGACCTTAAAAAGCTTTAAGTTATTGACATAGAGTTAACACATCACTGTTCACAATAGACTGTGATTTGATAAGTGGGTAAGTGAAAGATTGAGTTTAACTATTTAGTAACTATCTCTCAGGCATTATGAGAAAAACTAAATTAAGTTAGTGACACACACCTATTAACCATGCTATGGTGACACCAATGACACTCAAACATGTCGACTAACTGGTGTGATGAAGAAGAAAGTGTGGGGAGTAACTATCTCATTCTCTCCACCACACGTCCATTGTTGATGCCCTTATCTGTTGTTATTTCTTTATTACTTTTGGTGAATGCTTAAGGTTCACATTCCAACACAAAGATAAAAAATGTAGGACTAGGGGGGTGTGTTGTAACCATGTAGATCAAAGCACTTAGAGAATACAGTTGTTACAAGCAACTGAAGATAAAGTAAAAAAACCACAGACTGGACTTTGCCCTTTTGGCTGATGCAATCCACCCACCTCCCATGCAGATCAGGTGTCTGTGATGTATCCAACACAAATAATGACATCAGATGACACAAAACCACCAAAGATTGAGTCCAACATTTCAGAACAATTGAGTTTAAGTTTGCTGCTGTGATTTGTATATGCACTTGTTTATAGAGTGTTAGGAACAGGAAGAACACACAAGCTTCGTACGAACGTCCTTTACTTAGCCGCGGAAAAAGACAGATAACTCAGACTATAAATGGTATGGCCATAAACACACAAGCCGTATGCACGCACGCACACACACACGTGTCTGGTTGGGTTTCTGAGGCATGAACAAGACAAGTGTGGCAGGTTAACATGATGTTCAGGTGTACTGGAACACACTTGCGTATGCCTCCATAAATGGACATGTTGTGTCGACATGCTGAATCAGCAAGGAGGTTGACAAGGACTCCACAGGCGCAATATACCATCTCTCTCTGCTCAGAGTCCAGCAAGGTCACCATTAATTCATCCACTAATAAAAGAGAAATTTAAAAAAATCAAAAATCAAAAATACATTCTTCCACAAATTTTGACCACACATAAAAAATGGTAGTGAGAAGTGATGGTGCAAAAGCTTAATTAAATTTTAGTCAAAGTATTTGCCCCCCCCCCCCCTCCCGCCATACAGAGTAATAGTGTGAACTGAATACCATAGTTCCAGGTAATCTTATGAACACACACACACACACACACACACACACACACACACACACACACACACACACACACACACACACACACACACACACACACACACACACACACACACACACACACACACACACACACACACACACACACACACACACAGATTAGGTAATGAGGGAGGCCTATTAACACAAGCCAGTCAGTTTATTGAGTTGGTTAGTCTAGTCCTGAGTGTGCTGGCACCCAGCAATGCTCACACACACAGCCATCAGGCCATATTAGAAAAGAATGTTACACCATGACTTCACATGGCTGGGCCAGTTAGACTCACTCCAACTACAACAGAAAACAAGCAAAGTGATTGCCACTGAACAGAGTTAAATATTGTCCACGTAGTGATGGGCCTACACAGGCTCCACATGCTCGGGGGGGGGGGGGGGGGGTTGGAGGAAAGATACAGTTCAATACAATACCAAGAATGGCACATGTACTTAGAGGTATTTAATATAACACCAGATGCTGAATGGTGCATAATTATGGCATGACATCACCTTCTATATAAACCACAAGGCTTCTGATCTAATTACTGGCATGAAGTTATCTTAACACACAACCAAGGATACATATACTTTAATTCTATGCCATTTAAAAGGATATTAATTACTACATTGCCTCTATTTAAAACCAAAGATACAATTTACTGCTGTAGTCTTGTATTCATGTAGAACCACAGATGTTAATTAGTATGGCAATTATTATTTTTTGTTGCTTTTATGTCCCCATCAGATAGTAACATACCATTATTAGATGTGACCTAATGAATGTATGAGCATTGTCCCTACTAGTGTGTGCATGTGTAACTTGCAAACTCATTAGTGGTGCATTCATAATAGGCCACAATTATATACTGACAGGGGTAACCATTTAACATGCTGGGGGAATGTGAAGACAGGAAGTGTGGTCTAGCATTCCCAAGGTTGTTGTTGTCTCTGTCTACTGCGGGAGGTGGTGGGTGGGTGGGTCTAAAGACTCTTACATTCTATAATTATTTTTAATGTTTATGTTAAAATACATTGTGTGTGTGTGTGTGTGTGTGTGTGTGTGTGTGTGTGTGTGTGTGTGTGTGTGTGTGTGTGTGTGTGTGCGTGTGTGCACGTGAATGTACATACATATAGTATGTATATATATACACATATATTCGTCTATACTTACCTTTGGAACTAATCAGGATCTGCCTGACCGCTGGGAGCTTGGACAAGTTCCCACATGCCCTAATGGCCTCCAGCAAGACGGCAATGCTATCAGTAGTCATCACATTCACCAGCACTGCACACACACACCATAGGTGTTTGAACAAGCGGACTACAGTGAAATTTGTGCATCAGAACAGCGTGAGATATGTATATATGTATATATATATTGCACATGGGGCCACAAGGAACAGCAACACGAAGTAAAGAGGGAGAGTTGAACCATCACTGTATGTCTTTGATGTGGTAGGAATGCAGTGCAGGGGGCATGTGAGGCACTAGCCACTCCCCCCCCCCCAGATATTGCAGTAGTTTAATAAATGCATGTATTGAATAATCTGAGCTGGTGATAGGTAGCCCGAGTGATAGGTAGTGACAGGTAGCTGGAGTGATAGGTAGCCCGAGTAATAGGCAGCCAGATTAATAGGCAGCCAGAGTGATAGGTAGCCCGAGTGATAGGTAGCTGGAGTGATAGGTAGCCCGAGTGATAGGTAGTGATAGGTAGCTGGAGTGATAGGTAGCCCGAGTAATAGGCAGCCAGAGTGATAGGTAGCCCGAGTGATAGGTAGCCCGGAGTATTATTCTCAGTGCAAACCGTGAAGCCAACTAATGTGTGAGGGACAATATTTTCAAACAGTTCCAAATGAAGTGATAATGTTGAGATAACTGCAAACACTATTAAATCTTTCCACTACCTTCAACTGCATGATCCTTACACAACTGTCTCTTCCCAATGAAGCACAGATATCCACAAAATCCACTTTGGGAGAGCTGGATTTTCTGGTGAATTATTTTAATGTTGTTCCCTCAGTTGTAAACCAAAAACCCTAGTAACAACACATAGAAATGCTATACCAGGTAATCTTTCGTAACAACAAAGTTGACTTCAACATGACCACAATGTTGATAAAACAGTCCTCTATTATGTGATAATCACTTGTCCCTCATCTGATGTGGTTGTTACTAAAGGAAAATTTGCCAAAAAGTTAGGAATGAAATCCATTCTGTTTCTCTTATGCTGGTTGTCATCTGAGAGTACAGGGCTCTACTGTAAATCAAGCCAATCCATTACTTCCTGTGGTTTTTGTTTTGTTTTCATTGTTTCCTGTTTTCCACCTATCCCAATTTCCAAACACCTGTAGGTTTGTAGTTTACACATAATGCGTATGCGAGAATAACTAAGTAATACAAGCCACATAGTTAGTAACTTGAACTGATAAATTAATTAACTTTGATCTAAGTGAGCCCTCTCTACACATGCTAGTGGTAGTACATGTCTGCACATTGGGAATTGATCAAAGAGTGACCTAAATGACCAGCTAATTATTCCTTAAGTGGTTCCATAATGGGATATCAATTAATTCATTGACAATCACAAGAATTCAGCTGTTCCCAGCATCATAATGAGGTTGAGATTAGCATAAATGACAGCAGGTGTGTTTACAGCTTATGCAGACAATGATATTCATGATAGAATAGGAATTAGACCAAGCTCAACAACTTTGACAAGTCTCAGCCCCAATAAACATTTGGGAAAACAGACAAATTCCGCACAAACACACCTTCTGTGCGTTAGCCACTCACTGAGTGTGGTGGGGACCCATGTGCAACACCACCAGTCCCTCACAAGGAGCAGCTTTGAGGAAGAACACAACACACTGCCTGTGGTGAGTGCATAGAGTCAAGATGTTGGTCACAGAGACATTCCCCCTTCACTGCAAACACTTCAGTAAAATAATATGGGAAGTTGACAAAGAGATCACAGGCATAAGATGGAGATGTTCGTAAGCGAATATTCCATTCCCTTACAGGCAAACACCGTCTAGACTAGGAGTTTATTGGTAAAGCCAATGTCAGAGAATGTCAATAAAAATGGACTTTGTGTGTCTTCATGTAGTAAATTCTAGCTCACTTGCATGCCTTGAGTATTGGGTGTGCATGCTGTAATGTCCAACGAGTTTCCCAAACCTCGCCACCTCATTTATTCCTGGCTTTAATATCATGTCAATACCATCCTTACTAAACCAACATAATTTGTTTCCAGGTTAAGTATCCAACCCAATGGGGCAGAGAAACAACCATTATTAAAATATACATGCTCATATTTATAGCTTGTGTGAGTTTCAATCTAGTCGTACAACATCCTCTATGGGGTTAAAGGGTTGGACTTGGTGCACCATCAGGGAACAATCGTGAGATGCACTTTCTGGGCGGAGTCAACAGGGCATGATTATCTAAACGTTAAAAAAAGGTCAAGTTGACTGAAGCTGAAAGTTGGTAGAGAAAACCAATTTAAAGTTAACTGGTATGAGTTTCATACAGAATGTTTTGTTGCGAAATTAAAAAAAAACAAAACACAACTAAGTTTAAGTTGAAGAAGTTCATGAACAATCTCTGAAAGTGGAAGCACTTATGTACTTGAGGTACTGGCTCTATCAATTAGCATATGTATCTTACAATCCACTAGTTTGTGTCACTAATGGGTTTTCATATGTCAAATGACTCCACTATCTTGCTCTATGTACAGATTAGCTAGCTTTTACCTTTCCCTGCTACTCTCTATCTCACCCACCTAGCTAAAGACACTGCACTTTCAACCAAATGGAGTCCTCTGGAAAGGTGTGCCAGTGTTGCTAATTAGATCTAACTGTATATGAGGGTAAACTACCTAGGTCATTATTAGATCATTTTATTGCTGAGGGTAATCTACCCAATTACTAATACCGTAACACACATGATTCATTTCAATACAAATCATCCACAACCATTTTTTTTTTTCAATTCATGGATTTCTCTAGAATTGTTGGCATGAACAATCATTTCACTGGGGTTCTCAGCACATTCAACCACTTTGTTGGCTCAGCTCATAGAGTTCCAGTTTTTCTGGACTGTTAGAATTCTCTAAGAGTCTTTATCTAATGTGCTCTGGAATCTATTGAACCATAGTGGAATTACTTGAAGCTTGTTCTCAGTAGTACCTCCCACTGATCACGTGACAGATCCTTCCCTGCCCACATAAGTTTAAACTGCCACCTCCCATGCAAGGAGTACTTTACACGTGGTATTTCCAAGTGTGCATTGACTAGGAGCACAGAGAGACCGTGTTTAGCATGCACACAGTGGACCCACACCCTTCACTGTATATCCTGAATGCTTCATTGTGGGTGAATGAGATCTTGTTGAAAAGAAGTCTGAACATGCAGACATGATGCCTGCAACATGACAACAGACAGTTTTAAAATTGCAATTTTATGAGACAACAGAGAGAAAAAAAAAATTCTTTTACAGCCATATTTTTTACAATGGTTACAACAAATTTCTGAAGGTTAGTTATGTTAAAAAGCACTACAGCTTAAACACTTCTGTAAAATGCTATTTATTTTCTGTCAAACATAATTTGATTTTTTGGGGGTTACACAAAGCAAATAGGAGATTACAAGTAACAGACACACACAAACCACAGACAGACTTAATTGATCAATGCATATATATCTGGCCAACATTACACTATCTCTGGTCAACATTACAGTGCAACATCCCATTAACCTGCCCTTAGCATTCCTTGTAGAGGAAGTGGGGAAAACTGTCAACAGATTCCAGTAAATTGAGCTGTTTACATGAATGATGACCAGTCTACTCCCAGACAGACTTCCCACACCTACACAAGATCAACCACACTCACTCACATGGAGCCACTTCTGCTTGCCTCTGCAGAAGGTCACTGCCAACATCAGCATAGAACAACAGGTTGTTCAGTGCCACCAAACTGTTATTAACCAGTTGTTCATAGGCATTCAGAGGACATTTCTCTAAAGAGGGAAAGAAGGAAAGAAATACACACATAAGTGGTGGACAGGACAGATAAAAAATTAAAAAATTAATAGCTGGTAGATATGGACTGAAATAAACCAGGCAATATTTGTTACAGGTTCCTACAGTTTCTGTTGACAAGATTAAAACTTTAGCAAAGGAATAAATGAGTAATATTGGAAATATTGCATAAATGGAGCAAGGAGCAAGTGGATAAAGTGTGGAGCAAAGCAAGGGTGTAGTCTGCACACATTGGGAATTAACAATTAATTGAATGTATGGACTATACATATGCTTTCTTAATCTGTATTTGCAAACACCAGGACAGAGGCTACATTTGAATGTTCTTTAAATAGATTGTCAATTACCAATTAAAGTGAAAAGATTTGTATATGCCCACTTGTGTGATTATTAAATAATGTGTTTAGGTGGGTCAGGTGGAAGGATGCAGGTGGAAGGATGCAGGTGGAAGGATGTATTGCATTTTTGTAAAAGGGTAGGGGGAAGTAGTGGGGTCAAGAGTGTTCATTTCATGTGGGGTTGAGAGGGTATGTTGGTGGGGAAATTTGTTCATCTTTGAATGGGATGGTACAACAGCACACACCAATGGTGGGAGGGTGTTCAGGAAGATAAGTGTGAACTGGAGCTAACTGGACCCAATTACATAAAAAAGATTGAAAGAAAAGTGTCATGCCCAACCAGAGAGCATCACACTTTTCTCAAGTGCTGACACTTCGAAGCTTTGAAGTGATAAAAATTGGTAGTACACATTGCATTAAATGGTTTTGTATCTTAATCTCTTGTATCTGCAAGTGAAGAGAAGGGAAGATGAGTGTTAGTTCTTGAGCATCAAAGCAAAGACAAGAGAGCACTGTTCATGTGCTGTCAAGATATTGGCAAGCACTTGAACAATTAAGGATTAAAGTGAGGTCATTTGTTCATAGCTACTAGAACAGCACTTTTATCCTTTCAGATACTTACCCAGTACCACACAATAGAAATGTATTGGTTGCCGAGGATTTACTGTGAGTTTGGCAGTGAAATTAGCCCCAATGGTCTGTGCTTTTTGCAATCTTCAGTTAAATAATTATTAAGAGCATTATCTGACTATGAAAAGAACCTGTCTAGGGTATATAATAACATGTATGTAGAACAGAGGTACTTCCAGGTGGTCCAAGTGATCCATTTGGGGTTTGTGGGAAGGAAGGCATCTGGTGTTTGAAATGTATTTGATGTGACTGGAGCGAACATTAAACATGTACACCCAGTGAGAATATAAATTTGGTGATATCATTTGTAAGGTTTGGTTTGTAAAAATGGCAGACTTTTGTGTAGTTTACAGTGAAGCTTCCTGGAAGACAATATTTGTTGGTTTTCCTGAAGGAGAAAAACTCACCAACTGCTCCCCACTTCATACAGAGGGAACCGCCCACATGGAGATATTCATGTGGGAAAGTTATGTGCTACATAATAGCAGCTGCCTGAAGGTTCCTTTGATCTCGAAGCACTGCTTGATGTGGAAATTGTCTCTGTGAATCTCTTCAATTCTTAGCAGTGCTGGAGGTAAACTTTGATTTTAATGGATGTATAATGGAGTAGAAGAGGAAATATATATAAATAAATACATAAATTTATTATTATTATTTTTAAATCAAAGCTTCCATCAGCATGGATGACATCAAGGCCACCATCACCTCAAAAATACAATACAATGCCAAATTTTACTGAATATGCTCCAGCAGTTTGACTGACCACAACCAGAAAATATGCAGACATTTAGATTTATGGAAATAAAGTGTGTTGTGTTGTGTGTGTGTGTGTGTGTGTGTGTGTGTGTGTGTGTGTGTGTGTGTGTGTGTGTGTGTGTGTGTGTGTGTGTGTGCGTGTGTGTGTGTGTTCGTGAGCATGTTTGTGTGTATGTGGCTGCATGCACGAGAAAAAAAGGAATGCCACACATGATTTATCAATTTTGAAGTTTTTTTTTTTGTGTTTCTTTGTTCTTCCTTCATTTCTTGTAGTTAATATTCAATGTTATGAACTTACAATAACAACAACAACACAACAATAGCAACAGTAAACATACCCAATATGTCAAGGAGGCATGAAATGATGATGTAGTCTGTGGCTATGCTCTGTCCCACCTCAGGGTGCACTGACAGGTTGGCCACCACACGAACCAACTATGCAGGAGGGGTCACACCAGGACATATCATCGGGGAGGGGTGTGGTCAAGTGATAGAGGAAGGAGTTTGGGAGAAGATCAAGGGAAGAAAAAAGGGGTGAAAAATGGGATAAGAGAGTGTGATAAAGCAGTTGACAATGGAGAGATAAAAGGAAGGTAAGGGAAGGACAGGAAAGAGAAAATATGAAGAGATGGGGGAGGGAATGAGAGGGAGGAGGAAGGACAAGGTGAACGAACCATTAAAATGAGAGAGTTCAGGGAGTAAAGAGAAAAGAAAAGGAAACAGCTGTAGGAATTGTTAATAGAGAATAAAAGTAATTCTTTGAAAGTGGATTCAGTCCTATTTACTAATACACATCACCTTATAGGACTTCAATGAATATCTAAAAATAAAAACAGCAGTGCAAATGTTATTTGTTCCCCCAACCCCCCAACCCCCCAACCCCACACACCACAGTTCAGACAGGAGTCTTAACCTGTGCTACAGATGACATACAAAAGGGAAATCTTCATATAGAAAATAACTTGTGTGGTTATCAACACAAGCAAACACTGCCACTCCTTCCGTGTGTACTTGAAGCCATAACACAACATAACACAACATAACACAATACAACACTGGAGTAACTCCCTATCCACTTCATCTTCATCACCTGCAGATTGCTGGCTACTCCTCACACATCATGTCTGCAGTGAGCATCCTTGGAACTGCACAGCCTTTGTTGGGGGAGAAAGTGGACATAGAAACAAACTACAGTCCATGTTACTAAAGCCACACTGGGCAATGGACATTCTGAAGTATGCTGAACAAGTCACCATCAAACATTAATGACAAATATTACCATTGTTCATTAGTTTATTATTATTTTATCAATACTTCCAGCAATAACTTTGGGATCTTCATTGGCAGGTTAGCTGGAGTGATTGGGTTCACTACAGACGGGCTCAAGGATGGGGAAAATAACTGGACTACAATGGAGGCTAATCTGTTATGACATCCTCCACTCTCCACTAGTTCCAATCTCGAGGGTGGAAAAGAGGACTGGACTCCAATGGAGAGTGGAAAAGAGGATTGGACTCCAATGGAGGGAGGAAAAGAGGGCAGGACTTCATTGAAAGAGGGTGAGTGGGGGAGGTAAAGGGAGTCTGGGGTAGTCTCAGTCCCACACTCCTCTATTCACAGCACTGGATGTATTGCATCACCAGCACGCAAATAAAGTGGGTCTGGTGACTTGCCTGTGCATTCCATGTCCCCAAGGAATCCGTGGAACACAACCATAAAAGCCACATCCACTCATTTGGATAACCAGAACTACATATTTATGAAGTCTAATGTTTTGCATGTAAATATATAGCACCAGGTACTGGGGATGGCGTCAGAAACAGTCAGTCACTTCGAAGAATTTTACAACCTTGGCGGTAGGTGTGGTTACTTTAAAATATCATACAATTATTTTGGTGCATAATTAGCTGTGCTGACATTCTGGCGCTGGGACATGTAATGCATAGGCAAGTCACCAGACCCACTTTATTTGCGTGCTGGTGATGCAATACACCAGTGCTGTGGATAAAAAGGAGTCTGGGACTTAGACCAAGTCTGGGTAAGTGAGAATGGACTGTGGTCGTGAAAAATGATATTATCCTAATTTTTCATTTTCTAAAACTTATTTTCACAGTCATAAAATTTCAATATGCACAAGTGTTCTTAAACTATACTTTATTGTGTAGAAGAGAATGTTTGTAAGTACACATAATAGGAAAGTAACATTGTTTGAAGCATCTAATGCATAGCATAGGCACTAAGCACTTGACAAACTAGAGTGGGTAGAGCTTTACTGTTACAGTGGAATTGGAAGGCCTTTTCAAGATGACTGATCCCACCTAAGTAAGTGAAGTTTGGGAGGGGTGTGATATCACTGTCTCAGGTACTCTGGTGATGGTCACCCCACTAGTGTGTTTCCTATTAAGCACTCTAGACAACAGTGGTATTTCCAAGAGGTACTGCACTGGAGGGATAGATCACCGATTGCATACATATAATTACAATTTTCACATTTTTTGAAATATAAGTAATTTTAAGACAGTGTTGACAAATGGGTAATCTGAGCAAGTGGTGCATTTTTACATATTTAAAATAAAAGCAATTTCAAGACAGTGTTGACAAATGGTGACTTGGGTTAGTGGTGTACTCAGTCACACTCAAAAGGGATTATTATGGCCTCCATGTCGTATGATGTAGGGAAGGTGGGTGGTTATGTTAAAATGTTTGACCTAACCCAGGAACCAGGGCTTTATATCGTCATAGCAACCCAAACATAGCAAGCCACACTCTCTTGTTGGAAACTGATGATACTGCACAGTTAAGAGGGAGAGAAAGAGAGAGAGAGGGGGGGGGGGGCAATGTTAGAGACATCCCAGTATTTCCACATGCCACTGACCAAATAACCAGCTGAATGCTTACATTTCAAACTTCATCATCACCTATAAAACTGCAAGGGGAGAACTAAAGTGCAAGCACTGCTTGATCAGAAACAGGAAATCATATGACAGTAAATGATCATGTGTCAGGATATGGATTAAAAACAAGACCGGAGGATATCCATATATAATCAAACTTGATGTGCTATTTGTAGATGAGGCAGGACACAGATGTATCTAAAGCAACAAAAAAGAGTCTGGCCTCTTATATCCCTCACAAAATTGCCACACTCAAACCACACCCACAATATTTAACAACAAAACAGATAAAAATCAACAGGTACAAGTAAAAAAAAAAAAAACAACTAGGCAATTAATAGCTGAGAAAACAAACCGCATACACACATATATACTCAATGAAACATCTAAAGACATACCATAATTAGCACATTGTATGTTGGCCTCGTCTCTCCAGCTGTCTGTGGATTACTCTCAGTCTCGTCAGTGCCAGACATCTGCAAGACCAACCATGACCACTGAGAGTTGGTGCACAACACACATGTGAGCATGCACCACCCACCCACCCACCCACAACATGTGATGTGTCAGGAGTACAAACCACTGTACAGTGATAAGGTGAAGTGGGACACTGTATAAACAAACACTACTCGGTATTCTTCTTCTGAACACGGAGACATTGTGTGTATCCCGATGGGACAACTGACAGATGTGGTATGTGTGTGGGAGGGAAGAAGAGAGAGAAAGAGAAGCATACCAGGAAGACAGGAAGAAAGAAAAGGGAGGAGAGGCGGATAGAGAGAGAGAGAGAGAGAGACAGACCTGCTCTAGTTGTCGGTGCAGATATTGTTGTAGCAGAGGCACGAAGCATCGTGAGGCAGAGTACTGGAAGTAGAGAAGGGAGCGTGTGTCGTCATCATCGGCTGTCACATTGCCCAGAATGAAGCACACACGGACCACAATATCCTGCATACAAAATCACAACATGTACAGCAGGAGCAAGGGTATGAGTGAACAAGCAGGACACACACACACACACACACACACACACACACACACACACACACACACACACACACACACACACACACACACACACACACACAATCAGGGCAGCACTGCTAATGGCAAGCTACAGCCATAGACAATCACAGCTTCAGGATTAATTTAGGTACATACATTGATATACACGTACAACTACGGAGTAATGAAGGTTTTAATAGAGTGGAGGGAGTGCTTGCTTACAGGGCCAAGTCAGCAGTCAGAAGGGGTGAGAGAATGAGTGTGGGGGAGAGCCTGGGAGAGGGGGGGGGGGGAGGATGTTCACATTATGGGATACAATGTTCCATTTCTAAGTGTTCCTCAGATCAAGGTTGAGTGTAGTGTGTGATGTTCTGCCTGGTGGTGTTTGGAACATGACCGGGCATGTTAGCAAGGCCCACACGCTGTCCCAAAACACACACACCAACTCCTTATGTGCAAACAATTGTTTATTGCTGTGTGTGTTAGTTGCAGTACCAGGTTACCATGATGATAAGCCTCGAGGCCAACATAATCATGACACAGCACTATTGTCATGTGAGTGACAGAACAACATCACCTCATGTCTAATGGATGTTCAAGGTCTCTGTGGTGTATTGCAGCAATACCATTCCTCATAGAATTGAAAGAGGAATTACCTTATAATTTAGTTTCAATGTGCAAATTCATCAGTTTATAATTCAAATGTGAATATTTCATGGGCGCTACAAATCCTCCATACCTATATATTTGCTGAGTCATCAGTACAGATGCGTGCTTTGTGATATAGATACATAATCTGCCCTGTTTTGTTTCAAGATGATTGATCGACACAATAATGATCAATCCATTGCTATATCAGGTCAAGAATTGTGTTTGACTATTGCAATGACCAAGTGGCCATAATGATTGTGTGGTCTGTGAAACAGTGAATTACTCCTTTGATCTACCCCATCTTCTCTAATGCAAGAGGTGAACCAGCGGTTTCCACTTCAATTAGCCAATACACAAATTGAAATAAAGTCCTAATACAGGGAAGGGGGGGGCTCCCTGGAATTTCCCTCAAGATAAACCCCCTCCTCCTCCCCACCAACAGTAAGATGCCATGTGGGATGTAGCAGCAGCTTATAAACTACTTGAAGTATACACCAAACTGAGGTGGAATTAAGTAATTCCAAATTATGTAACTGCAAGGGGGCTATAGGATGAATACTTTTCCAAGCCCCTTGGTACTCAGGAAGTGGGTGTGGCTTAGAATAGATTCTAGGCATGCTGTTCGCTGATACATGCTTCACTCCGTGCTCCCCACAGGAGAATGTACTATGAACACCCTTCACTGTATAGACAGACACAATACAGGTCCAACAAGGTGTCTGGCCCTAAGTCCAGGTCAGGGTTATCATGGAACCCACTGGCACGGGCTGAGAAGTCCAACCCAGGGATGTGGGGGCAGGGAGTGCCGTGATTTCAGTATGACGCTTGGGACAAATCACACCCTGATGATGTGCAAGTCACTTAACTACTTCACATGAGATGTCAATGAACAATAGCTCAATAGCTGATCAGTGCACTTGAAGTTGAGCAAGTGAAAGTCTTTGACAGCTGAACAGGTGAATTCTCTCATTAATGTCTTCTTTATCTGTGCTGTCATCTTTGACTGTGCTGTTCTAATGTCTTATTTTGGCAAGTCTCATTGGACACACAGAGTAGCAACAAAGGAGAACATCTCAGTCGACCAAGACAGAGGGAGAAGGTATGGAGACAGCAAGTAAGCAAGGACCAGGTAGAGGAGGTAGAGGAGGTGGAGGAGGTAGAGGAGGTGGAGGAGGTAGAGGAGGTGGAGGAGGTAGAGGAGGTGGAGGAGGTAGAGGAGGTGGAGGAGGTAGAGGAGGTGGAGGAGGTAGAGGAGGTGGAGGAGGTGGAGGAGGTGGAGGAGGTAGGCGAGAGAGAGAGAAACTATCACATCAACGACCCAATAGACAATGTGGTAATGGTCTTCACACCAAACAACAGCTGCACACCACACCACAAATCTCCATCAAGATCATGGAGGAAATAGGGAGGAGAGAGAACTAGAGATGGAGTAAATAAAATAAATGAATTTATATGTCAAAAATCCGCAGCATACACCGACCTCACAATCAGTCCGAGTGAAGATCTCATTGTATATTTGATATTGCTGGCTCCAAAGGTATCCAGTAACAGCTCATCCACTCAAACGAATACACAGAACAAGTTCAACCATACGTAGTATGTTGATGCAACATGTGCTCCATGGTTTTTATGGGTGTGGGTTCATTCCTGCCAATTTCTTCTTTGAGTGTGTGCGTGCGCGCGTGTGTGCGTGTGTGTGTGACACGCTGAAATGCTACAGACCACAATATGACCAGAAAGACCCACAGTTCACTAAAAAACACAAAACAAATTTTATTTTTGAAGCTGGTAAGATTCGTCCACCACAGCATCCAGTGTGACTTCTGGCACGTAAGCAGGAAGTGGTCTAGCACCTAAGCGGGAAGTGGTCTAGCACGTAAGCAGGAAGTGGTCTAGCACCTAAGCAGGAAGTGGTCTAATGTCAATCAATCGTTTAGCATCATCAGAAAGAGCTGACTTAGTTGCACGAGACAAACTGGAGTCGATGGGTGGTATTACAATCAATGGTTGTGCATTTCAAGTGTGTGTGTGTGTGTGTGTGTGTGTGTGTGTGTGTGTGTGTGTGTGTGTGTGTGTGTGTGTGTGTGTGTGTGTGTGTGTGTGTGTGTGTGTGTGTGTGTGTGTGTACAGGGAAGGTTTAGTGTATCCCTCCATCAAGAGGACTTACCTCTGGGATAGCATCTGCACTTAGACATGTTCTTTCCCACGCCGTTATTCAGATTACTACTCAACCTCGGGATTCAGCGAGGTTGATAGGATACTACATGACATCTTATCTCAATAGAATTTTGTGTGTGCATCCAGTTATGGATAAGGCATGTTGATAAGGTAATTGTATTATTCTCATGGGAAAGATCTGACTTCCTGCGTCTGGCAATGTCCATGTTATTCTTGCTTATGAGAAAATGAAAACAACACAATATAATTTAACCTTCTAGGCAAGTCCCTTACTACTCCATTGGGATACTTTCTTCAGGAGTTAATAATAGATATAAAATAGAGGATATTCCTGACTGAAAAGAAGAGCTCCAAAGTAGACCAAGACCCACTGGAAGATAAGTTGAAGGTTCCTCACATGGCATGTGTGTTAGAAGGGACAGATGTTTAGGTGTGCCATAAATTGGGGGGGGGGGGGGGGGGGGGGGCAGGCTGGTTCGCGTTGCAGGCACTTCTTAGACTATCCACTACCCAGCCCATCTGCATACATGTATGAATAAAGCTATGGCAAGATCAACAACTAAGACAAAGGTTAAGAATGTGGATGTTAATATAGCTAGGGCAATGGTAATAACTAAGCCCTCACTTCCAATGTTTGTTGTTTCTGAATCATGGAAGTGTTTAGTACAGCACACACCCCCCCCCCCCCCCCTTCTCTTCCTCAACCAACATGTGTGTAGTGAGAACCTTACCACAGAATTGGAGTGGACAGACAGAGCAGTGAGGAAGAGAGGGAGGACAGATGGATCCTGTAGAACTGCAGCCAAGCAACTGCTCTCCATAGTCAGCTTGCTATACAGTAGATATACATTTAATCAAATTAAGGTTGGCGGCAATTGCATGATGCATGTACTAACCTCATATTACCCCATTGAATGCAATGTGTGATAGATAATCATGCTCAGCTGTTTCAATTAACCACACACTTCAGGCTGCTAATAGGATGTGGGAGGGGGGTAAAGTAAGAAGAAAAGTTTGGGCAATGCCAAGGTATTTATCTGCTCAAAAAGCCTCACAAATGGGCAGAGAGAGCAATTAAAAAAGTAATAACACTTTATTAAATTACAAAGATAAATGTAGAACTTTTGACAGGTATGTTTATTATAAAATTTCCAGTTTCATTTACTTGATTGAAGTATACATACCCACACAGTATCTTATTTATCTGCTCATTTGTAGCACAGTCTCTCTCAACTAAAACTGAAGAAGCAAGTTGGTTGCATGCAAATGTCTGTACTCTATGTGGTGTGACTAGAGCCCACAGAAGGTGGTTGTAGTCCATGAGGAATACAGTGGAACCTCTATAAACAGACTCTCTGAAATAGGGACAACCTCTACACAAGGGGACAAATAATAAGGTCCCCATTGATTCACTACAAGAGCTAGTAGATTGGTACCTCCCAAAATGGACCCTCGAAACTCTTGAACAATGGACAAATGCTATGGCAGCTTCCAGAAAATTCTTTGAAAATTGAATTTTAAGAGCAAACAAAAGCCACACCCCACAAAAGATAGATACCAATTATTGTGAAATAGAATAAACATACAAGTGAGAGAACATAGAAGTCTAGATTTGCACACTAAATGAGGTTCACAACTGGAAGATTCTTTACCAGTTCTTTTAGTCTCTCTATGTAGGCTTTGGTCCATATAGTCAGAAGTGCAGGGTATTTCCAGACCATAACCAGCACCTCCATTAACTTTTCTGCCTGTCACTTCAGCTGATCACTTGTTGACCTCTCAGCTGCAAAACTAATGACACTGTAGGAGCTATATTGTATGGCATATCAGTGGCGTAGACAGAACAGAGGCAGTGAGGCACTTGCCTCAGTGATAAAAAAAAGAATTTTTAAAATTTTAATTTGGCATCTTTGTAGCATTGAATCTGGAGAGTTGCCTGATATTGTTCATCAACAGTTGAAAGCAAGCCTTACAATGAGTAGAATGTATTTTGAAGATCTTGGCTACTATTCTGCACCACAATCAAAGAAGATTAAGCTAAGAACTTCTCTGATTTAGTGCTGAGGGCAAGAAGTTTTTATATATATATATATATATACTAGCAGAGAGTGCCCAGGTGGTGCCTACCCTATGCAAAATGTGGAAGTTTATTGATAAATTAGGTTGGAATGAATTATAATTATGATGAATCTGGCCCTATTGGACCTCCTTTGGTAACACCCATTGCAGTGGAAAAGTGAAGATAAAAGGAATTTTATTCCAATTGGCCAAGCAGTTAACACAAAAAGAAGAAAAAAAAAGCTAGTAAAAATCTGTAATTCTAAATGCTGTTATTTTAAAACTATCCCCCACTGACCCAACTGTGCATGCTAAATTGTATTCCAATCTTTCCAGTGGTAACACACAAATAGAAAAAGATAGATAGCTAGGTAAAATACTGCAATTGCTCATTCTATTTGTAAGAATCACCCAACCACTCTAAGATTTCCAGGCAAATTTCGTCCAAATCAGGTTGCGGTTCTCTAATCCCAGTGGTCATGCACAAATAATAAAAAAAGGCAGATTAATAGGCATAAAAATTTAAAAAAAGCCTGCAATTCTGATTTCAATTATATAAAAGTCAACACCCACCCACCCTCCCCAAGTTCTCATGCCGAATTTAAACTCAATCTGCCCATCTGCTCCCTAAATCCCAGTGATTATGCACAAATTAAAAAAGATAGATTGATAGACTAAAATATCTCAAAATAGAGGAAGACAGACAAAAATATGGCAATTTAAAATCTAATCATGTAACCACCATCCCACACCACCCAAGTGCTCATGCCAAAATTCATCCAAATTGTCCTAGCAATTCTCTTTATCTAATGTTTTGCACAATAGAAAATAGATAGATAGACAAAAATATGGTAATTGGAAATTTAATCAAGTAATCACCATCCCACACCCACCCCAAGACCTCATGACAAATTGCATCCAAATCAGCCCAGCGGTTCTCTTAATCCCAGTGGTTATGTAAAAATAGAAAAATGATAGATAGATTGACAAAAAGTACAGCAATTAAAAATTTAATCATGTAATAATCATCCCACACCCACCCCAAGAGCTCATGCCAAATTTCATGTCAATTGGTCAATTGGTTTTCTCACAGTGGTTATGCACAAACAGAAAAAGATGGATAGATAGACTAAAAAAATAGAGCAATTCAAAATTTAAATACGTATTAACCATCTCATACCCACCCCAAGGGATCACGCCAAATTTCATCCCAATCAGTCCAGCAGCTTTCAAAATCCTGCGATGCAGACAGAACTAAGCTTATATATATATATAAGTAAGTTCAGGATTGGTAGCAGCACATTGACATCTAAAGAAGTAGCAACTGAGAAAGAAATGTGGAGTTGGGAATCAGAAGGAATAAGTGAAGAGATCTGTCCCTTGGGAGAGTGAAATAATTATTCATACCTTCAGATCCTATTGATACTGATCTTCAGTTTCATCCAGCTCTGATTCAGGTACAAAAAAAATGAGGATCAAAGACGTTTTGATTTGTCATGATAAAATATAGCTATTTGCAAAATACTTAAGTTTTGGCTGCTTTAGGTGTGGAGCTAGATAATTAAGAACCTAGCTATAATTATAGCTACAGAAAATGAGGATCAAAGACTTCTTGATTTGTCATATTGATAATTGCTAAATAGCTTACCATTTTTGGTGTGGAGCTAGATATTTCATAGCTAGCTAACTATATAGGAAACTGTGTAATTGTTCTTTTTACACTTGGTTATAACATTTACAGCTAATAGCCCAGGGTAGTTACTAGCTAAAAATGTTATAGCCAAGTGAAAAAAAAGAATAATGGCATACTTAGCTAGCTACCTGAATCAGAGCTGGATTAAGCTAAAAAAGAATCAGTGTCACTAGGCTCTGAAGTTATGAGAAATTTTGCACTCTCCAAAGGGAATTCTTCACTTATTCCTTCAGAAGAGCTGGGTCTTCAGATTACCTACTCTGCAGTTCTTCTGCAGTTGCTATCTCGCTAGGTATCAATGTGCTGCTGCCACTCATGGACTTGGGCAGAATTGGGCCTCCTGACTCCAGGAATTGTTGAAGTTTCTTGAAGAAGCGTATCACTCCAATTGAAATTTAGCTGCCGCTGTCCCCCATGTGACGTCAATGAATAGTTACACCCCCAGAGGAAGTAAAATTTTTATGCCAAGTTTTCTTCATGAATATTGGATTAAAATTTTTCTAAATATTTTAATACCAGGTTATACATCAAAGACAACAAGATCAGACAATAAAAAAATACAAATTTTTCCAATTCAGTTACCATTTAAATTTTGGGAGGTGAAATGCTCACAATTGAAGCAAATCATATAGTAGAGCTTGATCATTTCAGTTCATTGAATATTGCATGCAGAGATCCCCTCCCCCTACTATAACCTAATAGATATTTTGTGGTTGATCTTGGGCAGACCTGATAGAGGACAACCTCTCTACAATGGACAAGCGAGTGGGTCCCAATGTCCTTTATTCAGAGGTTCCACTGTAGTCCAATTTTGGCACATTTAAAAATGATTTGCCATCGGAATATGATTGGTAAAAGATCATCATAAAAGTAGTCCACATTGGTATGTTAACTTTCACAGGTCAGAGTAAAAAAAAAACCTTGTAAAAAAAACAACAACAAAAAAACAATTACAAAAAACATGACATACAAACTCTCCATAAAAACAAACTTGTTTATTGGTGAGATCATGTGACAGCACACATTCTGTTGAGTGGTGGTGCATGTTTTCAGATCTTACTCATAATGTGCTTCTACAAGGACATATAAGACTATACATTACGTATTGCTTGGCAAACACGCACACACCCTTACAAAACAGTAACTATGTGTGATGTATATCTAGTAGCTTATATATACACTCATATTATTTTAATCCGATTACATTTGACCTATCCAGAATTAGACCCATTCAATCCTTCCTATCAATGACCCTTTACCAATCATGAAACTGGTTGGTCCTGAACATTTGTTTAAAAAATTATTTCGGTGCCATTACGATCACTAAAGGACCATTGGTATGTGAGATTAGTGTGTGAGATAACAGAGAAATAGAATCTGAAGGTGGTTTTCACACCACTTCATTTCCACCTCTTTTTCTACACAAGCAAAGGATTCGAGGAATGATTTTGGAAGCAATAACAATTGGAGTCTTACATATGCTGATAAAAACACAGGTGTGAGTTTTAGCAGAGATAATAAGCACTTAATTAAAAGGCTTTTCTGGCCACCATTTAAAAACCTGGTCTTCCAATACAAAATCTAAGGTAATTATGTTTAGCAGTCCAAAACTAATTAGTTATTGCCCTTAGGTAATAAAATAACCTTTATTATTTTCGGGACATAAATCTAAATAGTTTCTCTAGCAGTAACTCAACCATTTCCCTGTGCTGCACCTCCCATTGCCCTAACCACATTCAGACAAGACAATCATACAGAGTGAAGAGAAAGATAATAGCCAAACTCTTTGGTGGGCATTAGTGCTCTCAATTCACACCAAATATTAAAAATGACTTCTCCACACTCGATATGCACATCCAATCACATCTATATCTAACGAGGAGAATGGTTACGTGAAAGTCCTAGTGATGTTCAAGACGATAGCTCCATTGTCCATATGGCTGGAGAGGACCAACGCTAGCTGTGGTAGCAACCCCATGGAGGAGAATGCCTCTTTCAGAGCATGGGTGTCAGCCAGATTACGCAACACTTCCGTAAGCTATAAATAACAACACACACACACACACACACACACACACACACAAGATTTCAATCTTGGTGGTTCATTCAAAGTAATGATGTCTAACAGATTGTGCAACAATAAATCCAGGTTTACCATAGCCCATGATTTAAATTACACCATTCAAGAAGCTCCGGTTACTTCCCATTAACAATAATTGATTTAGACAATTCCACAAGATCAACCAGCTAGGCCAAACATACTGCAATGAATGACATGAAGCTTGTCTGTAGCAATGCAAATGATCCCCCTCAGCAATTCTCTTCGAGGCATTTGATTTATTCAAACTTAACTAGAAGAATAAGGAAAACAGTAAAAAAAATTAAAAAAATTTTTTTTTATTTAAAAAATGAAAAAAAAGAAAGAAAAAAAAAGAAAGAAAAGAAAAAACAAACAAACAGTCTTGCAATTCAATTCTCCCAAAGTAAAACACAAAGGAGTTGGGAATACCACAGCAGACTGGTCCAGAGTGCTTACTACCTGATGTGCTCAGTTAATACATACACATCATCAGTCATTTTTAATTCTTTTCCTCCATCCTATGTTACCCCATTACCATATTTTCTATTTGAAGCAAATTTTACTATAATTTATGTATTGCATGTCCATCAGTCTGTCTGTCTGTCCGCAACGCATCTCCTCCCAGATGCCCAGACAATCGTCCTAAAATTTTCAGTGGTTGCTCACATGACCACTGGCTCCGTTGGGAAGAATGTGGTTAGGGCTAGGACCACTAAATTAACTTTCCTTTTCATAAGTAACCACAAGTTGTAATCTGAAGTTGTAATCTGAAGTTGTATTCAAAAGGACATTTCTATTCACAAACCACACAGGATTCCAAAAGACACTAATTACTAGAGGAACATTCATAATATTCACCTTAGAAATGCCCCACAAGCCCCCCACTCCCTGTATAAAACATTAAACAAACAGAACAAGCTTGAGACTACAGGAGGCTAAATGTTGACAGAACCCCCCACTAGATCAGTTAAATCATATATTCATATTTCGGAGTGAACTTTAGCTATGTCAATAAATGATTCTTAGTATTTTTTCAATATTTTGAAAAGAGCCACCACAACTGTCTAAATTGTCTGGTGTCATGACAACAGTTTGTCAACAAGAGATGCAAATGGAATTGAACTCTGTTAGATAATGTGTGATCTCATTTGTGTATAATGTCACACCTCCATTCTAATTCATGCACACCACTCCTGATGAGCATGTGCAAGTTAGTCTGGTCATTTTTATAGGCATTAAGAAAACATGAATTAACAATGTGTGTGGTCTAGTCCATGTCCCCTTAAAGACCGAGGGCAGTACTGACACCAATGTGGTTACTGATTGCATGTGTCCTGGGGGCGATTCAGCTCTCAGAGTGAACATCATTTAATATGAGATTGGTCACACCAATTGATGCGTTGTCACATGTTTTAGTGTGTGTGGTGTTGGTGGGTGAGTGATGGGAAGAGAGGGGGCAGTGAGCCTCCCACATCTGCTGCATCCAAGCTAGAAAGAGTCGTTACGAATAGAAGAAACTGTCTAAATAAAAGCTAGTGTTTGGTCTGTTTGTTTGCACCATTATCCCCAACCACATGCTCCAAGGAGCTGAATCTCTGTCCACAGTGGCAACTCGAGCCAGGGAGTGTCCTGGACTATATGGCACTGGGGTAGATCTAAGGTGTGGCTTGGGCAATAGTGTCGACTAATATGAATTTGCCACCTTATTTGGAAGTTATGTGATCTAAATATGTTTGTTGTATGTGCCATGCATACAAGGGAACAGTAATTAGTTTTCTGTTCCAAAATGGTCCCATTAATTCAGCCCATGGAATTCAAGAGGTGTCTTGTGTCACATGGGAAATAAAGGACTGTAGCCATTGCCTGCTTTGTGGCCACTCTGGGTCTGGTCCACCAGCTTGGGGCTGCTCTGTTGACACAGACATACTGCTAACAGTGGACAAATTCAGGAGGGCAACAAGTTCAAGCTCCATGACCACAAAAATCACGTAGATAGTAACAGGGGAGAGTGACCAACTGTACTGGTCAATAGTTTGACACATCGAAAAGATGAAGATGGTCACAAACGAAACAGGAAAATAAGTAAATACTATAACTAAAAGCTACAACTTACCGAAGAAGTAAAGAATCTCCATAATTGGATTTTTTTTTTAATGCATAAAAATGAATATAAAAAAATAATAGAAATAATAAATAGATAAATAAATAAGTAAAATAATAAATAAATAAAATTTAAAAAAAGAGAATAAACAAGTGAAAGGTCACCATAACAGAAACTCATAGAAAACCCTACTAATAGAACACATTAAAAAAGGATCTCACTAATAAATTGATCAGGTAAAAAGTCATAAGATTGCATGCTAGCTTTCACTCTAGCCCTTTTCATTCCTCTGCAGTCATCAGCACGTCAATACTCACAATTGACCAGGATTCCCACGCACCCATTGACGGATGGTCCATGGAATGTATACAGAACCATCAGAACATCCCTACAACACAGGGCTAATCCACAGCAAACAGTTGCACACATACACACACACACACTCTCTCTCTCTTCACCTGAATAAGAATGTCAGGATTCCTGCCAGACTGGTTACAGAAGCCGAGAGTGTTGAGGAGGAGAGGCATCACTTCAGCGACAGTGGCTAGCTGCTGACTGAGCTCAGGACGGATACTCAGGTTCCTGAGAGTGCCCAGACCAAACAGCAATGTTTCCTCCCCAAGCACCGGGTCAACCTTCCGCAGAGCCTCAACTAGACAAACTGGCGGGGAAGAGAGAGAGAGAGAGAGAGAGAGAAAGAGTTGATGAAGAAACTTAGGAAAATAGCACATGCTGAGATATGCAGAGCTCACAGGAGTACACATGTAAGAACAAGTTATTAAAAATTTCATCTGTGTTGTTTTTGTAACTTTTATTCACGTACATATTGCACTGGACCATTTCCTGTCTCCTCTGAATGAGTTGAGATTGGTGGACCCCTTTAGACACTGTCATAAGTGGACCCCTATAGACACTGTCATAGGTGGACCCCTATAGACACTGTCACAGGTGGACCCCTATAGACACTATCACAGGTAGACCCCTATAGACACTGTCACAGGTGGATCCCTATAGACACTGTCACAGGTGGATCCCTATAGACACTGTCATAGGTGGACCCCTATACACACTGTCATAGGTGGACCCCTATAGACACTGTCATAGGTGGACCCCTATACACACTGTCATAGGTACGCACGTAATCAGCGTGTTAATTAAGAAAGTGTGAAAATCAATACTATATGGAATATAACAGGCATTAACCTGTCTACTGCACATGTGCACCAACAGTCCATGCCCTTAGGCTGCCAGCTTGCACGTAAATCAGCGCAAACCTGCACAACACCTGGAAGTCTAACTGCAAGGTCAGCGTTTGATGAACAGTGCTATGCCATATGCCCCCAAATATTGGTAACAAGAGGGTGCATATTTAAGAAAGGCAGCTCCATGATTGATGTGAGGTGAGCAAGAGTTATTGGAAGCAAAGATCATAAGCCCATACACTACAATGATGTCATGGTTCCCTTTATCACATCTTGTCTTGTGTTGCCACCATTGGCCAAGCTCAGACTAATACACAGACTCAATCCACAGCCATTGCCTTTTGGCTCTAATCTACCATGACACTGTGCTGAAGGAAATGATTGGTAGCATAGCAACTTGTACATCTTCAACATGTAATTCTAATCGTTCCTTACAGATTCACGACCGCTACAAGGTTGCCACCATACCCCCTGAACCATATGCAACTTATAAATCACTGCCTCAAAAGCATGCTCAAGTTCCCTTCCTTCCCCTTTCCTCCTTGTCTGCACTCTCCAGTCTTCATCCAAGCCACTGGCTGTGGCAGGTAGGGGAAATAGGAGGGCACAGCTTTAGTTTGTTCACACCCACTTATGCCAATAGTGGGGACAGGGAGATAGATGGATGGATTGATTGAAATAACAAACTGGAGTATGCTGGGCAACACAAAGTGTCTCACCCTAATCCTCCATGAGGGCCCCCCTTCACTCACCTATAATGGACGACACCCACCATGCACTCTCTCCAGAACACACACTCACACAGACACACACATGTGCGCGTACACACGCACACACGTGCCATTAATACCTCCACTATACCTATAACAAGAAACACATCCAGATCCATTCACAAACCCTATTATCATGAACAAGAAAAAAAACACGAACGTCTCCATCCATATTTCCCACACACTGCGCACAGGAACACAAGAGATTTGCACTCCACTAGTGCCTCCTGCCAGAGTAAGGCAGTCAGTCACAAGCAAGAGCACCTTAAGAGCTAAAGTGCAACGATTGCAACAAATATAGAGCTCTGTCCCACCTAGTATGACACCAAAAGGCTATGCATTGGGTATTTCTAAAATCGTTCCAAGCAAACTTGAATTAAAAGTAGCTAAAGAAAAGCATCCACGGCACCACTGGATAAATATACCTCATTTAGCAGCTGGGGGTACACATGCATATAACACTATGTCACCACAGCAACTCAGAGAGAGAATGCTTCAGTCTATAAGTGATGGCTGTCAGGGGTTCAAGCAGCATATCAGAAAGATAATTAAATTAATAAAACAATGCCATCTATCAAAACATCAACAAATCACTATTTAATATTATCAACTTGAAGACTTATTTTGGTGGTAATTTTCTATTTGCCAGATAAAAAAGTAATATTATGGTAAAATTTACTTCCCAACTGATTGCTGACCTGTGACAGGTTCCTCCATGAAATGTTCATCGTTAGACTCCTTTTTCCCTAGAGCAAACAAAAGCTTGCACACATTCAAGAGGTTCTTGCCAGTCACCTGCAGCTAACATATACACATTGTGCCAATCACCCAGGACCCTCAGGTAAATAAGACATATACACATTGTGCCAATCACCCAGGACTCTAAGGTAAAAGATATATACACATTGTGCCAATCACCCAGGAGGGCCGGCCCTCAGGTAAATGAAACATTGAGAAAAAAAACAGGCACTTCTAGGTTCGTTATGAGGTTATTACCAAAAATGACAGATGTGCTCACCCAGATGATAATCTTTGCCACTTTCAGTAAGACCAGAGGGTCTGTGTGGTCGAGTAACTTGAACACAGTTGTGAGAATGGTACTCTTACTTGTGCATCCACTACAGCCTCCAAGCCTTCCGATGATAAGATGCCTATTCAAACAAACCCAGAGTGAGTCACACAGGGTTCGCAGATGCTCAATCTCCATGTCAGAGGCACTCTCCAGGCCCCTCAAAAGAGGCCTAATTTCAGACTCCCAGGAAAGAATTTCACTCAAAGATGCTGTGGGTACTTTCCTGTGGCATTTGTGTGACTGTGAACCTTTCTTTCTGCCTTTCTTCTCATGTGTGGTCAGCTCTTCTCTGTCATGCTGTTGGCTTCTTGCATGCCAGTACCCAGTTATAGGTGGCAAGTACAACGATTCCTTACTCTCAGAAGCATCAACTAAGGTCACACTTGATAAACTCTCACTCTCTGAATCGCTGGAGGTGTTCATACACGTGTCCTGCCAGTGTCCAGATATCGAAGGTAAATGCAATGACTCTGTACTCTTCCAACCATCAACTAAGGTCCCACTGGATAAACTCTCATTCTCTGAGTCCCTGGAGGTGTTCTTATACATGTTTTCAGAAAAATTTAGTTTGCTCTGCAATGTTGAAAACTGAGTTACTTTCAGCTTCAGTGCTGCCAATTCATCAGATCCTCCAACATATCCACTGTCTGGCTTATCTCCTTCCTTACATACTTTGGTTGACACATTGATAGTGGGTGTTAATAACAGTGCTTGGGGAGGTGTCAATCTTGAACTAGAATACGACTGGTCACGTGACTTATTACAGCCTGGAATGTAGGAGACTGGTCGAGGATGGATGTGACTCCGATGGATTGATGGGTTAGTGGGTGGAAAAACAGGGTCAGGCAATATGGATAAGTCGTGGGTCACCTTGACTGCTCTAGGTTGCCTTCGCTTCACTATCTTTGGCGTCTGCAATCAAGAATTTGCAAAAAATAAATGTAAATAAAGTGTACAGTAATAAAGTACAAAATGACTAATTCTGTGCTTGTGTTATTGCTTTATGCAGACACTTTCTGCAAAAACTTGCATAAATTGGAATAATTCTGTTTGGTTGTACCAGTCACAAACCCAGCAAAAGGGTTCTCTGGAGTCCCACTGGGAAATCTGCCCATGTAAGTTCTGGTAGATTATATTATTGGAACTCCCTCCTATGTGGCATCCCTCCCTTGATGAATACATCTGTGAATGCTTATATGATCAACCACCTCCACCTTGCTGGACCTAAGAGAGCTAGCTACCAGCCCCAAATGCTGCTCTGGAACCTCACTAAACTAGCAACCCAAGTTATATTTGAAAAAGTCATTAGCCTGCTGCTTCTTCTCTCTGCTATCTACACTACAGCCTGCTGCTCCACCAAAGACTGCCTATTTGGGGGGGGGGCAGGGGTTACCAGCTGCTGGTTAGAGAGATAATGAAGAAGTAAGCACAGAGAGAGTAACCATCAAAACTTCAATTTTAAAAATAATTTTTGATTGCCAAGATTAAAGTTTGCCAGCAAAAATGGCCAAAATATGTTAAATATGTTAAAATTGTTACAAATGGTTAAAATATGTTGCAATATTAGACTGGACATTTTGGAAGGTTGCTAGATAGTTCAAAATATGCCTAAAGGGTTAAATCTTGCTTAGATAATCATGGTATGGAAAATCACAATGTGAATAAGTAAAATACTCCAATAAATACTCATCCAGAATAACATACCAACCCAATGCAATAACTGTTGTGCTCAAAAGTATACCAGATTGCCAATATCTAGGCTACCCAGTGGTTCGGGTAAATATTGACTGAATACACCTGTAACGTTGGCCAACAGAAATTTATACCTAAACCCCTTCTTCCCCCCCCCCCCCCCTTCCCATTCTAAAAACAAAGCAAAACAAAACAAAAAACTTAGAAAGATGGAATCCAACAAGCAGACAAGTACATTGTACTTTTGCTATTGCACAGGGTTCATGCAAGCACATTTTGCTGACCTCATTTAGGATATTTTAGAGTGACTGAATATTTTACAGTGTGGTTTGTAGTGTAGTGTATCACTCTAATAATTGTAATACAATAGTTCCCCCCCTTGAGAGACCCCTCTTTTGGAAGACCACCTATCTTGAGAGACCACTTTTTTTCAGGCCAGATGTATTTGCTGTATAATTTTACCTCTACTGTAAGACCACCTCTCTTGTAAGACAGCTTTTTGTAGGATTTAAGGGTGGTCTCTCAAGAGAGGGACTACTGCATCTAAATAGGAATGTGAAATTTAAAGTTAGACACAAAAAAACAGCAATTCCTCCCCAAATCTCATGCCAAACCATATATTTCAATAGTGACTATATATGCCTATATATGTATGTGATATGTAAGAAATAATTTCCAAACTGCTGAATGCATTTAGTTTAAATTTGGCAGGTATGAGCTTTTGGTATGGGGAAATCATTCCTAGGCCACACCCCCTTAGTGGTCCTAAAGGGCAAAAAAAAAAAAAAGGGTCAAAAATGGCACTTTAGCCCTTTGAGACAGTAAGATGTGTTCTCCTATAAGAGATGTCCTCCAGTAGACATGCCCAGATAATTGTGTGACCACAGCCCACTGAAGGTAGGCCCAGCAAGCAACTCAGCTGAAGGTTTGACTCAATGATCTTTACCCCATGGGACCAGAAGTTCTCTCAAACTCAGTGGTTATATTAGAGAGTGGACCTACCTGCCCACATGAATGCAAGCCCACACGAATGCAAGCCCACACGAATGCAAGCCCACACGAATGCAAGCCCACACACGCCCACACGAATGCAAGCCCACACGAATGCAAGCCCACATGAATGCAAGCCCACATGAATGCAAGCACACAGGAACCACAAACCAACCATTGCTTACACTACTGGGCTTGTAAATAAAAAGAGAGGAGGGGGTGAGGGCTAAAAAAGAAGGGAAAAAAACGACATCTGCTGTTCTTATGCAGGTTGGTACTGAGCAGGCTCAACTCTGCTTAACCTTGTTCAGTAATTGCAATAGAAATTTAAGAGTGTCCACACAGAACCAACCAGAAAAGGTGAAAACAAACAAGATTGTAAACAACAAAAAACAACAATAAACAAACCACCTGAGCACATCATAAATCCATCAAACTTGTTCCTCAGTGGCACAACTGGGTTCTTCCCAAGTTATATGTTGGTAGTATACCTGTACATATGCTCCAATATTAGAAATACTAAATTGGTGATGTCAATTTGCATGTATGTCAGGTTCATAAAAATATTGGAACATGTTCCAACTAAAGCAGTTATACTAACACAGCAAGTGTGAAAGTTAAGCACCTTCTTTTTGGCTGCCATTGCAGAGTCTCCTAGTAAAGTTCCTTTAATGGGGGCTGGCCTCTGCCCAGTAGCTGGTCTGCTCTGTCCCTCATCAGAGAAGTGATGAGCTCCAATGGTGCTGTACACTGAGGAAGGCCGACTTTGACTAGCACCATGACCAAACAGAGCCCTGCAACCATCTGCAGGTGTGTGGGGGCATTCTCCAGCAAGGGTTCTCACAGACAATCTCCTGGCTTCTTGTATGATTTTTGCACTGGTTTGGAAATTTGGGACTTCATAGAATGGCTGAATTGGTTTCTTCTTGCCAGGTGAATTAAGTGACCGGGTAGCTGCCATATCTTCTGCAACATATTAGAAATTTGGTTTGCTAATGTTAGGCTATATTTTTAATTTGCTAAGCTGTAAAAAAAAAAAAAAAAAAAATTCTTAATAGGGGAAAAGGGATAGAAGATTAAGACAAAAAAGACTCCATACCTTAGCCTAAGGTGGAACTGAGCCCAGCTGTCAGAGCTCTCTTACAAAGACGAGCTGGAAAGAATCACATTTTTCGTGGATTCAAGAAAATCTGGCTACTCACGACCCTTACCTCTCTTTTTCTGATTTTTCTATTCTTTTCTGATCCGTCTATTCAGCCAGCTGTGAAGAAAATGGGTGAAGGAGAAAGTAAAAGTGGTGGCTGGTTTCGTTATTTAGCATGCCAGATTCTGAAAGCCGGTCACATTCCTAAACATGTAGCTATTATAATGGATGGGAATAGGAGATATGCTAAGAAGATGCAATATAGCAAAGTTTTTCAAGGGCATGTATTTGGTTTTGACAAGTTTCTGGAAACCTTGGAGTGGTGTCTTGACCTTGGCATTTTCGAAATGACTGTTTATGCATTCAGCATTGAAAACTTCAAACGCTCCAAAGAAGAAGTGGATGGGCTCATGGAATTAGCCAAACAAAAAGTGAATAAACTTCTCGACAAAAAGTAAGGACGCAAGAGCCTTGGGGGAGGAAGGGATTTAATACGGCTCTATTTCATGGTGTACATGTATATGGTCATTGATAAATGCACATTATTTACAGTAAGTTTACGTTTTCTTCCCATGTGAGTGCCAAATTTCCAATCAAGTTTTGTATAGTGCCAATCCAATCTTATCTATGAATGCTATATTCAGGGCTATATATTAAGAATCATCCATGCCCTGTATTCACACATGTACTGCCTCAACCCATTCTCAGTTTGCTGATAACTCCAAGTACAAAATATGTAGGCCTACCCCCAGGACGTAGTGTGGTATGTGTGATGTGTGAACATGCGCATGACCTATGTTTCCTTGTGACTTGGTTAGCCATTGATGAAGCGATTGATGACAGCAACACACGCCAGGTATTCATTAGAGAGCACGCTAGCGCTCTCTATTTAGGGTTGACCCGACCATTACCATTGGCATAATATAAAACTGATTCATACTTTGCCAAGCTTCTAGATAATAGCAGTCCAGTATTTTCACATGTTATGTTCAGGAGCCTCTAAGAAAAGTCTATGTCAAATTTCTAATCCAAAGAGCTCCCCCAAAAGAAGTAGAATGAAAACAAAAAGATTGAATTTCTCCTAATTCTCCATTAACATCTTCCTTATGAGCCAGGCTACAGCCGATTTGGAAACATTAGCACTTGCACTAATACCATGATCTGACAGAGTTTCAACTGCTATACGTCCATAACCCATCGGTTTTCTTCATTAGCTTACAAAAATATGAAGGTATATCAGGATGGACCAATGACACCCACTGCCAAGGACGCCATTTTAATTTTATTCCAGTTGCTGAGTAGGCACGTGAAAACTGTTTGCTAAACCCTCATCTATTGCTTACCAGACCCTTTACGAAACACTCTGCTGGAGTGGTCTGGTAAACTGTCCGGCAAGTGAGACTAAGCTAATCTGTCCACTTAGCCACTATGGAAAAGTGAATTTTAGTCATGTAAGATTTCATACATTCAGTTCAATTCTTTTTATACAGTGCAAATTGCATGCATTAATTAGTGTTACACATAATTCCTGCAATGAAGGTACCATGAAACGATGTCATCCTCTTGTTATGGAAGCCATGTGTAGTTTTATCACACAAATGCATGCCCAAGTACAGTAGAACCTCCCTAAACAGACTCTGAAATAGGGACAACCTCAATACAATGTACAAACAGTAAGGCACTGATTAATTCTCTCCAAAAGCTAATAGATCAGTACCTCTGAAAATGGACCCTCCTAACTCTGACAAAGGACAAAAGCTGGGGCAGCTTCCAGTAAATTCATTGAAAATGGACCTCTCAGAAGGGACAAAAGCCACACCCCTGACTTCTTTTTTTTTTTTGTGGTGAAACCACGCCCAGCCTTTTTGTGAAATTGAATGAACAAAAGTCAAGAATAAAGATACACATGCCAAATGAGGCTCGTGACTGTTGCTAAGTGAGGTGAATGACCCTGGAAGATTCTCCACCAGTTCATTTTGCATTTCAATGTAGGATTTCAGGGATCCCTACAACCGTTAGGTGTATTATTTCCACGCAAAAAGCAGCAATTCTGTTCACAGTTTTGCAGCAGAATCCCTTGTTGATCTCTATGTGCAACACACAGTAATTGTTATTGTTTTTCCAAAAAAAACAAAGAGGGCATGTCCAAGGAACACTCAGTTAATAAGTTCCTAATTCTTCATTCGTAGTCACTGCCTTTGTTGCTTTCCCCCTTTTCATTTTAGTAAAAGGAGATAATCCTTGTAGCTATATACTCCCCATGATGGTGGTAAGTAGATCCAATTGGCTGTAGTACATTAAGGGTTTACTATTGATAGTAATAGATATTTAATGGTTGTCTTGGGCCGACCTCTGATGGAGGACAACCTCTCTACAAAGGACAGACGAGCGGGTTTCAACACGTTCGCATTCGCAGGTTCCACTGTACTACCAAATTTCAGATTGCTGACATTGATAAAATGATTAGTTAACTGAGTGCTTGTTTGACTGAGCGTTACCTTACAGTTGTGACTTCTGACTCTTGAAATCATTATTGAAAACCTGTGATCAATTATTATACATACCTAATTCTACATCCCCAAATCACTGACTCCAAACCCTATTTCATCTGGTAGAAATGCTATTATCATGAGTAGATAATAAAATGAGTATTTTATTTGACAATATTGCAACAAAAGAAAAACAAACCCCCACCATCACCCCCAAAAAGAGAGCTTTGAAAAAACAATAACATAGGAACTAGTACTAAATTACATAAATAAATGGAAGAAAAAAATTTAGGGTTTCCCCAAAAAGTACTGAAACAAGGAAAGACCTACCCAAGAAATATTGAAACGAGGCAGAACACTCAATTATAATGTGCCTTATTCTACATCCCTAAATCACTGGCTCCAGACTCTATTTCATCTGGTGTCAGAAAAATGCTATTATCATGAGTAAATAACAGAATGTATATTTTCTTTTGCAATATTGCAAAGAAACCCCCTGAACCCTCCCCCCCCCCCCCCCCTTTCCAACCCCTCCTAAAAGGATACTTAAATAGTATGGAAATAGTTGACTCCCTCATCATGCATATAGGAGTGCAAAAAAATTTAAGTTGTAAAGATTGGAGGCAGTGATTTAGGGATGTGGAATTAGGCACAATATTTTGAGTGTTCATACCCTGTTTCAATATTACTTTGCTAGGTCTTTTCTTGTTTCCGTACTTTTTAGGGAACCCACTCTTTTTTTTTTCTTTTTTTTTTTCAATTTATTTATAAAGGGTTTTTTTTCCAATTTTTTACTACTATGTACATGTTGGGACAACCACTCCATATAAATTATTTTGTTCTATCAACTCTTTCACACATTCCCCCCCCTTTTTTTCTCCCCTTTCCCCCCCCTTTTTCCCCCTCTTTTCCCCCCTTTTACCCCTCCTTTTCCCCCCTTTCCCCCCCCCCCCTTTTTTCCCCCCTTTCCCCCCCCCCCCCCTTTTCCCCCTCCTTTTTCCCCCCTTTTTCCCCCCAGGGAGTTAATAATGAAGCATGGTGTCTGCATTCGTGTGCTTGGGAACCTTGAGCTGCTGCCTAGGGATGTGTTGGAGGCCATAGCAAGAGCTGTTAATTTCACGAGAAATAACAACAAGGCTTTCCTCAATGTCTGTTTCTCTTACACTTCACGACACGAGATGACAGAAGCCATTCGGAGATTGGCTCAAGGAACAGTCGACAAGATGATACTGCCGAGGTACTGTAGTGCAGAAGCTTTGGACATTGTCCCGTGCAGAAGTTGTGTGGAAGTAGTCGGACATTCATATAGGGCACTTCATGAGGTTTGAGTTGATGTTAGCTCTGGGTCATGTGGTGGTATTAGTAATTCCCCATGAGTGGAAGTGTGCCCCATACCAGGTGAGGTGGTGTGTGTAGACATCCTGCAAACATGTAATGTCGTGGAACAGTTCCCAAATGACCTGTACACAGATAGTGGTGTCTATTTTTACAAATTCTCGGACCGCTGCATATAGTCTTTATTAGGGTAGACACCATCTAAGACCATCTCTAATCTAACATGTGCATTGCGTGAGGAGCAGCAGCAAGGAGGCTAGCTCTTCCAATGGTATATATGTGCACATCAGTTGACCACCAAGACCACATGGTCGAGGCCTAGGGCATGAGGGAAGAGTTCATCTTGAACTACGTCAAAATGTATAGTGTACATTGCATGCACATTGTGTGCACGTGTGTGTGCATGTGGGTGTGTGAGTGTGTGTGAAGACACATTCCTGCAATCATCTAGATCACCAAAGTCATCTCAGAATATAAAATATGAGGTTGTATTTTCATTTCAGTTTTTATTAAAAAAAAAATTTTTAAAAGAAGAAAAAAAAAAAGCACCTACTAAGACAATCCGTAATGGAAGAATGTGTTGAAGAAGGGAAAAGTTGCTTTGGTTGGGGGATTATGGAGCCTCTCCATGGGATATGACAACTGCCTAGGAGAGACTAAATAGTTTGATACATTCAAAGTTGTGTAGGATACCTCCTGTAATATTCAGTGGGTAAAGCATAACTTACTGGTGGACAGGGTTGTACACAGGAAAACATGAACGCAAATGTTAAATTGTCAACTGCCTGCAGTATGACCAACTGATCTGATGATTATGGGTGGCATCCCTAAGGGGGTGATGACGAATCTTCGTGAGAGGACAAGCTAGCCTGAGCAACTAACGCTATTATCAAGAATTAATGAACTAATAAATGAATATGAACAGGGTTTTAACATATCTATGGCTCTGACTCATAACAGAAATGGCACTCATCAGCTAAGTTTTTATTTTTATGTAATTAATGTGGTGTTGTGAATATGGTGAGATAGATCAATATCAATAGTATAAGTGATCATTCCAATATTGAGTCATTGATCAGCTTGCATGTGTACAGCCAATATTAAAACACTAGCAGAATATGACCAGCATTGCCGGGGCCAAAGGTGTATTTGTGATGATGATATATAATAGTGTTTATAAAGAAATTTCTTACAGATAGATAAGGTGGTCATCCAAATACAATTCAATTACTGACACTATTCTCTATATTCAAACATACATGTGCAATTAATCTCTATATTCACATGAATCAATTAATGGACATGGTGTTCTCAACAAACTTATTACAATTGCCTTTCCAAACAATAGTTGTCTGCCATTGAGCCAGAGAGATCCAATTCACGCTGGTCAAGTGAGCTGGTGAGTTGGTGAGCCCTTTCCCCCCCCCCCCCCCCCCTTCACTTCATTCTGAACAGGATAACCTTAGCCCTTTCACAGAGTTGACGTTGTAGGTTGATGAACCCTATTTTTCCAACTTTTTTCTGAAGGACTGCCTTGTACCTTTTGCAGTTGACGTTGTGTACTAATCACCAGCCTCTTCTGACTTTTGAGAATAGACACTTTACCAGCTGTACACTAAATACATTGTTTCATCAGCTGACATACCCTAGCTGTGGTTAATTCGCATAACCGTCATTTTACAATCAATCATTTTTGTTCCATGATCATGAAAAACTACCACCAGCGACCTAGAAAATGAATTTTTTGCAAACTAAAAGTTAGCTAAAACCTTCCCCAGCACGCAAGCACCATGCATACACAGTTTCATAGAAATTAGTTCAGCCGTTTTGGCAGGTTATTGTGAACAACTATAGAAAGCATACCTATTTTATATATTTAAATAGTTTTGGAGGAAATTCTGATCCTTAAGTAACTTCTAAACACTGAGCTATGTACCCTGTAATATCTATCTCAGAATTTGGTCCTAACGTTAGCAAACTCTCTATCAAGGACTCCGGCAGGAATAATAGATGATCTGTTGACCTTAATGTTAGACCATCTAGCAAGTCGAAAAATGGGATTGACAGCTTTGTGGAGTCTTAGCTTGACAATGATCTTCCCCCAAAACTATGGTTGATGCATTTGGTGTGCCCACAAAAATACTTCTCTTCTATCTCAGAATCCGGAAACATTATGCTATGTGCTTATGACAAACTGTTGTGTCACCAACTATTGTGTCACCTCTTCTCTAATAAGTTCTGTTACCTCCTCTGTTGCTCTACAAATCCTTGACTCGCTAATATTTGAATCATACTGACATACTTATTGGTCTCTCTGTTGGAGGAAGATTAATAATCAGAGAATGAATGACAGACTGAAGGAATCAGTGTTGAAGTCAATTATCTGTGATGAAGGATATCTGACACACAGCAACTGGGGCTTGTACAGTAGTCACATGTAACTTAGGCATGCATTACATGTGTGTCGTGCTGCATGCAGGGTGTACTGTACTGGCTGCAATGCTGTACGAGGCATTCCGGATAGCTTTACGATGGTTTCTACTGACCAATATATGACTACATGAAGTAATTTGATGCTGGTTAGAACATCTATTTTTAGGACAACCGGTAAATGATATATATGATAAATGAAAGGTTAGATCTAATTCTATACCCTTAAAGGACAGTTAGCAACTATGCTAAAATATTGATGAGTGTCAAATTTGACTTGCTGATTTAGCACTTCTTCCTGTAGGAGTCAAAGCCACAGTATGTGTGGAATTTCCTCTTCTCTCCAGGTGCTGGTTACTTGATTTGTATTGTAACTTTTGAGGTGGTATGTGACCCGGCTCTTATCCTTATGAAATCATGTTCCTTACTCATCAATGTGGTTTAATAAGGTGTGACTTCAGATATGCTTGCCTAGTCTTTGAAGTAATTACTTGAGATGGGACAAAGGACCGGTCCCCAACTAAGCTCTGTGGGGAATAATTACTATAATATTTATTCAAGCATTGTAGACCAAGTAAAATAATTGTTTAAAATACTATGATGAGATTGAAATTGTGGTAAGATTTACAACTTTTGGTTTCTCTACAGTAATAATTATTATAGCTAATATTTATTAGAAAGTATTGTTTTAGACCAGACAATAATTATTTAGGACACTTAATATGATGTTGGAGTCATAAGATTTAAAACTTTTGGGTTTTTATATAGTAAAAGCATTTAGTTGTAACCAATTAGTTGTAAAAAACAAACGTTGGTGTTTCCAAACAGTAAACAATTGCTGTCAACTTTTCAAAATGGAAAGTAGGGGCAGACCACACCCACCCAAAAACCACACCCATAATTCCTAATATCTCCCTAGTGGGAAAAAGGGCTAAAACAAAACAAAATAATGGCAGAAAATGCAATGTAGAGGATAATTTTTTTAAATGTAATATAAAATTAAACAAATTAAGGGGAAAAAATCGTATTAAATTAGAAAAAAAATAATTAAAATTTTGAATTAAATGTAAAAAATGTAGGAAAAAAATTAATAATAATGAATATGTGGTTATCTAGAAAAAGGTAGTAGCTAATATTAATAAAATATTAATATCAAGAATTGACCCTAAAAAAAATGAAAAGGGGAGGGAACCAAGCACTTGGCAAGCCCTAGCCTTAGCCTAGAAAAGTATCACAACTTTCCACGTACAAAGGCTTTTGAGAAACTCTATTGTTTGTTTGTTTGTTTTCTTGTTGTTTATATAATCCCCCTTTATCATTTATGGTACTCTTTTCAGCCAGGGAGTGCTGTTGAGTGATTTGATTCCCAAAATCAACTTCAGCCATAAGATTACACTATGACAGTCAATGCTAAACAACAGAAGGTAGCTTCTCTATCTGTACGATGCTTCACCGCTATTCCTGACACGATGATGTCATAAATCACACTTTAACCTTAGCTTACCTGGTGGAAGTCAAATGTCAGGACAGTGGCGGGTCAAGAGTCACAGTTGGCAGCTATATATATATATATATATCCGCCCTGCCCCCATCATTGCAAGTGTTCCTAGACTGTGTGCCACAGGTAAAAATGTTGTATTTGAAACCAGACAATTATATCAAGTCAAGCTGTGTAATGAAGAAAAAGAAAGAAATTCAAAGAGGGGGAAAAGTGGAAGAGAAATCCACGATATTCATACAATGAAGACCCTTTACCAATAAACGTGTTTTCTCTAATTGCTTGCTGCTCTAATACGGGTCATTAATTTGTACATATTATTTGAATTAGTAATGAATTATCTATGCTATAAAGTACAATTAGTGTGTCTATCTGTTTGTCCGTGTATCATCGATTCATGCTTGAACGGTTGAAGTTAGACCCATAAATGGTACTTCTATAAAAAAAAAAACACTGACCTAATCATACGTTCAATTTTTTTAAAAGTCTACAACATATGTCTTTAAAGTAGACATTTTGGTGACTACAGCCCATCAAGGGTGGGCCAAAAACTGCCTGTAGAGTGGGTTTTTCCGGTAGTATTCATAAATAACAGTGTACATGATGCAGTCTTGGCATCTGTTCCTGGTCTCTCCCCCCACAGGTAAATACAATATCGTCATTTATCAAATTAATTGAATAAAACATCTTTTTTCTTGTTGGAATGAGGACCATGTGTTGGTACTGGTCACAATCAATGTTAACACTTGCTATATAATTCAGGAGTGGGCCTAATGTTTATACTATCTATTATTATTATTATGCTTTGTTTCATAGCAATCACTTAAACATATCTTCAAGATCTCAACAAATACTCCTTCCTCACCCCACCCCTCTCCTCCTTGTCTCTCCCTCCCCTGCTCCCCATTCCTCTGCCCGTTCTGTCCCTGCTCTGCAGTGACATATCTGAAGACCTTCTGGAGAGGTGTCTGTATTCCAATGATTCTCCTCCTCCTGATCTTGTCATCAGAACTTCTGGGGAAGTACGACTCAGTGACTTCCTCCTCTGGCAGGTATCTGCATACCTGTTGACCATGGGATTTCTACATACATGTATCTTAGATAGTTACAGTTTGATGTGTTTGTTTGAGGCTCAATCATGCTCGTGCAGAGCCCCACATATATCTGTGTTTTTGTGCAAGTTTGTGCATGGATGTTCACATGGCCACAGGAATGCTCATGGGCCATGGGAGATTAATACCTGAAATCAATGAGATTGGTTGTCTTGATCTGAGTGAGGTTAACCCAAGGTTGACAAAGCATAGAAATGTAGGGTATCTGGGAGCGTCATACAATTTGAATACAAAGATTTTATTTTTGTGCTTTGCATAGTCCCTCCTTATAATAAAATGAATTTATATCATCAAATACTATCCTGTTTCAATCAAATATAGAGTCGGATTACTATGGGGATGAGCATTTTAATCCAGATGTCCCTCTGATCCACATTCAATAGTGATTTAAATTGGGTCGAAATTGTACATCCACATTGGTGACAATTTTATCTCTCCTTGAACGAGAGTAACTTTATTTTAAGGTAAATTAATATAAATACATGTAATATTACAGTACAGTACAGTACATTTTGTACACTGTACACTTCTATTATCATTGTATAATACTCACTTTACCTTGTGTGCAGTGGTATTCAAATAAAAAGCTCTGGCTAGCAGGACTAATAGCAATGTACTAGCTAGGTATATGTTCGTTCCAGCTAGTGAGATTGTTTAGCTCTGTGCATGGGTCTCCAGTTCGTTAGCTATGGTGGTGAGGCTTGCTGCATGGCCTCTGGTGGTGGCAGTGAACTGCAGCTGGGGCAAAATTTTGATCCCAATCACCATCATGACCACTAAAAGTTATGCAGTTTGAGAGATGAGATTTTGATCCAAGTAATAATCTAATGAAATTATCCAGTGATCCTGATGTCTGTGTTTCATTGTACTATGACAGGTCGGGGCTTTGTAAGGAGTTTTCTAAAGTATTGTCAATTTAAGCAGGAATATTTGTATTGATTCACTTCTGACTCTTACCTTTTAGCTACAGTGGGTTTTGTAATGACCTGCTCAATTTATTCATTTCCACTACACAATTTCACCTTTATAATCCCAAATAAAAATTGTTTGTATTGGACAACATGCTCTTTTCTTTCTCTCTTTTCTTGTGGGCTCTGTGATATTCATTTCATACTATCTAAAGCCCTGTCCACACTACACAATAAAACCGGTTTCACCCGTGTCTGGAATGGGTTCCACGAATCTGCATTACACCCTGTTTCATCCCAACAGGTTCCACCCGGTTTTTCACCTGAAACCTTCAGAAGGGTAGGTTTCAAGCTGCTCAGATTTATTGAACATACCTGTGGCTTTATTGCTGATATTTGCTATCAGGAGTTTAGCTACTAACAGCTCTCTCCCCCCTCTCTATCCTCCCTTTGTGTGATGACATTGCGGAAGGAAAGAGACAGAACAACAACGGACCACACCAGAAAATGAAATACCCTGTTTCTATATGTGCTAAAGGAAAATCAATTATTATGCCCAGCTAATTATTTAGCCCACACAGGGCTGGAGACCTGTTTCTAGTGTGGACAAGACTTAAGATCCGCTGTCTACTAACAAAGTCACAGATTGTCATCTTAGGATTTTAGGAGTACCACTACAGAAAAACTGAAAGACAGGCAGATTTATAAAAAATTTAAAAAAAAAGAAATGTGTCAAAAAGATAGTTACAGTTGATGGGGTTTTATGGCTTAAAGTTGGATGATAGGGCTTTTATATTCAATCATTGATCACAAAATATGTTATCAATCTAAAAAGTAATAAAGATGGTGGAATCTCTCTTATAATTCCTGATCCTCAAAAATTCTAAATTTATCAGTTAAATGCTGATGCCTTCTGATAAAGTGATCTCCACTTCTTTGAACATTAAGTGATGTATTATTTATATCTCAAATGTGTTATTTTTTCACTGACATTGTGTCGAATATTCCTTTAATTTTGATCTTGGTATATAGGCACAAATTATCCAAATTTTGTAATAAAATAATTCAACACATTAATTTTTTACTCGTCTATTTGCCGAGGCTATTCATGCTAAGCTAATCCTCTTATTTTCATTAATATATATACTTTTTTTATCTGTTTTTTTTTTTTTTTTTTTTTTTTTTTTTTTTTTTTTTTTTTTTTTTTTTTTTTTAAATCCACCTTAAGATTGCTCAATTAATTTGGTGGTGATATGGTTACACTTAACTAAAATGGTAGAGATTGGAATGTCCTTCCATTCTCTGCCTGTGACTGCATTCCAGATAGTGCAGTTGTTCGTTTATTTGTTTTTTAGAATTCCTCTTCCCTCTGTTCAACAATCCTAACTATTCTCACTTCTTTCTCTCTCTATATTAATGTTGTGTATATTACCAATCATTGATCATCAGTGTGTGTGTATATATATATATATATATATAGCTTCATGCTGTTCACAGCAATATTAATGAATTGTTTTTTATTTTCAACTTTGTTTGTTATGCAGAGCTCATATTCTTGTTTGTGCTTTCAAGATATCCTTTGGCCAGAATTCTCCATCTGGAACTTCTTTTCGGCCATTTTAACTTTCCAACAGAAATTCTCAAGCTTACAGGTTAATTATTTTCAACATTGTATCAATAATTATCATTACTTTAATATAATTTTTTATTTCAAATATTTTTCATTTTATTGCAGAGTGAGAAAGACCGACATGCTGATCATAGGAGGAGAGTCCAACATGAATCTGACAAGAAAATGGTCCTTGGTCTGAAAGAATGTGTTAACTGTGAGGCACTTGACAAGGATATCTCTGAATATGCCTCAAAAAGAGAACAAAGAATAAACATTTTTGTACATAGTATAAGAAGAAAGCACAGATTGTATTTGGAACAAGCTTGTCCACATTTTTGCTGATGTTTATTTCACTATTATGTTGTTGCTAACAAAGAATACCCGCTGCATTATTATTTAAATTATTTAACGCATGCGCGTAAAATTTCCTGTACAGGCACAACAAAATAATTGCTCCACCCACTATTACCAGATCAGGTCAGAATGGATGTAAATTCAAAGGCAGTGGTAGACCTTGACCGAAAAGGTAGCCTACTATGGTTCTAGATTTTTCTGGAGTGTTTATCTCAACGTGTTCCATTCCTTCCTCCCTAAACTCCACTAGAACTGTACTTCTTGATAGCGAAGTTTCTGGACGCCAGTCCCTGTCAAGAGGCTGCTAAGGTTGACTTAAAGTAGAGGCTTTTTCTGTCTCCATTGTTTAGGCAGTTGTCCTTGCAGCGACTGCGCAGTTCAGAAGGCTGTTGGTACATTTGTGGTGTTTTATTTTCTGCAGGTTTTGAAGGCAGAGCTGTTACAACACCAGGTATGGAACAGTTCTGCCCTGGTGAAGATACTACCAGTTCTTTAGGGCTAACCAGGGCACATTAACAACCAAAGGACTGGGTTGCTTGTTGGCGCTTCTTTGCAACAAAACAAAAAAACATTTAAAAATTTTTTAAATTTATTTGCCCACGTAACCATTAGAGTAAATAGCTTGTGATTTTTTTGATTATTTTATGTATTGTAAGAACATCTTTGTATATATTTTTGTTAGTTGCTGCCACAAGCGAAGGATTTGCATGGGGGAGAAAGACTTCTCTCTTACGCTGAAGTTGTAAGTAATTCCTTGGTACTTGTCCGTTCATGCACAGGTAAATCTCCGGATTTAGGTCCGTATATCTGAATGTGTTTTTTTTTTTTGTTTTTTTGTTTTTTTTTTTGTTTTTTTGTTTTTTTTTTGTTTTGTTTTTTTGTTCATACAGGAAAAGCGACACCAACATGTCAAGAACCAGCATTTGGAAGTTTTATGTTCCAAACTCCTTAGTCTTTCAAAGCATCATAATTACCAGAAAACCTCTGGAATAAGGAGTCTTTTGAGCTTGGGTACCACAGAAATATTCTGCAACAGAGAAAATGGTGGTGAAGGTTTGTGCTTAAGTGACTTTAGCTACATGAATAGCAACCAAGCTATCTTTCTTGGTATATATATTTTTAATTTAATTTTCCTAGGGCCCTTGCTCAACTCTGCACTGGATATATCTCAAAGATACAAGGAGCTGTTAATAAGCACACAGATTCAACCAACTTTTAATTTTTGTGAGTAGTAATGGTATTCAATATTTTACGGCCAGGAGTCTGTTAAAATTTCTTACAGATTATCCTTCATTTTCCTTCCTTTATCTTTTCAGATAATTTAATTGCTGCACGCTCAATCTCAACAAATATCAATTCAAATGTATGGAGAAGTCCATTTCTCTATAAACAACTAATAAAGGTGCCTGAGTTGTACCAGTTTCCAACCTGATTCCAACACAACGCATTCTTGTTTTGGTTCATAATAATATCTCTTGTTTATTCTCACAGCTTTCCACAATCCTGGGTCATTTGGCATCTGTCTTCTGCGTTTTATTTGACCACACAGGGCGTTGCATAATCACTGTAAGTAAGCCAATTGTTTGTTGTTTTTATAGGCGACTTCCCTAAAAAAAAAATTTTTTTTTAATGGAGGAAAAAATGAGAAGGGTGTGAGAAGATTTTTTTTAAAAAGGGACAACTTAATTGAAAAGGATATGAAATTTCCTCAATAAAATATTTTCTATACAGCATTGATTAAACAATATACTTTCACAGGCATATATAAATAATTATTGATAGGGTGCTGATGATGAGTTGTTGAAGGTTTGGTCAAGCCATTCCGGTCAGCTCTTGGCCACACTGCGAGGTCATAATGCAGAGGTGACTGATATCTCCCTCAGCCTTGACAACACCATGATTGCCTCGGGTAGTTTGGACAAGTCTGTGCGTGTTTGGTGTGCCCAGAGCTCTGCCCCTATTTGCGTGCTTAACAATGAGAGTGATGTGACGTCTGTGCACTTCTCACCTGCTGCAGATGAAGAATGTCGGTGAGTTCTACAAGCTGAATTACCATTCTATAAATTAGTAATGTTGTTCATCCCTTTGACAAGACTTTATTGTGGTTTAATGTGTAACCCATTGTTATGCAACCACATTTGATTCGATATGTAAAAAATAAGCATCAGGTGAAGTTGAATCAAGTGAGCATATCGTGATATGTTTTGATTGCTCGTACATAAGCTAGATTTCAGGGTCACTACAAAAATGCAAGTCTAGTTTTTCTTCTCTTATCATGTGCTGTTGGAATGCATTATATAGTCTATTCAAATCTGGATGTGTGTTCTAAAACATACCTTGTGATATTCTAGTGGACTTCCAGAAGATTCCCTTGGGTATATGAAGGACTTAAATCATACCTGACATTGCAGAGGCAAAAGAGCATGACACACATCATTGTGGAGCAAGAGCGACTAAGAACAACCTGTTCTTAAGTCTGCTCTAGGTCTTCTCATCTTGAAGAAATGTTGTAGAGTCAGTCAATCAGGAAGAACTTTACTTGTCATGCTGGACATAAGGATACCTGTATGATACAATAATATGTGTTGTATTCGTTTGCCTCTGCAACATGGATAAAGCTGGTTGTCTCAACTGATACATACATGTACCCTATGTAATATACTATTGCAGTATCCCCGTCATGCCAAGGCATATTAATATAGTGTGATTTCACAATGATTAGTGGTTGCATTTCAAAAGACCATGTGAACTGAGTGGTTCATCACACCCACTAACAAGCAGGTTATGTAATCATACAAATAAAATTCCTCACATTGGAAACCATTTGACAGTCACTCTGGCTGTTGACCTATTAGTTTGAACACAGTTTGTGCAGAACTTCATTAACTACTGTGTATATTGATGTCTACTCCTGCTGATGTTATCCTCTTGTTTACTTATGCAGATATCTTGCATCAACAGGAAGTGATGGACGCCTCCATTTCTGGAAATGGATCCCATATCAGGAGACTTTCAGGTATTGGTCAATACTGCAACTTTGTATCTCCTTGACTAATTTTATGAATGCGTGTGTTTAAAAGAAAACCACGATGGAACGGTTGGAATAAATTAAAGTAAAATATGTTTATTTTTCTCTTTAATATTGAATAAAATTTCATCCAAGTCAACATCAGTTAACGAAGGTCCCTTGATTGCAATCTTCATTAAGTCTTCCAGGTTTGAATCTGATAAGCGGTTGCATGTGTCTTGTGGACTAAATGATTGCTTAAGATATGCTATGTTTATCTGCTTAACCCAATGCCCATGTTGACCTCTACATATACTGGGAGTTGCCAACCCTTTGCCATGCATGTCTAGTTGATGGAGATGCTGTTGTAAAAACGGGACATGTGGGTTTTTAAAAACTAAGAGAGTTTTTATGGCCTAATGTACGTTCTTCTGATTGCCCACAAAATGTTTCGTTTGGATCCGGTCACCAGGCGGATACAAGAGCGGGGCATGCATTGACATTGATAAGATAGGTATATATATATATATATATATATATTAGCATCATATACCCAGCATTGCCTGGCCAATATCAACATGAAACATTATAGAAGCCACTCAAATTTCAGCCTGGTTGGCCCTTTAATTAGCTTTAGACAGCCAAAACTACCTACTGTGTGTGTGGCTAATACAAAACCACACTCATTGCCACACCCACATAAAGTTAATAATGCTTACCCAGTTACTTGGACTCCATATGCTCAATTTCAGCCTGATCAGTCCGTAAATAAGTTTTTGGAAGCATAATCATGTCCTATGGGTGTAGCAATGACCAAATTACACCCATTGACACACACGCATATGATTAGTAATGCTCACCCAGTTGCTTGGAAGTCTCATTCCAAATTTCAGTCTGGTTGGTCATTTGATTAGCTTTTAATAGCTAAAACAACTTCCAGTGGGTGTGGCTATGGCCAAACTATATCCAATGTAGTTAATACTGCTTTCCTGGGTACTTGGAGACCATAGGACAACTTTTTTGCCTCATGGGTCTCTGCTCTTATTAACTATTTTCAGCCAAAGTATCATCCTGTGGGTGTGGCTATGTCAAAAACACACCCATTATAATGCCCACATTTGTTAAATAACACTCACCCGGTTTTTGGAGAGTGCATGAGAATTTCGACCTTTTTAGTCCAAGTGTTTAGTTGTGATTCCTAGACACATACTTACTAACCAAAATAATAAATTAAAGTGTGTTCATAGATCTACCTCCTTTGGTCCAAGCTTTATTCAGAAAATTTTTTTTTTTTTTTTTTTTTTTTTTTTTTTTTTTTTTTTTTGGCACTTTTTTGCTTTACACACCAATGGGAAGAGGTGTAACCAGGAGGGATTCTGCCCATGTTACTCCCAAGTTGTGTATGCATACCATGTATTAATTCTGTTGCTCCAAGGGTTTGTCTGGTCAAAGTACCATTTTGGCCCCTTTTTTGGCCTGACAAAACAGGAATGAGTGTGGTCATATGCATGTACTTAAACCATTCCCCAGATTATATTGATTCCAAATATATATATGGGTTTTTGGGTCTAACTCCCTAGGTTCGTGTTGTTTTTTTTTTTTTGAAATATCATTCTTGGCATTTTTAGCCTTACACAGGGAAAGGAAGATGTGTGGCCAAGTGGGACTCGCCTCCGAGAGTGAAGTTGTATCTGCATACCAAGTTTTAGATCTGTTGCTCCAAGGATATTTCTGGCCAAATACCATATTTGGGTATTTCTTGTTACCATGGTAACCATTTTCCGAAAAAATTTTCCAAAATTTTTTTGGCCCAAGTTGGTCAAAACCTATTATCACACCAAGTTTCAGAAAATCCACCCACTTTTTTGGCCAGAATGATGGTACAGACAGACAGACAGACAGACAGACAGACAGACAGACAGACAGACAGACAGACAGACATCTCCTTTATATATATATATGAGATGTCTGTCTGTATGTTTGTGAAAATAATCTGTGAATTTAGAGTAAGAGGGTTGGGAACTGTAAAATCATATTGTGAAGGGGTCTTGCTATTGTGACTGACAGATATGAATTCACTCCTTCCCTATTACTGGTATTTGTAGAACACTCGTTCTCTATGTTAATTAATAAAGCCTTAAACAGTCAAGCAAAATGTTGCACACACAGGTAGAAAGATAGTATAATCTTCAACAAGCTAACCGCAAACATTCAAGTTCATATTCTATAATGCACAGATATTTTAATCTGATCTATGTGATCACTGCATGAGTGTGTGTGTGTGGAAATACATGTGTATGTGTGATGCAGGAATCTCCCAGTAGTGGCTGGCTAGGTACTCAGCTTTGCATTTAAAAATATGAACAGAACAACAACCAATAGTTATAAATTGATAACAATAGGACAATTTCAAGCCTGACCACTCATGCATTCCTCTGGTCAGTATAATTCCATTAATTGATTTGCAGTCTTACTGAAGAACACACAAGAACTGCCTGGAATAGTTTATGTTAAAATAAACAACCGATTTATTCAAGTTTTAGTATAATTTTTTATGCCCTAGAAACACTCATAATTTTTCATTTCTCTTCCAACAACAATTCATGGTAGTCATTTTTTGGTTCACAATTCAGGCAAAAATATGGTACATATTTTAATCAGCATCTAGAATGGGTAGATGTAGTTAAGGACAGTATTGCAACTCTGTATTGCCAAGTGAGCCTATCACACAACCAACACATGTCTGACCACATACCAGACCTTGATGACTATGGAGGACTGCTGTAGCTGTATAGAGGAAACCACAACAACAGCACTACAATACTATTGTATTGCTGTTGTTGTTATGGTTTCCTCTAATGCATTTTCCATCAACTCTCTTTATTTGTACGTATCTGTGATTCCATAATCTTATTGTTGTCTGCTCTGCAGCTCGACTCCCATCAAGTTTTCCGAGAGGAGTAAGATGGCCAACCGCACACAATGCTCCTCCTTTAGTACAGGTGGGAAGTATTTTGTGACAGGGGGCACCGACCACATTCTGCGTGTGTATGTGTGCATTCCTGGGCCACCTGTTCTACAAGCTGAATTAGTCAGACACAAGGTTAGAAGCATTGGGGGAAAGTCAGGAAGGGGGGGGTGGGGGGTGAGATTGCATTCAACCTTCTGTGTGTTTATTTATTGTGTTTGGTTACACCTGTAGTTGTCAGTTGTGTGGTGTGTTTTTTGATAAACAATTATATTTCTTGTTTTTGTCCTATTCCTAGAGTCGTTTAATGTCCATTGTGTTTTGCAATACTGGTGAAGCGTAAGTTAAAAGATTAGATTTTAATTTAATATATTGTTGTTAATCTAATGTTTTATTCTTGATCCTGAGTTTTCTTAAATATCTTTACATCTGTAGAGCATTTGCCTCATCAGCCAGCGATGCTACTGTTTGGCGATACGTGGAAGGAAAATGGACTGCCTTGGACCTAGTTATCCAAAAGGAAGATATTGAGTAAATGTTTCATTGTTTTTAAAATGACTGGCATTTCCACCTTTATTATACTCCTTTTTTTGATGCAGCTGTGCTCCAGGTGGAAGACGGCAAGTGACTATGGTATGTCTTGTGAGCCTGTATCTGTTTATACAGTATTATATTGTATGAACACATACACAACCTAGTATGGTATATGCATAAAGTTCGTTGCAGCGAAGGTTTTTTTACATAAATATTCTATCATTTGAAATTCGTTGATTGAAATATGGTTATATTTTTAGTTGAAGCATGTTCATACATTCAATGCCACAAATATGGAAACAAATTGATTGATATTGCGGTCAGGTGCATATTGGGGATTGCATTTACAATATGCACTATAGGTGGGTGTAATTAGACATACATGTTATGTTTCACGGAGATGCAACCTGGGATCTTCCTCCACACACACACACACACGCACACACACACACACACACACACACACACACACACACACACACACACACACACACACACACAGTGCATATGAATGTGGTCCAGTCGTGTGTGTATTCTGAATGTGGGTGTGGCTATTGCATGCATAGCTTCCATCCTCACAGGTGTGCTGGGAGAAGACAGACAAGTATTTGGTCACAGCCTTCACTCCTGACTGTGTTATCCGTGTGTGGGACTCCACCAGTGGAGACCTTGTCATGAAGTTGAAGGTAAGGCATTGCCCTTGCTGTTTCTCTCCACCAAAAGTTTCTATTCTGTTGTGAATGAATGCCAAAGAGTTTGGAAAAGGGGGGGAGGGGGGAGGGAGAAAGGGAATGAGGTTGATGCAGGGGAGAAAAAGAGATAGAGGTTGGTGAACAGTAGAAATACTTGACAGTTCTCTACCATATATTTTATTAAACTTTTCTGTTACATTCGTTGATCATTGCAATACAGTATGTGTAATAGTTTTGAATTAATTTGTTTAACAACGGAAATAGTTGAACCTTGGTATGTAAGCTCCTTCAGCGTCCACAGTGTGGTACTAGTGGTGCTGTGGCATGCCTCCCCCCAAAATCGTATTAATAGGTGCTCAGTCAGCACAAACTACTTATCACAATATTTAATCCTGGTTTATTAGTTGTTCATTCATAGTATCCCATGCAAACACTGGTGACGGGTTGTCTTTGTGAAGAGTATTGCGTGTTAATAAATGTTATACATCCATACAGTGCATATGAATATCTTTACCTTGTTAAAGTGTATTAGTATGTCCAAGAGAACTAAAATGGTTTACTAATTTTCAGGTATTGGTGTGTTTTTGTTTTCCATTTCTATATAGTTTTGCCTGATGGAAACCTGTATTTTTTCCAGGTGTAATTATAATTATGATTGAATTGTGATGACAGTATATTATTGGTAAAGGGTCATCATGAAGAGGTGTTTGTGTTGGAAGCCCATCCCACAGACTCACGCATCCTACTGTCTGCCGGCCATGATGGTGTGGTGATTGTGTGGGACATGCTGGTGGGTCAGTGTCTGAAGAGGATGGAGATTGAGGACGAGAACGGGAAGGAATCCGCCATATTTGATTGTCGCTTCTCCCCTGATGGACTGATGTGTGCGGCCGTGGATAATTATGGTTTCCTGACCATCATGGGGTTTGGTTCCACAGAACAATATGACAAGGTTGAGTTAATTTTCGCAGTTGCACTCACAATATATGCAATTATTACCATTTCTTATTATTTCCCTTCAGCATCCGACGCAACAGTTTTTTCACACAGATTACCGACCTCTAATGTTTGACAATCAACAATATGCTGTTGATGAGCAATCCCAAGTCCCTCCCCACCTCCTCCCTCCTCCCTACCTGGTAGACATTGATGGCAACGCCCATCTACCCAAATACCAAGAGGCTGTTCTCCGACCAATAAGACCAGCCAAGCTTACAAAGGTGAATCAATCCGAGGAGAAACTGGAGGATTATGACGACTACATGAGGAAGAGAATGTCTGCTGTGAAGGTGGACCACATTCGTCTTGGGCATAAACAACAGGCAAGAGTTGGCATAATTCAAGCAGGTGGTCAGTTAAAGCAGCACACAGAGAACATGGAGGCTTCCTCCAGGGACAACTTGCATCTCCAAGCACACGGTGGCATTTTTACAATGACAGAGAGAAATTCGAGAAATATATTTGCCAACGTTGCAAGTAGCCCCAAAGAGGAAATCGCAGCAATATATGGTTGCTGTTCTTCCTCACTGGATGCAGAAGGAGAGGTAGGAGGGATCAGTGCTGACAGGTGCCCGAGCAATGGTGTCTCTGCATGCAGCGATGATCAAAAACTATTTAAAGATTTGGGATCACCGGATTTGCAAAGGTCTGTTGATCCTGAGAAAATCCAAAATTTGATGTCAGTGGGTAATCCAGGAGTCGGAAATGGATCAGCTGTGGACACAGATGAAGGGAGCCATGTGGCGGACTCAGACAATGGAAAAGCGCCAGTGTTGCTGGATGTGGGTAAGGGCAACCATGGAGAGGAAGCAAGGGGGACAGGAAGTCAGGATGGTAGTTGGTCAGATGTGGATGTGGTGGAAGAGGAGAGTCCAAACAGTCAACATAACATGCAGAACATGCTATCAAGTATCGTTTACTCTCTGGGCTTGAATGAAACTGAAACTAAGCAAATGATTTCTCTGTGGATCAATCGTACCATCATTCCTCATTTGGGATACACCCAGATAGGCCATGAGCTGGCTAAGAGGAAGCAACTGTACCTGGAAGAACAGCAGAACCATGATTTCCAGAACATGAAGGTTCTCCTCAGAGAGAAGCAGGTATGCCACTCCCTTACATAGATGTTATGTTTTGTATTGTCTACCCTCACGCCATCTACCACCCTCCATCCTCTCCCCGCCCCCACTACACCTTAGAAACAGGCTGCAATAACAGATGGACCAAGTGTTCCGACAGACCAGCACCCACAATGTAATTCTCTGGATGCCGACTCTGCTAGACTGGACAGCAGTGAGGAGGAAGTGGTGGAAGGGGAGAGGCAGGAGAACGACAGGGTATGGGAAGAGAGCAGTTACGCCTCTAGTGACATCTCTGATTGGACGCAAGAGGCTGGGATAGATCTGAACAATATTCTTAGGAAGCGGACAAAGAGAAGAAATAGGTTTGTTTATTGTTTTTACTATTGTTTTGATGTTGTTACTTGTACTGTTGTTGGTATATAAAGTGTTGGACTTTAGTTATTTCTACTATCAGTATGTCACTGTTGGTGTTACTATCAGTGTTGAAGTTGATACATACCAAGGGGTCATTTCTTTCCTTGTGTGCAGGTCCTTGGACTCTGCCTTGAGTAACTATGACGATGACTCACAGGATGGAGACCAGGAAGATGAGGAAGCCCTCAGTGTCAGGCACAGTAGTCAGCAGGTGGCTGGTGGTGAGACAAGCAAGAGAAAGAAGAAGAAACCAGCTCTGAAGAGGTTGCACTCTGTAAGTTAATGAATCAACATGATGGACACCATGTATTCACATCATTGTGTGTATGTGTGTGTGTGTGTGTGTGTGTGTGTGTGTGTGTGTGTGTGTGTGTGTGTGTGTGTGTGTGTGTGTGTGTGTGTGTGTGGAATGGTTGGTATGGCAACACATCTAGTAACTCACTTGCATCCATTCAACAGCATATCAGATGTACATGTATTTATATTTGCTGCAGTTATTGGCCTATTCACCTCCTGATTGGATCACACAGACTAAACAACAGCTTTCTCCCTACTTGCCTCAAGTTGGAGATGTTGTAAGTCCTATTGATGCTCTTTTTCCCCTTTGTAGTTGTACCTATCTATCAATTGATGTGTATGTAAGACATGAGTTATATATGTTTTTATAACATGTTATGTTATAATAGGTGGTATACTGTCACCAAGGTCATAAATGTTATATGGAAAGTGTTCACAAGAAGAAGCTGTATCGTCTCCACAAGGGCACACCTCCCTGGAAGAGGTTTCCACTGATGCCACAGGAGTTGTGTCAGGTGACCAACGTGCGCTATAGCGTGGGGCCGCCCACCCTGTGCTGCGTCACCCTCACCCTCCTCCATCATCGGTTCAACCTGTCAGAAGCAACCTCGGCAGAGCCAGAGGGAAGTGATGGAAATGCTGATGTGGCGGATGTGCGTGGGAGTAGCTGTCGCAGCAGCTCTAAAGACAAACAGAGAGATCTTATACGGTTTTCGTTCAGGTGAATAGTTGTTGAAATGCTTCCCACTGTGTCTATGCATTTTAAACCTGTATACTATATGTAACAAACTTATAGTGTGTTCTCCCTTTGGGAAATGTTTGTGAGATTTCTGAATTAATGCACGAACCGTGAACATCACTGAATCATAGCCTGCAAATGCTTTCATTCATAAAATTTGCACCTGGGGGGGGGGGGAACCCAGAATGTTGGAACTTTCCAAGGCTCTTAGTATGCAAATGACAATTAAAGCAATATTCTTACTCGGCTGCACTCTCAGGTACTCAGTAAAGCACTCACAATCAGAGCATGTCGATTTGCCTGTTGTATACAGTCTTATTGATAAAACCTTTTCCATGTTTGATGCACAACCGCCATCAGCAAATTCAGTATGGCAACTTCAGAGGAGAGTAATAATGGCATTGCTGTGTTCTGTAATTTTAGTTACTGAAATAATATATTTGAACCTGATTTCCCAGCGGAGGGCAAGTCTGTGGCTAGGAGGGGGCATCGACCCCTTCCCCATCTTAAATGAAACCCTGTGGCCATTTCTTAAATGACTTGTACTTGTGGGCTACCTTCTCACTCCAGTGTTCTGAGAACTGATTGCATATTTGCATGTAGGGATTCAAATTCAACCTTAGAGCACAACAGGAAATAGTTAGAGGAAAGTTGTTTTGAGGGAAGTCTGTCCAGAAGATAGTTGTTATGCAATGTGATGGTAGTATTTTATTTGACACCAGATTCTTACCAGTTTACTATCTGTTCTCAGGAGTTCTCTTGCTTGCTACCTTTTTATGTTTTATGATACAATTTTTACAATAGCTGGAAAGGTTCTAACCTTTACTGTTCCAGTAACTGTTAAGAATTAGAATAACAGGCATATGCCTCCCCCTCCCCCCTCCTTCCAAAAAAATGAAAATTAGAACCTTCTGTCCTGAATTTTATATGGGTTTACCTTCTTCCCTCTATGTGTGTGCACATGCACATTCAAGATGGTGTTGTTGTTTTTTTACTCTTGGTGCCTACATTTACAGTGAGGAGCGTGTTCTCTCCCTCCTTGCCCTGCAGGTATCACGACATGGACAGTGTGCTTGATTTCCTTATCCTGGAAACTCTCTACAAGATTTCTATCCAGACCAAGTGGGAGGTGGGAAATCGCTTCCGCAGTCTCATAGATGGCAAGTACTGGTATGGTTCCATCACTGAGAGGAAGGCTTTCAGGTGAGTAATGGCCACTATAAAAACACTCTAAAAGAGGTCAGTAAACCTGTGAACCACATGAAACTTGTACAAAAGTAAAGTATGGGTGCTTATTGTGGGATTCCATCCTTGGGTGGCTTCTAATTTTATTATGTCACAAAATTAACAAGTTTCATGTGGTTCACAGGTTTACTGATCTCTTTTAGAGTATTTTAAGAAGGTTTTTATATAGTGTAGTTTGTAGACTAAGTGTACCAATGAAATAATTCTAATAATGAGTTTGAAATATGTAATTCAATTACACTGACTGTTATTTGTACTTTATTATTATAATAGAAATTAGAACATAGATAGACAGAAATGTGTGCGCACACATAGTGAAAACAGAACAGGCTTTCACTAAGCGGCTTGTAATAAGAACTGTCTCTAGGCCATCTTGTGAATGTATGCAATACATTTTTGCTGAACCCTTTCTCTCTGTTGTGGGAATCAAATGATGAGTAGAACGCAGATGTATTCTATGACTCAGCCTTTTAAAGAGTACCTCTTAGATACTTGTTGCAATCAAGCTGTACTTGCTCTCACTGTAGTGTCTCAATCTAAGTGCTTATTTTGAAATATAGAACAATGCTAAATTGTCTTGATCATTGCATGTGGGTTGTCTTCCCATTCTTGCCATCAGTACGACATTGTCTATACTTACCATTACCTACTTCTTCAAGCAGGTCAGACTTTATTGGATGTGGCTGATTGAGCCTTTGCATGCAGCTGTATGAGATCGATTTTGTTTGTTTTGTTGTTGGCTTTTTAAATGTGGACATGGTTCTCTGAAACGTGCGTCAACGTATTGTGCTGTAACATGTAACTACTGTTAATCTGCCTTTACCTTGCGTGAGGTTCGATTCAATGTGCTCTACCTTGTTGAGGTATCTGTGCTAGCGTAAGTTGAAATAGTTCTCAACACAATATGGTGAGATTTGTTTCCGAATGCCACATATTCACACACAACCAACAACTACCCTAGCCCAAGGCCCAACTTAGAGTTTCGATTACAACCTTCTTTTTTTTATAGTAAGTATCTTCATGGAGTCAATCTGTTGTCACCTGATTCAACCCACTGTGGTGGTGATTTGGTGTGTAGTTGTGCAGAGTTTTTGACATCCCACCTCAACCCAGTTTTTTTTTTGGGGGGGGGGGGGGGGGGGGGGGGGGGAGTAGAATGAGGGAGGGAGGAAGAGAGTTTGACTAATATAATAAACATACAGGGCTATTCATATTGATCATAAGTTAAACGAATCTTTACCAATTATGCCAAAAATGCTATAGAATCATCACCACACACAGCAAACAACAACAAATTTTAATTTCATAGTACACCTGGGCTCTCTTCTAGTTGGTGTTTGTGCTGTTGTTTTGTTTTTTTGTTGTTTTTTTTATATTTATTGTCATATTTTTTGTTTGTTTATGTTTTTTTATTGTTGTTTGTTTTTTTGTTTTGTTTTTTTCCGTGTAAGTTTGTTTTTTGCTCACAAAACATGTGTAAAATCTCTCAACTGAAGTCATTATTGCTAGCCCAAGCTAGATGGTCCTGCTTGTGCGTTCTAACCCTACCAATGTCTGAGTTAGTAGTAATTGGTAACTAGGCTAATGAATATGTAACTGCTAGATCTAGATGTTTGATCCTTTCCTCAAGTAATGGTTGTTTGTTGTTTGTCTTAATATGGGAGACTGCTTCTTGAGATGGTTGTATCTCATTGTTATGCAACCCCATCACACCCACCTCCTCTCCATCATGTTCCCACCCCATGCAGTGAGGAGTACCCCAAGAGCTACTGGCAATGTTGTCATGTGTTGTGGGAGGATGGAGCCACAGATCTCCTCAGTCCATGGGACATGGAGCCTATTCCTCAGCGTAACAACTCACATCCTTATTCTAACTCTGCGGAGCATGATCCTGATACTAAGCTTGATGACAGCATTGATCTGCCCAGTGAGGAACGTGATTCTGACTCCGATCGTGATCCTGATTTTGAGCCTTCTCCGGCCCACACTTTGGACGAAGGTACTATACAATATGGTCGTTCACACATCTCATGGACTTTGGGTTCCATAGCCAAGTAGAAAGTGCCCTCATAGGCCAGTGCATAATGTGTACTTCAATACAGTAACATGTTTTTGGTGGTATATTTTCATGATGTGTATATAATTGAGGAGTGTGATAGTTCTCCCATACTGGAAGGACTCTTATTTTATAATAGCAACCATAAAGCCACCAAGGTGGCGAACATGGGGCTCTAAGAGGACAGTGCTCTCCAGACCATACAGCAATGTTGGAAGGATGACACTGTTTAGGATGCGAACCTTGGTACTGGTCTGGATCTTCTGCTGGCACCACAAAATGCGAGACAGTGAATGGAATGCAGATGAGGCCTTGCATATCCAGGAACTGGCCTCAGCATCCATCCCACCGTCATTCTGCACAGTGCTGCCCAGATACCGAAAGTGGGATACCACTTCGATAGGCTCACTTCCTGGGACCAACTGAACGGGCGCTGAACTCTGGGCACCTCGGTTTGTGAGCACTACAAGAGTCTTCGTCTTCTTGCAGCTGATGGTTAGGCCCAACTTCTTGCAGGTGGTAGCAAGGCTGTCCAGCATGGTGGTAAGGTCCACCCAGTTGTCTGCCAGGAGGGTCATGTTGTCAGCATACTCCAGGTCAGTCACCAGGATCTCAAATTTCAGGTTTTGTCTGTTCCCCACGAGATCAACATAAGTAGGTAGGCTACCTTGATGCCTCTTGTCTGTGGATACACACGTGTGCGCGCGACAAAAATTATCGTGAAGAAGGAAAAATGAATATGTGGTGTTTTGTTGTGTTTTTTTTTCTTTTTTTTTCCCTTCTTTTAAAACAAGATGCATTATATGAGATATACCTGTAAAAAAAAAAGTGAATGACTACCCATTTGGACCACATACACGGAACATATGAACAAATCATTGTTCTGCATAAAATCAAGAAGTAATTGGCATGGACTATTTTAGATGGTAAAAGGGTTGTCTATCGTAAGGTTTAGATAAATACAGACTTTGCTTTCCTTCTTTTCCCCTCCTACAGTATCCAATGTAGGATCATTATTAGATCGTCATCATGGTGAACCGATTATGATGAAGCTTTGCATGAATGTTTCCTATGGCCCTGGGATGTGACATATTGGATCGGGTTTCAGCATATTAGGTAAACGGTCTTTTGACTAAATCACAGAAATGGTGCGGTCGTGTGGACCGATTTTAATTAAAATGGGCATAGATGTTTCAGGATGTGACATAAATTTAGATTTTGAAAAGGAAAAAAACAAGCTTGAAATGTATCAAGCTTAACCCACTCGCTGTAGCTAAACCTAGACAACTCACCACTGGTGCTTTCCAGTAGTCAAAGAATTCTTCGGAGGAGGAGGAAGTAGCTAGGCCCATGAGATATATGTTAGGGGTTTATTATTAGGGTTAAAACTCTTATACATGCGCATAGCCCATGAGATATACGTTGGGGATATTTAGCGACTTTTCCATAATTTACTTACCTGAGGAAGTGGCACAAGAAAAACAATAACCAAGTAACTTTAAGACCCTGCGAGCTCCATGCTCATGGGTAAAATTGACTGGAGAGATGTGATAGAAGTGTTGGTTTCTTCTAGGGTTAGGTAGGCCTGCGGAGTGTAACCTTAAGGCCTCATTTTTCCATCAACCCTGCGAGTTATCAGTTCAATAAACTCAAAGGACAAGAATTGTAAATCTTGTGAACCTACAGTCATTAAAGGAAAAATTGCAATACATTTTTTTTATTAACATGATGAACTTAGCGAGTTATGGACGCTGAAGACAGCTATTCTACTAGTTATCATGAACTGCAAAATAATGATGCACTTCCCCAACAAGGAGAGAGTTCCTGATAAAAATCAGTTTTATCTAGTACATTATACCTCTCACAACCTATAAAATATATTAAACCAAAACATTTAAATAGTGCTCATCTTAATTTGTCAGACAAGCTCCATCAATGATATGCCCATATCCTAAACAAAACCACACACAAATCCTGGGGAGAACACTGTATAGTGAAACAATGGTATATAAACTTATATGAGTGCTTGTCTAGTTGGTGATTCTGTGTTATCAAACAATTCACTTATGGTCCTCCTTCATCCAGTATCTTCCAGGATGACAGAGCTCCTTGCTCTGCAGAAGGCCGGGGAGACAGAGGCGTGGGGTGGCGAGGGGGAGCTGGCCAGGATCCTGCATGGGCTGGAGTTGGCTGACGGGATGAATGAGGCGTTCATGTTCCTGGAGCCTGTGAATCTGAAGCAGGTGCCAGCATACTGCACGTATGTGGCCTTCCCCACTGATCTCCAGACCATCAAGGAGAAGTTGCAGAATGGACTGTACAGGTGAATGTCATTCTTGCAACTTTGGTGTTAAAGAATGAAACAAACGATACATTCCTCAAGTCCTTGCTCTAGTTCTCTCTTTCCCTAGATCCTTGCCCTATCTTCCCCCAAATGAATTCCTAATCTCTCTCCCAGCTGTAGCTTTATCTCATCCATTTTCCTTGATTTACTTTTTCCCTAGTCCTTACCATATCTTTCCCAAGTCCTTGCCTTATGTTTCCGTGGTGTATGCCCTGTTTCTCGCTCTTGCCTTACTTGTTTCCCTTCTCTGAACCATATCATCTTGAAACATGGCACATGGGCAGTTTGTGGAGCAAAATGGTGCAGAAATACTCAGTCACTCTAAAATACTTTAAATGACTGAACCACATGACCCTGTACAACATCAAAAGTATGAATGGACAGCACAGGTTGTGGGATTCCATCTTTGATGGCTTCTAGTTATTTTTACATTTTGCTTTTCTCTCTGCCATTTTTAAAACGAGGTTGTTGAATTGTTAATTATTCACCCATTTTGCTCCACAAAATGCCCACAGTTTTTGGTTGGACCCCAATTTTTCCTTTTCAAAAAAAAAAAAATAAACAAACTGAGACTATTTGCAGGGTCGGGTCAGGGTGACGCAGGGAGCTGAATACAATTAGAATAGTAGTGATGGGACCTCGGGTTCAATTTTTTTTTTTTTTTTTTTTTTTTTTTTTTTTTTTTTTTTTTTTTTTTTTTTTTTACTGCTGCACAGGCATGCAGGGAGGAAGCACAAATAGTAGTAGATAGTTTAATTACAAATCCATCACAATAACCCATTTGATTCAAGCAACACTGAATGTTTTGGAAACCTTGAATAATATGTGCAATCAATGATCATGCAATAATGCAAATATGTTGGTACATAATTAAAATCAGCTGGACAAGACATATTCATGCAGTATAAATGAAATTATTTGAATATCTAAAGTATCATAATGCATGTATGTATTTTTCACACCAAACAAAAATTATTGAAACAACAAATACTGTAGGAAATATGGATTTAATCATTCATTAGTTCTAATGTTGCCTGTTGTTTTTTCCCTGTTGCTTACTATGCTTGTTCAAGTTGCCTGCACTGGGCAATACAAAATGCTCCAGACTCAGAGTAACAAACATGTCAAGTGGGCTGCACATTACTGTTTATTGCTTTGCCCACATACAAAACACCAGACAAGACACTAATCAGTGCTTACTCTCAACCAATGAAGCGAGACATGCATATTAGCATATGTGCATGTTTGTGTTATAGCTGGCAAACCACTGAAAATGTGGTTTCAAATAATTATGTTATTTACACTATCAAATTATGTGTAATTACTTGCCAATGTCATCAATTATCTTGTATTATTTATTAAGTAGGAAGAAACTGTTTGTGTCCAGCCTGCCTCTCTCTTTCCCCCCTCCCCCTCCTGCTTTAAAGAAATGTTCCTGTGTGCCTATATTGTTTATGGGCAGGGCAGACTTGGGAAGAAGATGGATTTAAGAAATGCATTTGCTCCTCTCCTGCGGTTTAATTACTCCCTCCCCTCTGGCTTCACAAGCCTATATTCCATTTGGTTTTAAAAGGCCTTCTTTTTACCTGCAAACTTGTTTTCACATCAGAGTCTAAGTGTTACTTTCTTGTTGATCTTGTTTTTCTTGTAAACCTCTGACAACCAGTACCTAGATCCCCAACTCAACTCCTCATCATGTTTTTTTTTCCCCCCTTTTTTTACCCATGATTAAGTCAAAACATTAAATCATAAGTGAGCGGGTTTTTGGCGGGAAATTTCCAGTCTTGTTCTATCTCTCCCCTGATGGCATTAACCTCTCCTCTCTGGTTCCACCTGGCCTTCTCCTCGGATTCCTTCATTCCACATCTGGTATGAAACCTGTTCACCCACTGCCATTATAAACCCCTACAGCAATGACATTCAATGTTTATGGTACAGACCATAATCTTCATTCATAAATATGTAATTATTCCATGTTCTTAAATGTATTCGCAGGCGAAAGCAAGCTTTGTTGTGGGAGCTTGCCTTAATTGCTAAAAATGCAGTCGCCTTCAACGAGGAAGACAGTTTGATAGTGAAACATGCCCGAGTCCTGGTTCAAACTCTTGGTGAATTCATCAAGTGAGTGAGCCGTACATTTGTAAATGAGAGAGATGATTATCTGGGAATGGGATGTGGTCGATGAGAAGTTATTGTTTTTGCATGTTATTTGTTAACCTATCCAAACTTTAGTGAAGACAATCCCGCCTTGCTGTTTTTGATTGCACCACAAGAGTATGCCAAGTCCAGAAAGAAAAAATAAAAAAAGCCAACTCTTACAGATCACACAGTTGTGTTGGAGCTGATACCACTGAACCGGTTCAACAAATTCATAAAAGCTTCTTTGTAACTAAAAGGAACATAACTGATATACTGTGGGTTTTTTGGGTCTCCCTGAAAATCTGGTGAGTCTTATTCTGGGATCAACAGCTCATGCAGAGACCAGCCTCACCAACAGGGGCTGACAACTTATTATATTTCACTCGTTTCTGTGTATGTATCCGCTAGCTCCTCTGGAACTGTTGAACTGATTGTGCTCACATTTACATGGGGTGGTTTCAAGCTATTAACACTTGCAGAATGGCAATCTTATTTCAGGAATATAGCTACCAGACAATGTATATATCTGAATGCAGCATGATTGATCATTGACAGTCATAAGGTTGCATATAGCTTTACGTTTTTCAGGAGATTGTTGTAGTGGTTCATCAGTCTTGGTTTCCCTTCCAATAGTTTTCTTCTTACGCTCTGCAGACCAAAGTCACAGAGTGTACCGCCTTCTTTCCTTGTGAGATTTCTTCAGTTGCAGAGTGACAAATGAACGACCTGCAAGCCTGATGGTGGTAGATGGAGTCTGTAAGATTGATGATCCGCAGGTGTACTGGTGTGTGTCTGTGCTATGGTCATGACCCCTTTTACAAAATGCCAGAAAATGACTGTGGCAGTTACATTGGGAACATTCATGCCAAGTTTCATCATAATCAGTCCACTGTCTAGGATTTCATGGAAAAAATGTACACAGACATTGGCTCTTTATTATTAGGATTTGATGTCTATCCATGACTTTATTTCTATTAGTCATCTTCTTGTGTGTATGTGTGTGCTTAGTTGTTGTTTTTTTCTTCTTTTTTTTTTCTTTTTTTTTTTCTTTCTTTTTTTTTTTTTTTTTTTTTGAGGTCACTCATACATGAGTCACCACAAACCACTAAGCTTCATTATGAGTAGAACTGTGAACCACAATATGTGAACAACACACTCTAAAGTGAGGTCAGCGAAACTGTGAACGAATCCTTTTATTCTCTCTTCCTTCTCTTTCTTTTCTTCTGGTCTGTTTTCATTATACCTAAAAGGTCTATAAAACACCAAGCATTGCGCTAATGGCCACCATCCATAAGACAGGTTCTTTGCTAGTGTGGTTAAAATGCATATTGTAAATTCTTTTCTTTCTTGTTTGGGTACTCAGAGATTTCCCCTAATATTCTACGAGTGTAAAGCTGACAATCAGGTTGACCACACTGTATGTGACCTAGGCACTGTGCAATATAGAACTGTAACAACCATAACTCCTCCATTGCTTGAACAGTGAGCACTCATTTCCTGCATTCCTGTCATTATTTTTTTTCTGCTCATTGTGGAGCCTCAAAATCCAACTCCTAGCAAAATTTAGAGATTAGAAAAAATTAATAATAACAACCTAATTTGTCTATTTTCTATAATAAGTGAGACAGCCAGATTCGAGCTCCTTTGACTAATAATAATCAACTAAATATGATCCTCTAGCACTACATCATGGCCAGCTCTAATACACCATCAGTTTGTTCTTCAATCAGTAATGCACACAGACTGCTACAGTTAAGCTGTTTTCAATCTCTTGTATGGATGCCACCTTTCAAGGGACTTGACATGAGCAAAATTCTCGCAGGGAAATCTATTGGCTTGGTTGAGGTCATTGAAGCAGGGAAATCTATCGGCTTGGTTGAGGTCATTGAAGCAGAGAAATCTATTGGCTTGGTTGAGGTCATTGAAGCAGGGAAATCTATGGGCTTGGTTGAGGTCATTGAAGCAGAGAAATCTATTGGCTTGGTTGAGGTCGTTGAAGTAGGGAAATCTATGGGCTTGGTTGAGGTCGTTGAAGCAAGGAAATACATGAATTTGAGCAACTACCTGTCTATTGTCTTCTTTTAGTTTTGCCTTGACCTCTGAAGGTGCATTTTGACCTGATTTTGTGATTGCCAGCTTAGACAGTCATTTTACAGCTCTGTTTTTCCCTCTATCACTAGTGGGGGGGGGGGGGGGGGGGACTGCCATTGTTGGTTCATAAGGCGATGAGGAAGCCACCCTCAGCAACCATTTGAATGCATGCTGTGATGATATCATGGTTATTCACATCTTGTACCGCCTGTGCCACTGTGTTGTGCATGGTGTTTGTTGACATTGGTCCGTATTGCCACTGTGTTGTGGTGTTGTCCACAAAACAACCGGCTCATGACACATCCAGGCTGAAAACAAGCAACAAAAATTTAAGGCTAAAATATGAAGTGGCATACATTAAGGGGGGGGAATCATTAAGTTGGTGTAGGGATTTATAATTCCATTGCCTTTACATAGTAGGAGCCAACTTTTCAAGTTGGCTTTGGGGATACCCAGACCACACCCACTTAAAATTCCCGTTACATTTAATAGAGCTTATATCATCTTCAATGATGCCAACAATATATTATCCAAGCTTGCACAATGGTACTCTTCATACCGTACCATTTTATTATGGTGAGACACTTCATCGTTTTAAGGATGTTCCAATTAACAGTAACATGTTAAGGTTGACCGTTTCATACTTCTGCACCAAGTGGAATAATATGGAGGCTCCAGCCCCAGAGCTCCTGTGGTTATATTGCATGCATTGAAGTGTGGGCGGAATTGCGAAAAGAAATTAGAAGGGATGGTGGGCGGGCAGGGGGGGGGGGGTGGTGGTGGATGATAATGGGTGGAGAGATAAAGAACCGAAAAAGAAAAGAAAAAGAAAAGAAAAATCAGAACAAAAAAGATGAAAATACCTAGGACAGGACTTGAACAGCTATTCCCTTGCACCTATTGCTGAGGAAGCTTATACCTTTTTGTTTTGTTGTTGTTGTTTTCCTTCAAGATATTAGGGTTATGCGCTAAATATACTCCAACTTTGTTATATTTTGCACAGCATAAACATTTGATTTTAATAAAAGTATCAGATTCACCTATTTAAGAAATGATTGAAGCATGACTGCATTCATGTGAACCAGAGACTTGGCAATCCTTTACCATTCAATAGTTAAGACGTTTCATCAAATGGAATGCTTGGGCGGGAAAGCAGTGGGTGGAGTGTACACGAGTTATATAAATACATTTTAATTAATATTTATAAGTGTAGCTATATGTTTCTTTCCATCACCAGATCACCTAATGTGAGTGACCCCATGGAGTGTTACGCTCCGGAGCCTCGAAAAGAAGTTGAGGACATGGTCAACCTCAATCTTGCAGAGGAAGACATGGTGTTTGTAGACCCCTTCCAGCTTCCCTCCCCACTTCCTTCCTGTGCTTCTCCTCTGCATGGCTCTGAAGAAAGCACTTCTAAGAAGATCTCCTTGCTTACTTCAACGTCCAGCCTGACCCACAGCAACTCTGGTTCATCTGAAGCAAGTGAAATGGTGAGTTCCATGTCCTCCATGTATCTTTAACCCTAACCACTGAGAAATGCCTTGGTTTGTACTAGGAAATGATTAAATCACTAAACAAAATAGAATAAATATTGTCTCAACTCTGGTCACTATTCTGATTCTTTGTCTGTTGTGTGGCTGTGGTGGGACTCCAATGGAACACCTGATGGCATCTTAGTGCGTAGCTGTATACCTTGTGTGGATCTCGTATACGTTATATACATTAGTTTGTTGTTTTTTTGTTGTTTTTTTTGGCTCAATTCCTGAACACACATGCTGTACTGCATATGTAAGAGCTTTTCTGCTGCTTCACTATAAAATTGCATATGACATATTTACTTGACTATACCCTTTCATTCTTGATAAACAAAACAGATTTGTGGGTGCTTGTATCAAAGATATATTTACTGCACCTTTACTGTGCTTCTATCTTCCTTATTTTATATTGTTTATTGAGCATTGGATAATTGAACGTGTTTGGTGTTTTTCTAATTGCTAGTTGTGGGTGGAGAAGGCTACTCAGTTACTGGAGGAGTTGATGCAGCATGAAGATGCAGAGCCGTTCCTGGAGCCTGTGGATACTGCCCTCTACAGTGTGAGTGGTCCTGTGTGCTTAAGGTTATTGGTCTTGACATTAGGAAAAGATAGAGTATTGTAACCTGATTGGCAAGCTAGACTCTTTTTTTAAACTCTTTTCCCTTTTTCTTCCTTCTTGAATTAAGAAGGTAGAAAATGGAAGCTATTCTAGAGTCACCAAAACCTCATACTCCCATCAGTGGCCATCTCCATCAAAGATATGCGAAACACAACACAAAAAACAACTATTATGAGTTCTAAACTCTATTCGCTTTGATTTTGCCGCTGGAAGTGAGAGGTTTACAGACAGGAGGACCAGTACCAGCTAAAAGTGACCGCAATTAAATTTTTGGGGGATAAGGTATTTGAAGCTTTCCCGCCAAACAGCCGAGCACTGAAAAGTCAGATAGCTACAACTCCAACGAAATCTTCCAAGTTCTCCGTATTTAAAAAAAATAATAATTCTTTAAACCTAGGTCAATACTTCTGTAAGTTGTAGTGTAGTTGTGTTCCCTTTAGGGATAAAATAAGAAACTGGGTATTTGCTATGGTTCTATTGCTGGTCCTTACTACCAGGGCTCATAATAGACAGATACTTTAATATGATGGCTTAATCTTGCAATATGATTAAATACAAAACCTCTATTATGAATAAAGGATAACTGTGTTATTAATTTAGCAATGGGTCAAGAAAATGACTGCAACTCCAAGGATTTCAATATCATTCCTAAAAATGAAATTGGAAAGATGCTTTATAGATTTATGAAACAAAATATATTGTGGAGATGGTCATAGTTTGTTTTGTTTGTTATTTTGGAAAAAAGAAGAAAGGATGCTTAGACAAAAGCATGATATATCTGATGGATTGTCTCAGGCAACTGGCATATATCAAAAGTGTCTCAGTAACATTCTTACAGTTCTGGGCTAATGATTTAAAGTTTTTATCATTGATAAAAGTGTCACACCACTTCAAGTATTAAAATAAATACAAACTCCTTCAGTAATGAAGGAATATGAAGAGTGGTACATTTGTTTTTGAGAAGGAAAAGACAGATGGAATATTAAATGTGGTCCGGTTCTGTCTGTGGGAACTTCTTCATATTTTGAGTTCTTCTACAACAAAGGCAGTCAACAATTCATATATAAACATTACATTATTGAATAATATAGAAAAGGTTTTGTAGGCACATGGTGGACATTAAAAATGACTATTTTGACAAAGACAGACTAGAAGATATGGTAGATGAAATAATTATTGAAGATGAGGATGCCGACAGACATTTAATTGACGTGGCACTACAATTATCACAACAAAGTGAAGCTAACAACAGAACCAAATACAACTACAAACTTTCAACACAACTTGACAAAATACAATAGAAAACATGGACCCTAACTTTCTCAATATTTCCAATTCCTTATGCCAAAATACTTCCACTATCCACCACAGCAATCTTCAATGCAGTGTACATAGTAAATTGCTTATTATTTCCTGATGATTCACCCTCAATGCAGTAAGAAATGTTACCTGGCAATTCTACATCATAACACTCTCAACCTTCTCAGCAATTTCAATGCATTGCACACTTTTCCCAAGAAATTCCATGACAATGCTCTCCAATCATCTCAACAATCTTCAACACAATGGAAGTTTCCACAACAGTTCTATATCACAATGGCCCCCCCTCCCCCACCTTCTCTATGTTCCACAGCTGTCTTCAATGAAATCAACATGTTACCTCAGCAGTTTCACACCACAACTAAGCTTCAATCAATGTCATCCCAGCAGTTTTATTGCAGAATGCCCCTCCACCTTCCGTAGTCCTCTTTAATGCAATGAACACAATCTTACCCCATAAATTCAACATGAATATTTTAGTCTGCTATCAGGAGTGTACCATGCTAGCTCCAACAGAGTTGATGCTTTGTCACAGCTAAAGCTATTAATATCTATCTAAATAACTTATGCTTTGATTCTTTGCCACATATTAATACGTAGCTAAATATTTGCTTTGTGTTTCCGTATCTATTGAATGAACCTGGTCGTACAGCACTAGCAAGAAGCTAATTGTCAGGCATCAGTTTTTCTCGGAGTTTCTGCTTCCCGCCAATAGGCAAGGCACGACAGTCAAGCTACATTCCTTTGGTCCAAAGAATGCCTGTACTTTCCTTATGAACTATACAGCTAAATGCTGATTCCTTCTTTGTAGAGCTTCAGGAGTAACATAGGAAAAAACACCACTATTGGAAATAAGTAAATATTGAGGCTTTTATAGCGATTTTTCGAGCGGCAAAGTCAAAGCAAATGGACTTTAGTAACTTGTGTTAATTCTGTTATAAGTGCTTAGATGTCACCTTTACATGGTTCAAGGCAAGTTAGATATAGCAGGCTTCAATATCTTGGAAATTTTGTATTGTGGACAGACCATTGCAATAATCACTAGGAAAGCAATTGGTTTGGTAATCTTACGCAATTAGATGTTATGCTTTAAAAGATAATATAATTTCTAGGGCTAATTTAAACACTATCATCCAAAAGAGTATTATCAGCACCTAGAACTGAAATGGATTAGATAATTATATTTTTGCAGTCTAAAATTTTTTTTTCTGGTGTAGTTTGTTTTTAATTTCCAAGTATATCACTTGTTCACTTATTATAGAAGAGATTTTTGTAAAAGAACAACAAACAATTCAGAATAAAGGAAGAGTTAAATGTCTTTGTGAAGTTCTGGTCAGGATTGTTGTTCAGTTTGTTTATTGTTTTTGTTGTGTTTTTTTTGTTGTTTTGTTTTTTTGTTTTATTATTGATCTGTTGTTAGCATGCATTTTGTATCAAGTGTATTCACTTTTTACAATTGTCATCAATCATTCCCTGTCTGGCCCATTGTAGGACTATTTGGATTACGTGAAGGAGCCCATGGACTTCAGTACAATAGAGAGGAAGCTGGCTGCAGGGGGCTACCCCACTGTGCAAGGCTTCATCTTTGATGTCAATCTCATCTTTAGCAACAGTCGACTGTACAATGAGAAGGGATCCGAGGTGCAACACTCAAACATGACAACCTTCATCTATAGTTTGATGTTCACGCACGCACACACACACACACACACACACACACACACACACACACACACACACACACACACACACACACACACACACACACACACACACAAAGAAACATTGCATTGATGACACAGTCCTCTCTCCAGCTCTAATAATATATACATGCACAATACTTGTGAGACTATTTTTGGTATTATTTTTTTTTCTTGTTCATTTTTTATTCTATTCTGCAGATGAATAAGATCACAATTGATATGCAGGAACTGTTTGACATGAGGATGCCTCATCTCCTTGACGGCTACATTGTCAAACCATACAGGAGGCATGCCTTGAGGAGAACACTCGCTACATCCACATTCTGCAGCAGTGTGTCTAGCCTGGATGACTCCAGTATTGTCTCTACGCAGGACCAACACAGAGGGGGAGGAGCTTCTGTGTCTCGTAGAGCGAAAGAAAGAAGAGGAGGCAGTACTAGAAGAGGTCGGAGAAGAGCTGTGGAAGCCAGCAACAATGCTGACACCTCTGACTCTGCTGAGGATGCTGTGGGCGGCCACAGTAGCACAAAGAGTTTTGGTGAATGTCGTTTGAATGTCAATCACCAACCCATCAGATGTGCTCCATTAACTAGGAGACAGACTAGGTCCATGAGGAAAGAAAGTCCTCTTCCGCCCAGCCCAGATGAAGTGCTTGTGGACAAGGATGGTTTCTCCATGACTTTGCGTGCAAGATCACAGAGAGTAAAGAAAAGGCTCCACAGCAATGAAGACACAGCGGAGGAAGAAGAAACTGAAGTGGAAGAGGGAGAGGAGGAAATTGTGGATAAAGGAAGTGAGGAGGACAACAGTATGGGGAGCAGGGCAAGGGGTAGAAGAAGGTCATGCCCAAAGGAAGAAGAGAGACCAACCAGGAGTCTGAGGATAAGACCAAAACGGACCAAATACTCTCATTTTGTATGCAGTCTAGATATTGAGACTCCAAGCCCATGAACATACTTATATACGTACAACATTAATGCACAAACTTTTTTTTGATCTATACTATTTTCACCATGCCCACAACCAAATTTCATGAACAATTCAATGAAGAACGATCCTTTACCGAATACAGTTGTCTGTGTTTACTTGGGTGATGAGCCTGGTTTGCTGTTGAAGAATGTTGTACGAGCAGGTACAGGTTTAAGCGATGTCTGATAATGCTAAGAATGACTCTGACGGAGCAGCCGTTAAAGGCGCCAACAATCATTACCTAGAACTTAATCAACTGTCAATAACATTTGAACCCATCGACCAAGTTGACAGTGCCTTCTTTGATCAGAGCAACTTTCAGATGTTCTGTGTCCAGCACGGGTACACCGACGTCAAAGTCAAAGGTATATCACCTGAAGACAATTTCAAGATCACTATCCCATCCAGAGGACCTGTGTCCACCATCAAGTTCTCAGGGGGAAGCCCACGTGTTCTCTCCATTCAGAGGAGGAAAATAAGCGTTGAGTTCATCAATATATTCGCTGTTAACAGCCAAGAGCGTTCTCTTCCAGCTAAGCCAGGACCTGATATCATTGGTTTCTACTGGATATTTAAGAATGAATTTGTGGTTCTCATTTCTACAAATGGAATTGAGGTTTATTCCTGCAATCCTCACAAGATGGCTTTCAAGCTGGTAAAGAGCTATAGTATGTCTGTGACCTGGGCTATATTCTCTGCTGAACATCTTCTACTTCTGGCCTGTGTGAAAGGAACCAATGTTCTCCAACCTTTTGTCTTCAAGGAGGGCTCTCCGAATGCCATCATCAAAATGCCCAAGTTCGAGGTTGAGGCTCCTATTCCATATTCTAGTCCATCCATGGGTCTTCATGACTTAAAGAACTCGTCTGTCATGGAGAGGGATGTGGTTATCATGCATCTCTATGGAGTGCACTACATTGGAATGTTTCGGAATACTCTGCAACCAGGACAGGGAGCTGAGGTTCTCCTTTACCAGCTCAAGGACGACAGTAATCCCATTCGTCTCACCCACGTTCTCATGATGGATATCAGCGGACGTTTTACACTGAGTGTTGTGGATGATATCATAATCGTCCACCACCAGGCTTGGAAGACGTCGCTCCTCTTCGACATCATGTACAACAACGACAGCAGCAACAGCAGCAGCAGCAGTGCTAGTTCATCTACAGGCACTGTTAGGAGACATCAAGCTGTGCTTGCTCCACTCTCCATTGCACCAACAACACTGCAGATTCGCCACAAAGAGAATAAAGCCAGGGGACTCTCACCTATGTGTTCTATCTCTTCACTCTCCACTTCATCTCCTGGTAATTCACCGTCAATGTACAAGAAGAGAACAATAGTGCCTGAACTATATTCCCTTAAGTGGGTTTTCTTTCAGCCGGATCTCATTGTGGATGCACAATACGGTGTCATCTGGAAGCTGGTGCTAAATTTGGAAGCAACCAGCAACATGATGCCAGACAAATCCATGCTCATCCAATTCCTCCTCATGCGGAGGATGGGAAAAGGTGTGGTCTTGAACCTCTGTCGTGAGTGTCTGAGGCCTGGCCATCAAGTGAGCCTAGGGATCATGGGGAGCATGCTGGATCAGATCAACATGGCATACAAGAGATCCACCCTCCCTCCCGAACAGGTGGACAAGACCTACAAGGTTGTAATAACTCAGAGGGACATGTATGCTCGAGTTTTTGTTCCATTCTCAGAGTGTAAGGATACTTCTCACCGCTATCTGGTTGCCACCTTGGTGGAGTACATCAGATCCTTGCACAAGGTACAGCTCACAGTGGACCACTTCCTGTATGAGCTGATGATGAATATTCTTATTGAGAATAAGTGCTTCTACCAATTACACCAGTTCCTGCAGTACCACGTCATTAGTGATTCCAAGCCACTTGCCTGCCTTCTGCTGTCCCGAGAGCTTGTCTACCCTCCTGCCACACAGCTAGCTATGGATATGTTCAAACGCCTGTCCACTGCAGATGGGGAGATTATCGACATTCTCCTCTCTCGGGGTCAGCTGTTGTCTGCCTTAAGGTATGTGAGATCCACGGACAAAGTGGATGGTGTGTCAGCGAGACAATTCCTGGAGGCAGCCGCCAATGAAGATAATCGGTCAATATTTTATACAGTGTACAAGTTTTTTGAAGAGAGGAATATTCGATTGCGTAGGAATCCTTCATTCCCACCTGATGAACAGTGCCAGTCTTATGAGGAACTTTTTAGAAAATACTTTTCCAAAAGATAGTGCAGACCAGAAGCAAATTTGTTGTCATTTTACCATCATTTTTATTTTACCTTCAGTATACATTTATGCTATTTCTATGACATGTAAGTGAGCAGTTGGCTACCCTTTTGAGCGTGTGCAAAATATTTTCCTGAACAATATTAAATTTGTATATGTTTGGGAGGAGGGTAAAATTGCTGAAAGGCAGGAGAATTCAAAAACACACACACACACACACACACACACACACACACACACACACACACACACACACAGTTGGTTTTTTGTTTGTTAGTTTTTGGTGTTGGTTTCCTTTCTCTGGCATTACGGGAAAATCTATGGCAATCTTGATCCTGAATGTTTGACTACAGGATTACCAGAAGGATGAAATTTACTACTCTTTTTCTTTTTAACTGAAATAAAATTGCAGCTGCTCAAGGGGACCAATTTGCTCTGTAATTCATTTTTTGCCGCCTCACTCGTACCTCAGCTCTTCGTTTACTGTACCCGCAGCTGATGGAGACAATTGGGAGAGCAAAACTTAGAGTTTTGTAAGTATTCCTACCTTTTTATTCTTACTACCTATGTTTGTCTGGCCTTTGCTATATTACGATATATTACAAAATATTCTATTTTATTGTTATGTAGCTTGACCACTGAGACGCAGTTCTGCAGAAACTTAGGTGCCCCGTAGGTTGCAAGAGCAGCTTTAACTACTCTTTACAGTATATCTTCTCAGCCAACACTAAACAATTTAGCAGGTATTCAGGATATCAGGTTTATTGCTGCTATGGAAAGTATAACTCCAGGAAGCACTCCTCCACTGCTACAGCAACCATCCAGTCTCTTGAGAAATGGCAGTGCTCTGCAAGAAGAAATATTGCATCATTCTGTTTCTCCAATTCACTCACTTCTCCCTACATGGTCTGTATCATCATTTTCTCATCCTGATGGTAGCTCTATCCATCCATCAGAATTCACTACTTTATCTTTTTCATCTTTCTTAAAGTCAAGTATTTCCCAACATTCACCTCAAGCATCCAGGATAACACAGTTGCCTTTATACTCAATCAACTCTCAGAATGACACACATGTTAGGCACCATTTCCAGGAGAACATTCTCACTTCTCGAGATAATTCCACATTCCTTCCCACGCTGCCCCAAAACATTGGAGTGTGTTGTAGAGACCTGCCTGCTTCTGAGCACAGAGACATAGGAGTGCTGCACCAAGCCAGACAGCAACAGCAGAAGAATCAGCAGCAACCTGTCATCCATTACTCTAAGCAACAGAATCAGCAGCAGCAGCAGCAGCAAGGAACGGTGATAGTTCAGCCCATTCTCTGTTCTTTTAATCCGCAGTATCAGCCCATAGAGAGTCATGCACCAGTCCTCATTTCTCCATCATGTTCTTTAGGGAATGATGCCCCCCATGCTTTACCTCCCAGGAATTCAGAGCTTGTATCCTCCTCCACACCTCCATGTCTTCCGATGCCTACTGGACAGCAATTATGGAGTCCAATTGACTTTTCTGGTGTGGAACCGGAGCTCCTTCTTTTACCTGAAGAAAAAATCATTGAAAAAACTTGCATGCCACAACTTTCTTCTGCTGTTCAGTCTTCATTGAAATCCTCTCCTCAGCATGTAAAGCCACATAATGGACAAGGCAAACAACATCCAACCATCACTCAAAATCTAGAAAAAAAGGTATTTAATGATTATCCTTCTGCAGTGGTTTCACAAGGAATTACTGGCTCACTGTCTATGACCAATACCACAAGCCAGACATCTGCCTTAGTACGACCTGTTCCTTTACGTCCTATCCCTGTGCAAAAGGCAGGCTGTGTTCCTCCAATAGCATATCCTATTTCACCCAGTGTAATTTCTTCCCTCACTCCTGTTCTTACATCTACTCATTATACCATTGCCAATTCTAAAGAACAGTTTGATATGGAACAGATCAGGAAGACTGTGAAAATTGAGGAAAAGGAAGATGGTGCTACTTGTGAAGTCAACACCATGAATATTTTTAGAGAGGACGTACCAAATTCCAGTAGTTGGAATTCAGAATTGACAAAACAAGGAGAAATGATTATATGTGAAGGGGACATAGATGTCGCTGAGCAAGTAGTTGTTGAAACTGAGAAGAGGAAAAATCTCGAAACTGAAAGAAGGAAAAATCTCTACACCTCAAAGGAAAGGAAGTACGAGGAGTACAAAGAATTTGTAGACCATTTTAAAAGTTATCGAGAGAGTCGTGGATACAGTCTTGAAGATGTCACACAGCAAGTAGGGTCTCGCTATGGGAAGAGAATATCTCTACGCCTCATCACTAACTTTGAGGATATGGCATTGAATGACAAGAAGAGCTATGGAGCTTTGATGGAGACTCTCCGAGTGTGGCTAAGGGACGCGACTGAGGCAAGTGATGGCTCTGATGAGGACACACAAAGTATTCCAACGATTGCTACTCGCCAGTTGAACAGCATCCTCTCTCTAAGGCTGAGGAATAGGAGGGCCTGGGTCAATGCTCAAGTTGCTCGTGGCCTGGAGGAAGAGTTCTCCAGAAAGGCAAACCCAACTCACAGTGAAGTAAAAAAGATGGCTAAAGATTGGAATATGGAGATTGATTACATTAGGACTTGGTTTTGCAATCGACGTAGACGAGCGAAGACATGGCGTATCACCAACCGTGCTGCGTCCACTCAAATGCTTGGTCTGGGTGCTAGAATTTTCCCGCAACAGGTTGAAGGCAACAAGATTCCATCCCTCACTCATGATATAACTGTTGAAGTTCCTTCTGATTATTCAATGGACCAGTATGCAACATCACCATATGTTGTCGAAATATAATTAAGAAACTTTCTTCACCCCATTATTACTTAACTTAATCAGTACCTAACTCTATAGAGCATTGCCTTCTCTGCCCCTCTAATTGGGCTTATGATGTATCCTTACTTTATTGATCAATGGCATTAACAATCAGTTCTGCTAAAATTCCACCAATGGCCCACTTATTTACTTAATAAATATTAATATTCATAGTATGCAACGAAACTTATGAATGAGCAAACTGATTCCATGGTCTTATGATCACCTGAGTAAGGCTCAGTAAAGAATGTTCTGGCCTGTATATCTAGTTTTGTTTGTTTGTTCTATCGCTCTTCTCCAAGCAAGCTCAATACTCTGTTTCCCATGTAGGTCTTATTTCCCAAGTTGGTGCTCATGCTGTTGTCACTGAATGACAGACCTCCCTTCCCCCCCCCTCCCTCCCCCCCCCCCCACCACTTCACTGAATTTTTTTTTTACTGGATTTAGAATAACTTCTCACTGTGAAAAGTGACACTTTCAAAAAACCAAAGTATGGGGCTATATTACATGTCATGCTGCATCAATGGAAAGGAAACACAGTAATTTTATATTATGTAATGAATGGTTATCTGGTAATGGATTGTCAGATATATGTATATGGCTATGTGTGTCCTTTGTTTAATTATAATGATATGGAGATGAAGGGTCAAACTTTCAATGCATCCTATACAGCTTTTGGTGGAATAGCTGGCTTCTGGTTGAGCATACATAGTACATTTAAAACTGTAACACAAGATTGGTTCTTATGATAGAATGCAGGAAGATTTACTACTCCACCAATATAATACAAAGGAAACCTGTCTGTGTGAGTTCTTGCTCTCTCGGTCACATATTTCAGTGTTCTTTGGCTATTAGAGATAATTTGAACCTGTTATGAACCACAATTTGGGTACCTTTTCACTAATGCTGATGTGTTAATTTGGTTGCACACTTGAATGAGAATGCATTACTTTTAATGGATAGTTGTCCAGCTGCTCTTGGGGTGGACCTTGCAATAGGGTACAACTAAAACATTTTGTTGTTGAGGTTTTTAGTTCTAGAGGGTATCGTCAGTATAAACTGCGTGATGGCACTCTCATTATTGAGCATTTTCTTGTATGTTCACTTTAAAGAAAGTGTCATCGTAAGGCTATACTAACTATTTTACCAATGCCTAAGTAGTGTTCAAAGTTGCCATGATTGGAATGGAAATCATACAGTGCCCATAATAAATAAAACATATATACATAGCCTAGGAATAGAGGTAAACATTGGGAGCACCTGCCCTCAACCCCAAAATGGCATTCCGAAGTAAAAAGCTATACTTACAAAGGTTATTGCAATTATCCCCAATGGCAGATTGAGGTTATCATACTTGAGAGGATTTCAGGTATTTCCCTGTGTACCTGTCTATCTGTGCTCTGTTCCCCAATTCCTCCCACGGTTTTGGACCAAATTGAGTGAATTAAAAAAAGAAAAACTTTTAATTTTATTTATTTCTTCTTATTTATGTATGTATGTATGTATGTATGTATGTATGTATGTATGTATGTATGTATGTATGTATGTATGTATGTATGTATGTATGTATGTATGTATGTATGTATGTATTACCTTGTTGCACAGAATCTTTTATTGGAGAAGCATGCAAGTGTTAACCTCTCTTTGCACTGATGCCCCCCCCCCCCCCCTCACATCGGTTTTTTGGGGGGACATATTATAAATTTAACTGAAAGAAATCATTCATTTCTCTAAGTATATTAATTTTATTTCCATTTCAACTAGCTGGTAAATTCATTGGCAATGTGTGCAATGAGGAGAGAGAATCAGTTTTCATCTTATGCAATGAGGAGAGAGAGTCAGCTTTTCATCCCTTGCACATAAAGAGTCATGCACCAGTTTAGCAGAGCTTGATTTTTCCTTGAATGAAGACAAGTTTTTTTTAATTCAGTATAAAGAACTGAAGTATCTCCCCTGAGAACATTGGTCATTGGCAGTACTAGTATCAGATTAACAGCCTAATGATTTTTAATATTATTTCTTTTCAACCTCGCACTAAACTCTTGAGATATTTAAATAATGGACTAGTATGAAGTGAGGTTACTTGGATTTTAAAACTCTCTGTATTAAGGCACTCCATAAAATATAACCACTTCTGCAAAGGCTTCATCACTACATCTTTCTTTATCAAGAGTTCCAGCAGATACCATATCTGCTGACCTCAAAATATTTCATTCAATACTGATCTTGAACTATAGGATTATACTTGAGGTAGCATCACCTACTTTAAATCTTCTTGTAAATTTTTTTTAGATGTTCAAGCACTGAAATAGTCATATTTATTTCTGATGATCTCTGTTCATGATATTTCAAGAAGAGATCAAAATCCAGATCAGATTTTATTGATTTAATAACCTGATTATTCAGTGTTGACAACAGTCTGACCTTCACATGCAGATAAAGTTCCTTTTCGAATGCTATAGAGAAATTATCAACCATTGAAAGGTATTCATGTCAAGTTCAATTCCGAAGAAGAAATCAAACTAGCAACGCCTGTAATTTGAGCCTCCATTTCAGTGTTCTTATAACTTTCTTAGCTTTATCCCATGTCCACTGTCATGATGAATATTTTTCTGAAATGGAATCCAAGGCCTCTATTTGAACTGTCCATCAGATAGATGATTATATATGTAAGAAATTGAGCCTCACCCCTAAGGAATTTTTTTTTTTTTTTTAAATAAAAAAATCAGTCCTATGACATCATTTTACTCAGGTCTCTACCAAAATTGACCTAAAACCATTTTTAGTTGACCCCATCAATCCCAGAAAATATGAGCTCGGTAAACTCAATCGTCTTGGAGGAGATAGTGAACTAACAAACCACCAACAACCAAGCAAATAATGAATTATAGTAAGATATGCTCCTCTAGGGGAAAAAAAGAAATTCACTCTAAACCTCACTGTTTATACAACTGTTCTCTTTTTCTTTCTTTCTTTTTCAGTGGTCACCCATGGACGGTTAAAAATTCAAGTAGGAAAATTGCTAACTCTGAGGTTTACATCCATTACCATTATTCAAACACACCCACAGGCTCATTATCCCCAAAATTATTACTAACTGACTAACTCAATCGCGGGTTGACCAACAGTAACACCATACCACTCTTTAAAATGTAATATATATATATATATGTGTGTGTGTAAACATTTTACAGTTGCAGAAATATTTTCTGCTTAACTATGTGTTGATTTACAAGAGTATGGTCAATACACTATGCCCTGGCATATTCAAATTACAAGGTTGAAGATATAATGGGCATAAATATACTAATGGGATGCCTCCAGAGTTTGAACTTAGTCAATGTCAGACCCCTCCCTCCTCCCTCCCCCCACTTTTGAAAGTTATCTACACCCCTGCTGTGTGTGCATGGAACCAGAGCAGAAACATATTGCCAATTAGTGCAAAGCATATTTCCAATTAGTACAAAGTATATCAACATGGTGAGTGTTAAGGATTTATTTAGTGAAATTAACACCTGATGTCCTTGTTGCCAGGAATGAGAACTATTTAGTCTTATTTTTGTCAATGCAGAGAAATGCACGCTGATTCCTGGTAGGGCACTTGATGACTCTACACATCTTTCCTTTCCCTTCTTGCTACAAGCATCAGCTTCAAGATTTCAAGCATATGCTTATCCAATACAATGTCTAATCTGGTAACATGCTGAAGGTGTGTTGCAATATAGGGCAATAGAACATCAGTGGCATAATTACCATTGCAGATATCTTTGTTAGGTCTAAAACTTCACTCCAAGCCCACACTGCCAACAGTGTAGATAATTTCACTAAAATTTCACACATGTACCTGAATTGAAATTTTTTTTTTTTTGTTTTTTTTTTTTTGCATTGTTCATTTGTTAATCTATACTATAAAGATCAACTAGTCTATTTGACTTTGTGTCTACAATTCACCCTTGAATGGGTTGAGTTAGACCCATGAACCCATAAATATTTGGAATCAGTGTCACTTGGGGAACCTTTTGAGTATGCCTATATAGCCACACCCCTTTCTGTGTGCAAGAGAAGCCAGAAATGTTACTTTGGCCTGAAAAATGCATGGAGCTACAGGCATAAAATTTTGGTTACATATGCAACTTGATTCCGGGATATCACGGGGTGGGTTCCATCTGGCCACACCTCTTCTTCTTGGTGTATATGGATAAAACACATATTTGGAACCAGTGTCACTATGGGAACATTTTAGGTACATCTACATGGCCACATCCATGTTCGTGTCAGGCCAAAAAGCCATAAATGGTATTTTGGCCAAATAATTGAAGCTACATACCTAAAACTTGGTATGCATACACAACTTGACTATAAGAGTAACATGGGTTGGGTCCCACCTGGTCACACCTCTTCCTCTTGGTGGGAAAGGCTAAAAATCCCAAAATGGTACTTCTGAAAAGCACTTGGATATAGGGGGGTTAGACCACAACCCCCATATATATTTGTAGTCTCGCTAGCCAGACTCTTTATCCTCTAAACCGCCAGTGGCAAGGGAAAGGGTCTGCTCTAACCCTATAATTGATTTTTTTTTGTGTGTGTGTATGCAGCATCTTGAAGCTATGGCATGCCCAGTGCACTTGCAAGTGTGAAGTCATAAACTTTTTTTTAAATGCATGTGAATGATATGAGTGTAAGTTAGTTTGTTTAAAGTAAAAAAAAAATTTTTTTTAACATGAACAAGTGGTGTAAGGACACCCACACTAATTATACTTTATGCATGTCATCTGTCAAAGCGATGGATTAGTATAAACAAAACTAAGTATAGAATTAGACCAGACTCTTTCTCAGGAACTGCTTGCAGTTCAGAGGGTAAAGGATCTGGCTAGCAAGACAACAATCCCTAGGCAACATTGATTCCAAATATATTAAAGTATGTGTATATGGCCACACTCCTTCCTGTGCTCATGTTAGAAGAGAAAAAAAGAAGCCAAAAATGGTACTTTGGTCAGACTTAAAAATTGGCATGCATACACATAACTTTGGGGTAACATAGGCTGGGTCCCACCTGGCCACACCTCTTCCTCTGGGTGTGTCAAGCTAATTGTGTGTATTCATTTTATCAACAAAATACCATACCAAATATCCCACTCTTCAGGGTAGATACAGCCTACATTAAGGATGGTTTGTTTTGTTTTATTTTTTTATAGCCAAAAGGGATTATTATTTTTTTAATTGGACCCCAAGATTCAAAAACCTTAAAATGTGATTCTGTGTGTAGCACAGGTACTCACTCTAGTAACCATAAATTAGCCTAATGCATGGTATGTGAAGTCTTTTAACACAATGAATACAAAATAATGAATAACTTTTTGGTGAACTTCATGGAAATTATTGTCATCTCTGAAATGGCAGCCTTTTTTCCCCACAGGACAAATCTGAGATGTCCCTATAATATCCAGATATCTTCCTATAGATATGTCTAACACTGCATCAAATTTCATACTTGTATCATCAATAGCATTGATTCTTACAAATTGTGCACATATCTGCTCTGGCTACTACTTGGGGAATGAACATAGTCCCCACACATGGGTACCTACAAAATGTGCTCTAACTTTGAAATGGAAATAGCTAGATATAATTTAATTTTAGTTTTAATTTTTCTCCTTACAACGTAAGATTTCTTTTGATATCCAACTTAATAACTTTGGTTAATATTATGTTTTACAATGAAAAATTTACTCTATTTCTAATGCTAATTAGCACCAAGAGGTCATTAAAGGTCAACTCAGCAATGCCCCTATATCCAAAAACCTTGTTAGAGGAGGAGGGTATCTCATACTTCAATGCAAAATCCTATTCTTGTGCCACTAATAGCACCGATTTTTTGACTTTTTTTATTACTTTTTTCTTTTTCCACCTGTCCGATCTACTACGTTAATCCTCCTCCTCCATGCGGAATTCTGCAAAATTCTGTTGGAAGCTGGATTTTAACTAGTCCACGGGACCACAAGTATCTAATTAACCGTAAGAAAATTTTGTATTTTTTTTTTAATGGTTCGGTGAGTACATTCCCTGACTTAGTCAACCTTGGGTGGATTGCCTCGTTTGTGAAGAGAATGGCTCAGCCTGGGTATGGAAACGCGTACAATCAACCTGGACTGTACAGTAGCAACCAAGCTGGTATAAAGATTGAAAACCAGAGTGAGGTATGACCACAGTCTCTTTTCGGTACGGTACAATTGGAGTTAGAAACAATTGGAGTTAGAAACAATTGATGAATACTTGCACAATGACGAACAAAGGCTGACTGTTAGGCTGTCCCTAAATTCTGCATGTCCACAGTTGAAGTTGTAATCCTACTTTGTTTATGGAACTGATGCCAGTAGAACAGTTCTAGAGAGGTTATTGTGTAAATCTAAGGAGTACAATAGCAACTGTAGCTAGACAATGCATAACATTAAAGGTGGGGGGGGGGGGGGGGAAGGGAGAGTAAACAAAGAAAACAGCTGATATTTGTGTACCGACCTGGTTTTTACACTGGATCAGCAGGGAAGAGAGATTACTCCATAGCATAGTGTTGGGATTATTCCAATGGTTTCTAACTTGATGAGTGGTATCTAGAGAAGTGTGGTGACACTGTATGTTATAGTGTTGGGACCACTCCATGGATCAGGAAACATTTTGACTGCCTAATTAGGATGAGTGTAACTGAATAGATGTGCAATTAAACAAAGTGAGTGGACTAATTGAAGGATGCCTATTGGCAGATCGTGTAGTTTAAAATCTAGCCATCTTTACTGGTGAAGCAGCAGTGATATTTTAAAAGGTTCATAGTAATCTGTGTGGATTTTGTGTGGATTTTGTGTGGCTTTATTTTTCTACTAGAACTTACACTGCTGTTGCCCATTTCTATATCAACTTAAACATGATAGAAGCCTTTCAAAACACCACTTATAGAGGACTTTATTAAAATATCAGCAGCCTATAAGTGGCACATATTCAGTCTTGCCTGTTGATTTTTGTAGAAAGTCTAGAATGTTTTGGAGGCATGGTTTAATGCTCAAAGGTTGATAGTCAACTGTCAGATTTATAAGCTGTACCTAACCAAAGCTGTGGATGTACCTCTTGGATCTAATTCTATCACATAACTTTCTCTCACTGGCTTTCTCTTTCTGACTGTTGGTGACCTATGATTTTTGAACTCACTTGGGTTATTATTTTTGTGTAATTAGTTTGCATAGTAGCAACAAAGTTTACATATCTAAGTAGAGCTGTTCGTCAAGTAATCTGTATTCACCTCTTACATGATTGGTGTGGGTGAATCTTTATGTGCTCATTTTAAGTGGAGACAAATATCTCAATTTTTAACTTTGAAGTCAAAGTTTTATTTGACTTTCTTGCATGTATAATGTGGTTGAATACCAATGCATGCAGGACTAGGCTAGAGGTAGGCTGGCTGTATTGGTCCTACATTTGATTGGAAACTGCTCATGTCAATGTTTGCCCTCTGCTTGTGCATCTACCCTACATATGTTGTTAGGTAAAGGGTCTCTGAATATGCTACCATAATATGAATCAGTGGGAGGGGCTTGATGCAGTATTGTATATTTGCAGATGCAGTCAACAGTGCTTCCTCCAATGCAACCACCAGCAGCTGGTACCTGGAACTACAACAACCCTCCTGGAGCTGGAGCTGGAGCTGGGGCTGGATGGAACCCAAATATGGCTGCACAGACCCCTCAGGCGGGACAGTATTACGGCACTCCCCCAATCCAGACAGGGCTGTACAGCGTCCCACAGCCAGAATGGGCTCAACAACAAGGTAATGGATTGAAAGCATTCACCAATTCAGATTAAATGTAGATACTTGTTACTTATAATGTTAGGGTTAGATTTTATAACTCTATGCCTCATGCCTGGTTGTGGGCGTGAGGGCAACTTCTGATTATATAGCGAGTAAATTTTTCATTGCTACATGTAACACACATACATAATGAAGGTATCCTTCATGTAACACACATGCGTAATGAAGGTATCCTACATGTAACACACATGCATAATGAAGGTATTCTACATGTAACACATGCATAGTGAAGGTATCCTTCATGTAACACACATGCATAATGAAGATATCCTTAACTGCCAGAGCTGTAGAAAGGGAATGTGTTCATGGTTTTCTCTTATCAGGATATAAAGAAATTTGTATATGATTTTCTTTTGTCTGGACATTTATATTTTGATCTGTTACTTTGTTTCCTTAGGATTTCGTCAAGGTTCTGACTTTGCTGAGCCCGCCAGACAAGGTCAAGGTGGCATGGAAGTGGACCCAGGTAGCCTGGGGCAGATGGATGTCACTTATGGAGCGTACAGTGGTGGACGTGGGTTTGAGACGGAGACGTTTGATGAGGAGACGCCGTTGTTGGTGGAGCTCGGAATCAACTTGCAACTGATAAGATTGAAGGTGAAGTGTTGTGTGAGATATATTGTATTGAGCATGTGGTGGCATGGCTTGTCTTCCCAATTCTCTATATACTGTTGATTGATTGGGCGAAGTCTTGCTCAGCGCTAAGTAAAGAAAAAATATTGAAATATATTTCGTGTTTAGTATTGTGCAAAGCCCTTTTAATGACATATGATGTAATAGATTGTTGTATGTTGTAATTCTTTGTTTAATTTAGTTTTTGTGATTCTATAAATGAATGATTAGATTATAATTTTTAAAAAATAAAAAAAAGATCGTGAAATGTATCCTTATATTATTTGTGTTAACTCCTTGCTTGCCTGCCTGCCTGCCTGCCTGCCTGCCTGCCTGCCTGCCTGCCTGCCTGCCTGCCTGCCTGCCTGCCTGCCTGCCTGCCTGCGTGCGCAATGTCAGAAAGTATTTTAAACCTGACGACCCACAGCCATCGTTCAAATAGTATTCAGCTCCCTACATTGTCCTGTCCCTGAAGAAAGTCTTAGAATTTCCAAAAAAAAGTCAAACAAAAAAAAAAAAAAGGTAGGGGCCAACCAAAAATGTTACTTTTGACAAATTGTGTGTACAGATTGGTAAAGGGTTGACAACCCCATTAAAAAATTTGGTGATTTTGTAGTAAGTGGGGTGGTTTACATAGGCCCTTGAGTTGTGACCACAACCAGGACATTTTGGAGGAAAATAGCCCCACGAACAGGGTTTTAATCAAACCCTGAAAATTTGAACCTTTTAGGCCCAATCGTCTGGGATGAGTTAGTGAACAAACCGACCTTCACCAAACAGTGTTATAACGTCCCCAGGGTGACCACCATCAAACCCTTAAAATTTGAGCTCTTTAGACCTAATTGTCTGAGAGGAGTTACTAAACAAACAAACAAATTGAGAATTATAGTCAGATTTCAGTGATGAATTAGTCCAGCGTGGAATAAAGAAGTACTTATTTTGGTACTAGGTAAGTAGTCAACTATTGATTCAGAATAGTTAAGCTAAACTTGAGCGAGCGTTTAATTTTCAAGGTAGAATGTGGTAAAGGATCTACTTCTGGCTGGGTTAGTGCCAGTAAGCTGGTTATTATGTATGTCAGCTCTGACACTAGGCTTATAAGTTTATAAACGTAAGTATTACAGGTATTATGCTTTTTTTTATGTTTGTTTTTGGCAATAATACAGCAACGAAAATGTTGGACCACCTTCAACAACCAGGCTGAGCCAAGGTTAATATAGCACTCTTCTTATGTCACAGTATTAGAAACCAAAATGATTTATAAAGATTAAAATAACGTTCAGCAGTTTGAAAGAAGTATTTTTTTCCACATTTTCTGTCACTGAATTCATTGTAATCTCTGGTCATGTAGTGCCATATCAACTGTTTTGTCAAACCAATTATATTCCTTTTTAACTTTTTTTCCTTCCTTTTTTTTTTTTTTTTTTAACACATGACAAAAGCTGATTGTGTTGTTTGCTACCTCGTCCCAGATGCTTGGGCCTACAGGGTTCAAATAGAAGTAAAGAAGAAGAGCTGGAAGTGGTTTGGGTACAGTTTTGCTGACGTATGTGTTTACTCAGACATAGAACTAATTTTCCCCAAAATTTCGTCACAACCAGGAAATTTTGGGGGAAATTAGTTGCACAGGCAGGGCTCATGACCCCCATCAAACCCTGAACATTTGAGCCCTTTAGGGCCCAATCGTCTGGGAGGAGTTACCAAACAAACAAAGGAAGAAAAGGAGAATTATTTCCATTATTATGTTACGTAGGTGAGGATGAAAGCAAACATTTTACTGCCATCTAAAATTTACGATTTAAAAAAAAAAAAAAAAAAGCTGGCTATTTGTCCCATGTGAGCAACTTGGTAACATTGTAGTGTAAATCCCTTCCCTCCCCCCAGGAAAACTCTAATTATGACCAATTTCCTTCAAACTACATACCAAACACATATTTAAAAAATATAATGTGAACTGTGTAGAAGCTATACCATTACAACTTCATGAGCCTAGTATCAGAGCTGATATTATAGCCAGCTTATTTGCACTAACCCAGCAAAGCATTTGATATTTTTCCATTGGATAGCCGACTACTTACCTAATACTCAAAAACAGTACTCCTTTTCCATGCTGGATGAATTCATCATTGTCTTCCTTGTTCTGCTTCTGCTCTTGTTGGTGGTAAGTTATGGAACTTATCCTCTTTTTTTTCTATCCGCCATTTAAAAAAAATGGGGTAGTTACATTGATGATTCTTTACCAATTCATACTAATTTTTTTTTTTTAGCTTTTTTTATTCGATCATTTTAGATCAGACCAATGTAACTCAAGATCATTGCAAACACACAAACGAACAGCAACAACAACAAAAAGAAACACAACAGCTATTTATGTGTAGATTCACTGTAATCCCCAACTGCTCTAGTTGAATAGTTGTAGCATGTCCTTTAAAATTATGTTGGCTGTCTGAGATATTTCTGCTATGGGTCAAGGGTGGAATTTATCTCACTTTTTATCCATCTTCTCCTGAAGTTATGTACTCTATGTCTGTTTTACTTCAGTACTAAAGTGGGTGTAAGAATGGGGAGGGATAGGAGGTATGTTTGGAAATAATTCATGAATTATTCAAGTATACTCACTTTGACATTTTAGTAGACTTATTGAAAAAGGTATGGCCTTTATAATGTGATGTAGAACTTCAAGTGGACTGGGTAAAGGAAATGGCATATATTACTCTCTGTTTTTTTCTATCTGTCTAAGATCTCTCCATATTATTTAGTCCTTGTGAGTGAGTGAGAGTGCTTGTGTTCTCTGTCGCAGACCCTGTCTGTCCTCAACCCGATGCGACCCACTGATCCTGAGACGCTGGGGGACACAGACCTGGCAGGGCCTCTCTTATTCTGCCTTCTCTTAGGGGCAGTCCTGCTGTTGGTGAGCAGAGCATGCAGTACCACACACACACACTGACATAGAGGGTCATAGTCATGAGATGAAGTGGCTGTTGTGCTTCATTCTCTGTAACCAATTCATTCTTTTCTTTTTCTTATTTTTCTTTTCTTTTTTTAAAATTTATCCCCCCCCCCCTTTTTTTCTAAAAATATTACTAGCAGGCAATCACGGCCAGAGGGCCTCAAATGCCTGTTAAGCCCTCCTCCTCTTATACATAAAGGGAGATGTCAGTCTGTATGTCTGTCTGTATATTTGTACCATCTGCCTAGTCAAACCTGTGGACAGATTCTTCTGAAACTTTGCATGAACGTAGGATTTTACCTAACTTAAAACACATGCTTAAAAAAATATCTGGAAAATGGCTACCCTGGTGGTGAAAAGAGGAATTGAAGCATTCTATATTTAAAAAAAAAAAAAAAAAAAAAAAAAAAAGCACCCTAAAAAATGCTATGGTCAAGTGGTTAAGGTGCAGGAATACCAAGCAGACGCTCAAGGTTTGAATCAGGGTGGGGGTGTTTTCTTCTTTCCCTTTTTTACCCTTTTTTCTCCCCCTTTTCCCCCCCTTTTTTTCCCCCTTTTCCCCCCCTTTTTATCCCCCTTTTTTTCCCTTTTTTCCCCCCTTTTTTCCCCCTTTGCCCTTTTTTTCCCCCTTTGCCCTTTTTTTCCCCCTTTGCCCCTTTTTTTCTTACTTCATTTCCACTTTAGTCCCTCTTTTTTCCTCTTTCACTTCCTTCTTTTCTTCTTTCCCTCCCCCCCCCCCCCCCCCCATTTTTTCCTTCTGTTTTTCTTTCCTCCTTCTTTCTTCTCCCCTTTTCCCCTTCCTTCTTTTCTTCCTTCACCATTTTCCCTTCCTTCTTCTCCCCTTCTTCGTTCCTTCTTTTCTTCCACCCCTCTTTTCCTCTTACTTTCTTCTTCCTTCCAATCTTTTTCCCCATCCAACCTTTTCCTTCCTTCCTTTTCTTCTTTCAAATACCTTTATGAAATGGCTTATTGGGTTGATATTGACCACATCTAGCCACACTTCTTCCGGGTACCACCAAAGCACCAAACCAAATGAAACTCGCTCTTTAGGATGGGCAGATCATCCACCTAGGATGATTTTAGCCACAAAATATTGTGCCACCTCGCCACATCTTGTCCCGTGTGCTTGTGAGACTAAAATGCCAAAAATGGTACTTAGATAAACACTTAGTCATAGAGATAAGGCTTGTCATGCATACATATCACATGACTCCAGGAACAACCTGGGCTAGGTCCACCAGGCAACACCTCTTCCTTTGGGTGTGTAAAGCTAAAAATAGTTTGTATGTATGTACAGGTATGTTATCCTGTATCCAAATCTGTACCCACTTTTCGACCAAAGCACCATAGCAAAATGAAACCCACTCTTCAGGCTAGACACATCTTCACTGAGGATGTTTTAATGTCAAAAATTTTTGGGGCCACTTCCACCACATCTTTACTTGTCGGAGTATGCAACTAAAATTGCAACCAAAAAAAAATTCTTAGGACAAACTATTGGACCTGACATGTAAACCTTGCCATGCACACACGTCATGGCTGTGGGTGCCACATGGGCTGGGTCCCAGCTGGTCACACCTCTTCCTCTGGGAGCATCAAGCTAAAAATGCCAAAAATATTACTTGGTTAAATCCTTGGCATTGGCTGTGTCACATTTGGCCACACCTTTTTGTGTGGGCATGCTATTATATCCTTGGCCATGCCAAGTAGGCCTGCTAGTAACAACTAACTTGCTTCTTCAGTTTTAGTTTGGAGACTGTTCTACAAATGAACAGGCAAATAATATACTCTCTGTGGGTATGTAGATCTCAATCAAGTGAGTTAATGAATGAATGAATAAAGTACTAACTTTCATGATAAACATGATTGTCAATGCAAGTGCTGAGTTATCTTTGTAATGGGAATCAAGTGGCATGAGATTTTTAAGTTGTTTGCCAGTTTGTGAGGCTTTCTGAGCAGCTGCTGCAGAGGCAAGAAAGGAACCAAGAAGAAAAGGAAAAGGGGAGGGGAGAAGAAAGAAAGGAAGGGAAAGGGAGGAAATGACCCTAGTGGGGGCATTAACCCATGCCGCCAACTCCAAATCTTCATTTTTGCTTTTTTGACTCCAGGAGTCTCCCCCCCCCCCCCCCCCCCAAATATTTGTCAAGTTTTATCCCGGGCGTGCGCGCGTGCACACACACACACACACACACACACACACACACACACACACACACACACACACACACACACACACACACACATTCCTTTTCATCACCGTGGTGGCTTGCTTCAGTGAGCAAGAGACATACTGCAGGGCTTGCCAAATTATTGAGTGTCTATTGGCAGGCTCTGTAGTTAGCAGTTAAAACCCACATCCATTGTCTCGCACCTGTACTGCCACAGCCATATTAGAGCTTGCCAGGTGAAATAGATTCTGCTCGTGAGTGACTTGCATGGTACATTACACCAGAAGCCATCCAAAGTTTCAAGCAGTAATAAATGTGGAAATATCAGGAATTCTACTCACATTGAGTGACATGTGGAATATTGTTTGTATACATGGGCACCCTGCCCACACAAAATTGTTTTTGTAGGGTTACTATTGTCTGTCTCTCATCTAGGCTATACTTCCATGCAGCCTGCTACAGACTCCAGCAAGTGAGGCAGAGTGAGCTAATGGTAAGGACCAAGAGTACACCAGGAAGATGTTAGGATCATTAACCAACTTTTATTCTGCTCTAATGACTGTGTGACCAGTGCCTTACTTTAGTCATGCTCTTTCCTTGTACTTCTGGTATGCTGCTACACAACCAAAAGGATATGGACAATTCTAGCAATTACCAGTGGCAAGATATTCCTCAGGCACGCGCGCACACATACACACACACACTATAGCTCAATTAGAACAAGAATCAAAGGTCTTTTGCCTGTAATTAAAGCTCACACCTTGCCATATATATATATACATATGTGTATATATATATATATATATATATATATACATATATATATACATATATATACATATATATGGCTAGAACTTATTTAAAAGGACATAATTTAAGGAAGCAAGAGCCTTTAATTTGTGGTGGCAGTCCTTCCAGTTATGTACTTTGTACTGCTTGAGAGTGACTGCTCTTGTGAAATATCATGGCTAGAAAGAATTCACTGACACCAATGTGCAGCCACTGAATGGACAGTGGCAGTGTGTGGTGTACTTGAGAGGGTGATCCAAAAGGGATCCTGCGAACGGGATGATTTGAAGTGGATGATTTGAAGTGGATGATTTGGATGATTTGAAGTGGATGATTTGGATGATTTGAAGTGGATGATTTGGATGATTTGAAGTGGATGATTTGGATGATTTGAAGTGGATGATTTGGATGATTTGAAGTGGATGATTTGGATGATTTGAAGTGGATGATTTGATGAAACAAATCCATGTGAGCATAGCAACAGAAGAGACACTCATTCAAGTGGTGGCTGTGAACAACTTAGAGCCCAGGACCTTGGAAGATGCTCATGAGCAGCTGCCCTAGTTTAAGTTGGTGGAACAGACACCCAAGGCCAAGGGTGTTTAGTGCATGTGAGGTGGCTTGTGGTGTGGGACTGTTTAAATTTGTAGTTCATGTTGACAAAAAGAGGATATGATACATAGTTTAGTGATGAATGCTGAGGGTTGCATGTAATAGGAGTTTTATGATTCCTAATTATGCCAAGCAGGATTTATCCTTGGCTGTTTCATAGCCTTTGTTCTGTGCATTAGCATTGGTAGTGTTCTGACTCATCATGGCACTGTCATTGTGTTAGTGTGTGTATTCATTAGCTGAGAGTTTGAGGAAATGCAGCACTAGATGCATTCCATGTTGATGTTGTCATGGCAGAGCACACCCTTGTTGGTATATGTACACAAGGAATGATAAGTAACTTGGCACACTGAGCATGTTTGATGGGGTGGCAACCAGACAAATAGTGCTGGAATGCTACCTTTAATGATGTTGTCAAGTTCCCTGTGCACCACAAAGACCACCTTTTTCAGAAAAAGCAAATAACTTCCTACCAGCCGCACTAGAGAAGTTCCTAAGATGCCAGTAGACTGTGTATGTTTTCTGAGGATGTGTTGTGTGTGGTATCAAGTTTATTTACATTGTCTTCCACTAGCCACCCTAGAAGCCCTGGATGGATTATGTTTATCGAGGGTGGTCTCAGATAGTGATTGTCTTAGACATTGTGACTTATTTAAGTTTGAAAGCCTCCAATTTTGGCATGGCTACCTGCAAATTCAATTTGTTCTAAAATCATATTTAAAGATACCGTTGTTTAGAATATGTATGATTATTTTTCTTGTGTTTTGACCACGCATGGTCTTTGGTTGGGGAACAGAAGGCACCTTTGTTCATGAGCTAGCTGGGAATTCTAAAAGCAGCACACTTTGTTTATTTTGAGGAAGTGCAATACATGCACATGAGAGGCTGGAATGTTCTACATCCTAGACACTTGCATCTGTTTACCCTTCAATCCCAAATCCCTCAACACAGTAGAGTGGGTGTATGCTGTGTGGAGGGTGTGTTTTGGTCCTGCAGAGTCAGTCAATTCTATACTTCTAGTATAGGAAAATTAAGTTAGAATTAAAAAGAAAAAAAAATTATTATTATTTTTTTAAACTCTTAAGAGAGATGAACTAGGTTTGAGATGTGAATCAACCTTTATCTGTACCTCACAATCCATCCCATTTCTGAAGAGAAGGGGTAGGTGGTTGGGGTTGCTACAAATTTTCTGTGCCCTGCCCTATCTGCAAATCAATGGCAGTACCAATCTGTAGATATTTCTGGAATTGGCACCCATTTATGGATTGACTGGTAGCTAATCTACATATTGGACAGAACAAGTTGGGCTTCTCATTATCCTCATAAATTGTGTTTAAACCACACCCACAACATCAACGAAGGCTAGTTAGTAGCAACCAGTTCAAGCGGAAACAAATGTACTTATTGGAGTTGGGAATCCAAACCTGGTCTTAAGATGCATATCTTTGTTTCATCCAGTATGCAGACTTGCCAGTTTATCTGCAGCTTGGTGCCATTGTCAAAATTACAGATAGGTGAAGATATGTACTATAACAGCATAGCTGCCTACTTTCAAAATGGAGAGTAGGGACAGACCATGCCCACTCAAAAACCACACCCGTGATTCCTAATTATATGTCGCCCTAGGGGGAAAAGGGCCAGAGAAAAAAAAATAATAACGGCAGAAAATGAAATGTAGAGGGTATACACACACACACGCACACCACACACACACACGCGCACACCACACACACACACACACACGCACACCACACACACACACACACACACACACACACACACACACACACACACACACACACACACACACACACACACACACACACACACACACACACACACACATTTTTTATATAAATAATATAAAATAGAATAAATTAAGAAAAAATTAAAAATTCAAATTACATATAAAATATGTAAAGAAATTATAATAATGAAAATACATGTAGCTAGCTAGATAATGGTAATAGCCTATATTAATAATATGTCAAGAACAAGGAATTCACCCTAAAAAATGGAAGGGGGAGAGAGGGAGGGAACCAGGCACTGCCTTAGCTGAAGCCTAGAAAAGTATCCCAACTTTCCATTTACAAAAGCTTTTTAGAAACTCTATTATTTGTTGTTTGTTTTTTGCTGGTGTTTTTCCCCTTACCCTTTATCATTGATGGTACTCTGTATTGGGTGAAGTATCTTTTTTTTTTCCTATGTTTTTTTGTTATGTTTTTTTGTTGTGTTTTTTTTGGTTGTGTTTGTTGTTGTTGTTGTTGTTGTTGTTGTTGTTGTTGTTTTTTTTTTTTTTTTTTTTTTTTTTTTCTGTACTATTTCTTGTTGCTAATTTTAGTTTTGTAATATATATTTTTTTCTTTTCAGCCAGGGAGTGCTCTTCAGTACTAAAGCCACAAAATCAACTCCAGCCATGAGATCACACTATCACAGTCTATGCTAAAACAACAGAAACTAGCTTCATATCTTCTACGGGTGCTCCACCGCAGCGCATTGAGGCGTTTGCAGACTCCTGACATAATGATGTCATAAAATGCACTTTAACCTTAGCTTGCTCGGTGGAATGCCGGGACAGTGGTGGGCGGGAGTCAAACATTTTTACTGTCCCACCAAAAGTGGGATAGTTGGCAGTTTTGTAGAAGACATACATACCTGGTGTTGCCCGGGATACAATGCATACATACCCATAGGAAGAGCTAATTCGATGATCATATCCCCAAATTACATTTACGTGTGTGTGTGTGTGTGTGTGTGTGTGTGTGTGTGTGTGTGTGTGTGTGTGTGTGTGTGTGTGTGTGTGTGTGTGTGTGTGTGTGTGTGTGTGTGTGTGTGTGTGTGTGTGTGTGTGTGTGTGTGTGTGTTCCTCCTACTCAGGCCAGTAATCTACATGTAACAAATCAACTCAACAAATAGCAAATCAACTTGACTCATAATCTACAAATAGCTATCAACAACCCAAATAAAACTTAATCTTCTACAAGTATTCTCAGAATCTATCTCAGAGCATTAATTTTTTCCCCCTCGGGGCATGCCCCCTGACCTTTCTACTTGTCATGTGCTCTGCACCCCCCCCCCCCCCCACCCAAACTCAAAAAGTGTGTGAAACTTGGTCATATCTTGAACCATCGTGCCCTGCTCCCTAAAAAATCCGGATTCCTTGGGCAATTTTCTAGAAATAACCATGAAGGTAACAGGGTACTGAGATTTGTATGGATTTTAATCATTGGTTCAAGCCTGCCCTGTCTCAGACTCTGTGTCAATAGACAAAGAAACTACTCTCCAATCTGCATTATAGCAATAGGAGATTTAGAGACCAGTACCTCACAATTCTTGGGACAAGAGAAGAATGGAAAGCTTAGTGGGTGGTGTCACTATGTTGATGATAATATAAAAACAGGACAAAGATTAGCGAGTGTACAATCAAAAGTGGCAATAACAATAGTACCAAATGTTCTCAGGGAATATTTGTATTGCCAGCAGCAAGTGTAGGAGACAGTGGATCAAAAAAGTAAAGGAATGTCTGGTACTCATATCATTTCAAGACAAAGACATTCTCTTTGCTTGGATATTTTTGGTATGTGAAGCATAAGAAATACTTATGGATACAGCTAGGAAGTTATTGGGCTCTGCTGGAGTGTGGAAGCTTCCATTCTTGGACGAGTAGCTGGTGTGGGGGAAACTTCAAGGTCCATCTAAGGGTGGTCAATTTGGATAAGATTTCACCCATAAGGAAACAAAAATGGATTGTGGGAACAAAATAGCAGGAAAAGGCAGATATAATTCTTGACAGTCACCCCTGTTGTAACATCTGTAGGGCTAAATTGGATGTCACCTCTTGTGGACAGAAGCTATCACACTTTGTATATGAGCACGTAGATGTCAGCTACACAACCTGCTGTTCCTGGACTGTGTATTTTAATGTATTTTACTGTACCACCTTGTTGATTTTTTTCTTGAAAGCCTGTTCCCAGTACTAAGGAGCAAACAGCTGTCTCTACAGGACTACTTTTAGAGGCACGTGTAGACGTGTTGATGAAGGAATGTTATCAAATTGGATGGAGTTTGGATAAGAACCCATCTGTAGATGCTTTCAGGATGGGTACAAAGATTTCTGCCACCAACTAACTACCCCTATTGAGTAGCTGGCTAACAATATCCTGACTAATCAGAAACTGTTAACTGATTACCTTCCACTTCATTGATCTCCATTTGTAAGTCCTTTTAAAAAAATGCTGTTATCAGAAAGTTTTTTTGTACCTGGTATGTTTGACACTCCCGTTCTGTATTGGTAGGACACACCCACAAGGTCTCCTATATTTCTATGTTAAGAAACATGCCAAGTTTCTGTGATTATTAGTTCTCCGTGTCAACAAACCACACCCATTCAAAAAAACCGCATGCATAGCCACCAATCTGAACAAAACTTTCTTGAGGACGTGCAGTGAAGTGCCCCAATCAATTCCTGAAAATTCTATGAAGATCCCTCCAGTGGTTTGGGAGGAGTTAGAGTCTGCTCAGACAGGCAGGCATGTAGACAGACAGACAGACAGACAGACAGACAGACAGACAGCAGACAGACAGACAGACAGACAGACAGACAGACAGACAGACAGACAAATGAACTGTGAATTATAGTAAGATTATTATATGTTTAAAATTTATTTATTGGTGGTTATGATTTAGTATTAACCTGGTCAACATTCTATGAGTTGGGAGAAGAAAACATTTTTCATCTATAATTGTTTTCTCCATTTTTTTTAAATAGAATTTTTATTCCCAATTTTTCAGTATATTCCGCCAACTTTATAATTTTTCATCAATTTACATATGCCCACAACCCAGAGCCGTGGCTGTTGTAGCTTTTTTTGGTCCCCCTTGTCTGAAGAATTGTTTTACTTGGTAAAATTCGAAAAGAGGAGAGAGAGAGAACACTGCAGCAGCTGCAATTCTGAAGCTGAGCACTCTAGAAAAATTATATAATTGTCAGATACTCCACAGATCTTTTATTATTTCACTTTGCTGTAGGTTGACTGGCTTCTGAGGTTAAACTGTACTAACTTCCACAAATATCTAAGAAGAATGACTATAGGGAGGAAGCTGTTGGTTGACCTTTACCGTAAGCTTCAGCTGGCTAAAGGTCTTTCATTGTCAGCTGCACAGAGGGGTGGACTTCATTTCTTCAATTATTAAGTTTTGTTTTTATTAGCAAATTTTTAAAAAAAGGGGGATTGCGGGTTGGCTCGTTGACAATTTACCTACTTCTTGAACACAATTTACCAAAAAAAAAAAAAAAGAAAGAAAGAAAAAAAGAAAAAGCTTTAGTTCGCCTCTAATGTTTTAGTAGGACATTTTAAAGAAATTTGAAGGCATTCTGTAGGGATAGGACCACGAAGGGAGCAGAATAAATTAGAGTGGTGGTCCTACCCTTGGTTCAAAATTTTTTCCTGACAGCTACGCAGGCATGAAGGGAGTTTGTGTGAAATATGAGAATTTTTAAATTATAAAATTGATGATAAGGGGTGGTGGAGGAGGTGGAGGAGGAGGAGGAGGAGGAGGCAAGGATTAGGAGGAGGAGGAGGCAAGGATTAGAAGCTTGTAAGATGAAAGCTTACGAAGATCATTCAAACTCAAAACCTTGCCAGCTGTTACAATTCACTCTACAATAATATAGCACATGATTTCTTTGTTCACTCCTGTAGTGATTGCTTGAAAGGCACACTGGGATGTGTAGATCACATGATCAACATAATAGATCACACAACTGCCATGAGCAATTACATGAATGATATGAGAAATTGCAATGCAAGTAACGATCCAGCTAGTGTTCAACCAGTCTGTTCTCTGTCTGCTTGTGTTCAACCAGTCTGTTCCCTGTCTGCTTGTGTTCAACCAGTCTGTTCCCTGTCTGCTTGTGTTCAACCAGTCTGTTCCCTGTCTGCTTGTGTTCAACCTGTCTGCTGTGGGATGTTTTTCCCTCTCCATTTCTTTGAATGTGAAGCTTTCCTCAGATTCTAACTTCCCCCCCCCCCCCAGTGTTTGTGTTGTATTGTTTGTGGTTGAATGTGGTTTGTTGTCATTTATTGTTGTCCCAACATATGTAACCAGTCCCAAAGATTGAGTAGGGCTGTTATAATTGCTTCAGTGTGTATGTGAGATTGTTTTGGGTTTGCAATAATTAATATGGAACTCACTTGATCTTGTATATAAGAGTCTATGTCATTTGCTTGGTAACCAAGATGCTGTGTTGAAAACGTTTAATCAAACTGATCCACTCATTTTTGTATTTATAGATCAAAGACTCAAACTATCAAGATTTTTTTCTCTATTGGAGGGGGGATGGGGTTCAGTGTTGTCTTTCCCCCTTCCAGATCTGCAGTAATGTAAACAGCCAATTAATTAATGTAATGTAATGAAGTGCCTAGTGTCTATGAATATTAATGCAATTAAAAATAGATAATTAGCATTCAAGTTAGTTACAAGGTCACACAGTAAGTCTCCTAGAACTATCAATGATGGGTCAGTCTGTCAGCAGGATAAGCAATGCCATATGGCCCAGTGAGTGAACTTTTGAACTCTATATTAATTTGTATCCATAGCAAGCCTATCTTAATGGGCTAGAGGAATGTGCTATACTTTGTGTGGTGAGTGTTAGAAATTGTACTAGCACTAGCACTCACTCAATTAAGGCTTAACCAGTCCATTAGCATTGATCTAATACAAAACTAATTCCTATTTGCCATGCTTTTAAATAACAGTTATCCAAAACTTTCATGTGCTATACTGTGGAGTCTCCAGTAAAGGTCTATCATATTTCTAGGCCAGATAGCTCCCTAAAGAAGGAGGAACAGGAGGAAAAAAACACAAAAGAATTAAAATTATCCATTTTCCCATATGTTTGTCTGCCTTATAAGCCAGGCTGCCTACAATATGGTAACATTAGTACCTGTGTTAATACCAAGATCTGGTAGTTTCTACATCCATGACCCAACAGTTTTCTTCTTATAGTGTACTCAATTATGAACGTATATAACGATGGAACAATGACATACTCTGTATGGACGCCGTGTTTGGTTTTATCATGCATGCCCAAATATCACTAAATTGTTGACAGTGCCCCCTACTAACTGTGAATGTAATTGAAAAACCCATTGCAGAATGTCAACAGAACTGTTTGGTTTAAGTTATCAGAGTGCTGGGTTGACAGACTATTGTGACTTCTGATTTTGGGAATAGTTTTGGAAAAGTTGGGAGCTATAAAAAAAAAGAACTATATAAACTAGTGATAAAGAAAAACAACATTAATAAATAAATGAAGGGGGAAATTAGGGCTACTCCAAAAATACAGGAACAAGAAAATGTCACAACCCAATTAAGTCTTGAAACAAGGCATGAACCCTCAATTACTCAGTGCCTAATCATTACCGCAATAGAACTTCACAACATGATCGTATAAAAAAAAAACAAAAAAAAACAGCAATCAAGCTTGATAGGGAGTAACCTATTTTGTTTCCATTCTATTTATAGCTTTTTTTAAAGTTGTTTTTTATATTTTAGTAGGAGGAAATAATCCTATTGTTTACTTTGGATAACGGTAAAAAATATATATTAACATTGACTAAAATATATTTGGAGTCAGTGATTTCAGGATGTACAATTAGGCACATAATTGAGTGTTCATGCTTTGTTTCAGGAGCAAAAAGGGTAATGACCTTTTCTTGTTTCCACATTTTTTGGAGTATTCCTAAATTCATTTTTTCCCATTTATTTATAAATGCTTTTTACTTGTGGCACACAGGTCTTGGAACACTTGGAATGGTGAGGGGGGGGGGAAGAAGACATCCACAAGTTTATCAAGAATGATTTTTAAACAAATTGGTTACTGTGTGGAAACCCAAAAGTTTGTTGTAACCTGTGGTTATAACTTAATGCTTTTTTACTGTATAGAAACCCAAAAGTGTTATAAAAAATTACCACAACTTTAGCCTCATCATAGGTGTTCTAAACAGTTGTTATGTCTGGTCTGAAACACTGTTTTAATATATATATATATATACAAATATAATTATTATATATATATATATATATATATATATAGTGTAATTATTTGCTACAGGTCTTAGTGCAGCACCACTATTGTTTTATCACTAGTATATTGTGTATTAGTGACTCATCGTGGTGCTGGGGAAGCTGTTTAGGGAGAGGACTAACAAGAATTTAACTGAATGTGATAGCACAGACAAAACGTCATAGAACTGACACAGTTGATAGTTTCTCAGTCTGCTTAAGATCAGATTCTGCAAGTGTACTTCCATTTCAATAATGAACAGAAATAAACTTAGTTTACATGAACAAACGTCTTACAAACCAGAGCATAAGAGGTCTCACTGGTGGGTTAGGTATGATGAGCAGGATGGCGTCAATGGTATGTTTTGTTCTGTGTGTTAGAGAAGTGGGCTGAAATATCAGCAGGAAATTGTGTGCACTAAATGTGGAACAAGGCTACTTGCATGGTTTGGAAGAAGGGTACTGAAAAATTGTGAGAGCGTCACAAAATGGCATCATATATTATCTCTAAAATTTATGCTAACACAACCACATTGGGCTGGTTTTGATTGAATGCATGTTGGTATTCTTCCCCCCTCCTTCCCCCTTTTAAAAAAACCTAGATTAAATTTTTTTTTTTTTTTTTTTTTTCCTGGTTTTTTTTTTTCCTGGCAACTGTGAGGACTGTGTTTGCAGCAACTTTTCCACTGATAGAATATTGAGTCTCTTTATATCCACCATTTTATGTCGTCATGTAGGTGTCATTATTATAAACCATTCAGATAAGGGTTGTTTGTCTTTTTATAATTATTCTTGTTTCTTAATTTTCCAGTTAATCATTTTTAGTTTACCGAATGAATTGTTTTCTGTTATAATATTGTGTATTTTATTTATGTTATTAGATTTGAGTTCCATTACTAGTTTGAGGGGAAAAAAAGAGAAATAACTCGTTTCTTCTTTTCTTTCCCCCCTTCTTTTCTTTCCCCCCTTCTTTTCTTTCCCCCCTTCTTTTCTTTCCCCCCTTCTTTTCTTTCCCCCCTTCTTTTCTTTCCCCCCTTCTTTTCTTTCCCCCCTTCTTTTCTTTCCCCCCTTCTTTTCTTTCCTCCCTTCTTTTCTTTCCCCCCTTCTTTTCTTTCTGTGTTGATATTCCATAGTCGGGAAAGGTGCAGTTTGGCTACATCTATGGCGTGGGCCTGCTTGGATGCACCAGCATGTATATAGTGCTCAACCTGATGAGCAGCACTAGTGTCTCTGTGGCCTGTGTGGTCAGTATCCTTGGCTACTGCCTCCTCCCCATAGTCCTCCTCTCATGCTTCTCTGTGCTCGTCCACTTGCAGTGAGTAGAGAGTTGTCCAACTTAAAACTATTCTCATTTATTTTCTCTAATATAATTCCTTCTTTCTCTAGTAGCGGTTTTTTCCCCTCTCTATGTGGATCTTCTTCTCTTCCTTATTCACTTTTATGCTTCTTAATGCTCTACTTCTTAATGCTCTACTTCTTAATGCTCTACTTTTTAATGCTCTACTTCTTAATGCTCTACTTCTTAATGCTCTACTTCTTAATGCTCTACTTCTTAATGCTCTACTTCTTAATGCTCTACTTCTTAATGCTCTACTTCTTAATGCTCTACTTCTTAATGCTCTACTTCTTAATGCTCTACTTCTTAATGCTCTACTTCTTAATGCTCTACTTCTTAATGCTCTACTTCTTAATGCTCTACTTCTTAATGCTCTACTTCTTAATGCTCTACTTCTTAATGCTCTACTTCTTAATGCTCTACTTCTTAATGCTCTACTTCTTAATGCTCTACTTCTTAATGCTCTACTTCTTAATGCTCTACTTCTTAATGCTCTACTTCTTAATGCTTGCCTTCTCTCCACTCATTCTTGACACAGACCCCCCACCTTTTAATTCTTTCTAAAGTGAATCAACAACCAGTTTCTAAATTTAGTCACACTAACCCCCTTTCCTTTCTATCTCTCTCTCTCTTTTTTCTTTTTGTCTTCTTTTTTATTCAAATTAACAGTTTCCTACCACCGAATCTCCCCCCCCCCCCCCCCCCTCCTAGCCCCTCCTTTGTTTTGTTTTTGTTTTTGTTTTCATTCTGATTTTCTTCCTGTGCATTGATATATTTTCTCCCTTTCTATTTTCTTCAGAGGTACAGCTGGTATAATGATCTCCCTGGCCATAATCGTGTGGTGCAGTTTCTCCTCCTCCAAACTGTTTGTCAATGTGTTGGGAATGCACTCTATGCAGCTGCTAATTGCCTACCCTTGTGCTTTGTTGTATGGTGCATTTGCTCTGTTGACCATCTTTTAGCCAGATATGACATGAATGCAATGTTTTATGTGACTTATTGCTGATCAATATCCATTATCTCAATATTATCATGACTATTTTCACCAAAAATCAAAGCAAAAGCAAAACAAACCCAAAGCAGAACAAACCCAACCCCTCCCCCCCCAAATTATATACTGGGTAGTGGGTAATTTCTTTAGTACATAACGCTCATTCGGAATGAAATTAATTTTGGGCGTGGTCTAAGTTAAGAGCCAGTGAGAACCAGTATCATCAATGACCGCTCCTATCAAAGTTTCTAGCATCATGAACGGGAAACACTCAGCCCACAGTGAAGTATACCGAGTGCTGGTAAGTTATAAAGCGCCCCATCGGGGTACCTAGTGCGGTGTTTGAATGTGTGTATAAGAAATAAATTGAGGCTGAGGCTTACTGGCCCCTTAATGCGTGGACATGTGTACTTATCTAAGTAAATAGCTGATAGAGTTTCTTCTAGCAGTCCAAGACATGCAAAATACTGCTGTAGAAGGCTGAGGAAGCTAGCTAGCTAGCTACCTGTATTGGTAAAAGCTAAGCTTATTCCAGCCATTTTTTCCCTTCAGGGTACTGATGGGAGGGATCTTAAGCTGTCTGGCCATGTTGGCTTTGACAGCCTGCCAGACCAGATGGTGAACAAATGTGTCAATAAAGGCTTCGATTTCAACATTTTATGTATTGGTAAGTTGAGGAAACATGCAATTGCACAGAACTTCTTTTATGTGCCAGCCCCACCTTTCATTTATTGTTTATCGTTTTAGGCGAAACTGGTTGCGGAAAATCAACTTTGATTGATTCTCTATTCAAAAACAGCTTCAATGGTGGGTGTCACCATTAACTATTCATTTTTTCTTCTTGTGTATTAAATTAATTAATCTAATGTATTATTTTATTACTGGCTCTGTTTTACTGTTTTATCTTCTACATGCCAGTTCATTAATACCGGGCACTTGTTTATGTGACCTAGTGGTGACAAAATAGTCTGTGGATAAAGGAATGTGATTCATTTGGTAATTTCTTGGCATGCAGGTTCACCCATTCCTTCAATCTTGTATCATAAAATTAACTTGATTTAATTATAATGGTATGATGTACCAATCATTGAATGTCTTCTTTTTCCTTTTTTTTTATTTATTTATTTTTTTTTAAATTTTTTTATTTTTTTTTACTGGATCTACTGTGCACTTTGATTACCTCACTTTAGAATAGAATGTTTTAAGTGTAATATCTAGTCATGTATAATATGCATATATTTTATTCTGTTTTACTTTATTGATTCCCAGATTCCCCTGTTGTGCACAAACTTCCCAGCGTGTCCCTTACCCGCAGCACATATAGTGAGTTACTGGTACTATGTGAATGGTGTGCTCCAAATAGAAGAATAAACTAGTTCCCTCCCCCCAAAATAGTCACAAAAGCTGATGCTATCTAAGTGCTGTGTTTACAGTTTACGTCCCTGTTACTATCTTGAGTGTTTTCAGTTGCTCTAATTCTTCCTACATTCCCCATTCCCTAATAACATTAAATTACGCCCTCCCTCTTTAAAAATACATCGAAATATATCAATATAGACCTTCAAGAAAGCAATGTGAAGCTGCGTCTGACTATCGTGAGCACGGCTGGTTTTGGTGACCAGATTGACAAGGGTAACAGCTCTCAAGCAATCGTTGACTATATCAATGAGCAGTTTGAGGTGTATCTTCAGGAGGAGCTGAAGATCAAGCGGGAGTTAGTTTCCTTCCATGACACTCGCATCCACCTCTGCCTGTACTTTGTCTCCCCCACAGGCCACTCGTAAGTCTAGCCCCCCCCCCCTTTTGCAAATATGCAAAATTGCATGCAATGTAGTTAACTACTCCTAATTGTAACGTAATTCATACCAAACTGCCTCTCAAAGTGGCAAGGGTTAACAAGATATGGGTAGTTCTTCCTTATATGGAGTTACTCAAATTCTTGGAATTGAAACTATAATTTATGAAATGTCTATCTACAGCCCTTTGCGTTTATATAGTGTGTTCCTTTCAATTTTATCTCTATGTGTATTTTATTTTAGTATATGTCACTAAAGCTTTTTATAATTACCAAGCAATTACAATGAAAAAAAAAAGTTTGTTAATTATGGTTTTAAGTCACCCACAGGGTGAATGCAAGCTTGGTTCCACAGCAGGTTAGAAAACAGGATTTTTTACTTGAAGAGGGTGGGGAGGGGGAGGAGGGGGGACAGAGAGAGAAATGGGGGGAAAGTGTAATAACACAGAGCATTTTTATGGGGAGCATGTCCTAGGGGAGTCTGGGGGACACCCACCCCCCTCACCCCAGTTGTGGGCAACCAGTTGGCTACAACTTTTTTTGGATGCTATACATTTACATCCTACATGTAAATTTACTTATGCTGGGTAGGGGGAAGGAGGGGGGGGGGGGGGTTATATGGTGCCTTATATCTGTACGAAACACTGCACAGGCATGAATTATTTCAACTGTAATCCAGGCAGTCAATAATTATCATTTGATTATATAGTCAATGGTTGTTAACAAATATTGTTTTATATGTTGTTCTTGTACGATAGTATCAAATCCCTGGACCTTATTTGCATGCAGGAGCTGGACAAGAAGGTAAGCTATGGAGTATCTGTGTTGAGCTACACATTCACACAGAATCTTCTTAAATAGTGATGAGTTGTATTTTTCATCTTATCTAATGTTTCCTTCTTTCTTGTGCCATGTGTGTTACGTTCAGGTGAATGTAATTCCAATCATCGCCAAAGCTGACACCATCTCACGCTCTGAACTGTCACAGTTCAAAGCCAGAGTAAGTTAGTGGAGATTGTGATGCAGTGAAGGTTGGGAAAATGGAGTTAGAAAAGAGGAAGGTTTTGGGGTGATGGACTCTGTATGAAGGATTTGATATAAGGAAAGATGAGTTAGATATGGTGTAAGTAGGTTGAATGATGGAATGGGGTAGGTAATAGGTAATATTGTGTTGCTATGGAGGGGGCAGGGTGTGCTGTGTGTGTGTGGTGATGTTGGGAGGGAGTGATTGGTGGATGCTGCTTTGGTGTTGGTGGATAGCAGGTTTTTTTTGGGGGGGGGGGGGGGGGGGGGAGGAATACTTTTTGCATTTGAGGAATTTGGTGTTGTAGCCGGAAGGGATTCTGAGAAGAATCTTTAATTGCTTTGTGTGGTATCAATATTGTGGTTTATATGTCATTAGCCATAATCCCATGATGCCTAATGTTGGCATGCTCTTTTTTTTTTCCTTTCTACATTTTTACGTTCCAAAACTAGTGTTTAGCCCTGCCCATACTGCACACTAAAACCGGTTTCACCCGTGTCTCAAACGCTTCCACACTACACCCAATTTTATCCCAATGGGTTCCACCCAGTTTCACCTGAAACCTTCAGAAGAGTAGGCTTCAAGCGGCTCAGATTTATTCAACATTCCTGTGGCTTTATTGTTGATGTTTGCTATTAGGAGTTTAGCTACTAGCAGCTCCCCCCCCCCCCCCCTCTCTATCCTCCCTTTGTGCGATGATATTGCAGAGGGAAAGGGACAGAATAAAGTAGACAATGAGAAAATAGGATATTCCTTTTCTATACGAGGTAGAGGAAAACCAATTAATCAGCCCAGCCAATTTTTCAGCCCACGCAGGTGATGTGGAGCAGGTTCAGCACTATGCCAGTGTGGATGCAAGAAAAACATTTGGAACGGTTGGTTGTTGCTGGAGAGAGGTACAAACTTGTTTGTAGTGTGGACAGGGCTTCAATTTAGTCACTTCTTGAAACTCAACACACCACACACACGCACCACACGTGTACACACACACACCACACACACACACACACACATACACACACACACACACACACACACACACACACACACACACACACACACACACACACACCCACCCACGCACACACACACCCACCCACTTATCATAAACTTGGCTCCACTTTCCACTATACAGAGTGCGGTATTTCAAGTGCTTTGTGGTTGCATGCCACTATCCACTGTCCACTAACAATTCTTGTCTAGTAATGTGGGGGAGGGGGTGGGAGGCTTCCTAATCTGTCATTAGCCTCCTCTTCAATTAAAATTCTGTGAAATGGTTGTATGCATTTTTCTTGAAGGACCACGTATTGTCTCTCACAGGGATTAGTTTTTTTGTTATGCCGTTCTTATTCCTTGCCATGAATAGGTCCTCTGCATTGCCTGCCTTGAATAGGTCCTGCATTGCCTGCCTTGAAAAGTTCCTGGATATTGCCTGCCTGGAATAGGTCCTCTGCATTGCCTGCCTGGAATAGGTCCTCTGCATTGCCTGCCTTGAAAAGTTCCTGGGTATTGCCTGCCTGGAATAGGTCCTCTGCATTGCCTGCCTTGAAAAGTTCCTGGGTATTGCCTGCCTGGAATAGGTCCTCTGCATTGCCTGCCTAGAATAGGTCCTCTGCATTGCCTGCCTGGAATAGGTCCTCTGCATTGCCTGCCTTGAAAAGTTCCTGGGTATTGCCTGCCTGGAATAGGTCCTCTGCATTGCCTGCCTGGAATAGGTCCTCTGCATTGCCTGCCTGGAATAGGTCCTCTGCATTGCCTGCCTGGAATAGGTCCTCTGCATTGCCTGCCTAGAATAGGTCCTCTGCATTGCCTGCCTGGAATAGGTCCTCTGCATTGCCTGCCTGGAACAAAACTTATGTATTGTTGCCAGCTCATACACAAAAAATAAACAAACAAACAAACAGCAAAAGACATAACCTTGATCATGCTGCTATGGTTTCTGAGGAGTGTTTGTTCTAGACTGGGAGGAGTGTCCTATAAATCAAGAAAGAGTGGCTAGTTTATTAGACAAGCAAATATGTGTTTGTTATTTAGCCAGCTGGCATTGAATAGGCTAGCGTACTTAGCAGGTATTATATGGGTAAATGTACTAGTCATGTTATATATGGTGGTCACACAGAGCTGTTCTAATCTGGTGGGCATGCTTGAGCCGTTATGTGATTGATAAGTGTGTCCAAATTGGCAAAGGTTCTGGAGTGACTCACAAATAGAGTGTTATTTCATAAACATAAGCGAGCAAGCGAGTGATCCATTCTTAATTTGTGTGACTGTGTTTAATTGCTTAGTGTCTTAAAACGCTTGGTTACTAAGTGTGACTACATGCTTAGTAACTCAGTATGATTCTGTCAATGAATAATCAGTGTGACTGCATGCATTATTACTCAGTGCGCATTGTTACATGTTTAGTTATTCTGTGGGACCAGTCCGACAGTTATGTGGGACCAGGCCAACAGTTATGTGGGACCAGTTTGTGTACCCTGGTACTCTTTAGCTGTAACATCTAATACTTGCTCAACCAAAATCCTCTTTCCTCTGTATTCCATTTTTCCCTGATATGCTTCAGATTATTGAGGAGATGGTCAGCAATGGGATCAACATCTACCAGTTCCCAACCGACGATGAGTCAGTGGCCGACCTCAACACCAAGATGAACGAACAAGTCCCCTTTGCTGTCGTTGGTAGCCGGGATGAGATTGTGATCAATGGCATAAAGACAAGGGCAAGGAAGTACCCTTGGGGCACAGTGGAAGGTAACTTGGTTGTTCACTGTGACAGTGGGTGGAGAATTGTTTTGTGGCATTGTTGCTAACTCCTTAGCAACTTTTATTTAAAAAAATTTTGGTTTATTTAAAAAAAAAAATTTTTTTTTTTTTCCTTTACAATTAAAAAAAAATTTTTTTTTTCCTATGTATATTAAACATTCGTTCAGTTGAGAATGAGGCTCACTGTGACTTTGTCAAGCTCCGGGAAATGGTGTTGCGGTAAGTTTTACTTTGTCTACATGCGACATGTGGCATGCATGTGTACATCAACAACCTGTCTGAGGAACATATTGATTTATGGTTGTGTGCAGCACAAACATGGAGGATCTCCGTGAGAAGACCCACTCCCTTCACTATGAGCTGTTCAGGCAAAAGCGACTGCGGGAGATGGGATTTCATGACATGTCTGCTGACAACAGACCAGTCAGGTGAGCTTGTAGGCAGCAAAAGAAAATTGTTGTGTTTAGTAATGTCATTATGTCTTGTTTCTCGGTAAAGTTAGTGCAGAGTGAGTGTGTGGGGAATAGTCACTGCAATTTCACTCCCTTTTTCCCCATCTTACCCGAAAACTGTATACACAATAGATTTTAATGGGTAAGTAATTACGGCGAAGTAAAATAAGTATCTTAATGTAATTGGGTTCAAACTTTTTTAAAATATACATTTCCTTATTCCATCACACTGCTGTTACCACCTCTGACCACAAGGAGGTGTGTCTAAACAGCTGGTAGCATGACATCACTACATTTTTCTTGTCCTGTTCTGCTGTCACCTGCTTCAGAAGTAATCAATGTTGCCTTTGCAAACAAGATGAGTTCAATGTTGTAGGAGCTGAACCACTATGCTGAATAGGCCATCTCATGGGGCACGCTATCTAATTTCTCAGGCACACGAATAAAAAAATATAGCTTTGTGTGTATTCACTTTCACTTTTATATAGAGGTTAGGTCTTTCTTGTTGGTTACATAGGAGAGCTGGAAAGTTCCAAATCAGGCACACTCATGAATATAGTTGGTGTGGTCATTGACAGATCATGCTTTTGGGGTCTACTTTAAGGGCAGACAATGCTTTTGAAGATTGACTGAGGGGTAATGGCTCTATATAGTGCACTCCATGTAATGCTGATAAACCCAAACCTGCATTTCTCCTTCATCTGACCTGTCTTCTTTGTTGTTTCTCATTGCATCAACAATGTCTCTTAATGTCCGCCAGTCTTTGCTGCTCCACTGGCCACTAAGAACAGAAGTCAGTTCATTTGTGGTGTGGAGCTGTGACGACTTTCCCTTTCAATCAAGTAACCATCCACATTAGGACTTCTCTCTGCTCCTCCTCTGTGTGTATGCAGTGTCTCTGGATCAGCACATCTCTTTCCTCCACTGTTCTCTCTCAAAATTTACTGACACTTATTTCTCCTGGCAGACTTTCGGCAGTGCGTCCTTATAGTTCTTTCCAGAAGGGACGCCACCTCTCAATGGTTATGGCTATTAGTTATTATCTCAAACCTGTTGATATTTTTGATGGGTCACCCAGCCAATTATTTCATTGGTTGCAGTGTGGTTGAAGACAAGGGTGGATGGAGAGAGAGAGAGAGATGAGGGTACGTTGTTCATCAATGGAAGTTTTCCAGTTAAGTCTCATGCCTAATTGTTCTAACCCTGCAAACTCACTAGCAGTAACTACAACAGTAACATACTATCAACACGTGCCACAAAAGGTGGTGCAGGTGAAAGCTTTATTGTGGTGTGTGGTTTACTGACCTAATCAATGCACAACTTCAAGGCAATTTATTATCTTTTGGTTAGTTTGAGTCAGATTCCATGAGCTGTCTTGTAAAGAAGTCTAGTGGCTGGAACAGCGTTCACACAGCTCTTTAATTGAGTACCAGCTAGTCTGGTTTGAGCGCTTACCTCTGGTGTACTGGTGGTGGACATTTTGTTGGATGTGACAAATGTCCTCAAGTTGTTATGGCAAGCACGAGTTTGTGAATGTGTTGTACAAGGTGCTCTATCAACGGTAACAATACACTGATCAGAGTTTGGTCTTTACATGTGCTTGAGAAAGATGAAGATACTGGGATGGTTCTGTTTCTATAATCCTATTCTTTGTAATGCAAAGACACTGAATTCTGGTTAATATGATCGTAATGTTGGCTAATGGATCAAAGACTAGACAGGATGTGGAGCAGTATTCCTAGAACTGTCTGTAGCTGTCTGTAACCATGCGTGCTGGAACATGCTCTGCTGCTTCAACTGATTGCGTGGCTTCTAAGAATCAGATAAAATTAATTAGTGCAATGGAATGTAAATATTTATGGTCTGCTGTGTCCTTCGTTGCTGATTGTAATGTCTACGTTCTCCTTGTCCATGATTATCGTTGAGACATGCTTGTGCATATACAGAAAATTGTGTTTATTTTATCAACACTCCCTGAAGGTGTGGTCCACCTGTGAATGTGTGTGTGACAAAGGAGAAGCGTGATGATGGATGGAGGACAAAACAAATAGATTTAGTCTGTTGGTGGGAGGAGTAGGGAGGGTGTCGGAATATGGAGGTAGCTGAGATGGTGATGTGGAGCAGGGCAAGTGAAGTATGAAGAATGGGGTGCATTTCCAGGGGTGTGGCATGGGGACGAAAATTATCAACTTGATTAAATCCTGCCTAATATTTTGTAGAAATATGCACAAAAATAATAATAATAATATTAATTTAAAAAAAGGCTTGTATTGTAGTTCTTTTGTATATTCATTTTTCTCACTGCTGCCTGGCATTTGATGGTAAACCACTCCCTCTGTCTTCCTCATCTTGCCTATAACCTGTGCCAGCACCTGATCAGATCTTGTTGAGCAAATGTGTGGAGACACAACCTCAACAGCAGTCATCCGTAGGTGAAGTTTCCATCCCATAGAGAACAGGTGGTATGCTAGCAGCTAGATTTTATCTTACATAGAATGGCTGGAGGGAAAGATGCCCTGGAGAAGTAGCCACCCTAGGTGTCACCTTGTAGGATAGGTGTACCTTGGAAAATACACAATTGATCACCTTAAACAATTGATTGTTTAGTCTGACAATGCATATCAAGGCAAATAGGCTGTATGATGGTGCACCTTCTTCACAAAGAGTAAGGTAGATGGAATTTTAAGCAAGGCGTCCATTGTGCCAAACATGTGTTAAGCCACTTCATCAGTATCAGTAACTCCAGAAGCCCACCTGCCCTCCCAACAGACAGATACTCGCTCACTACATTAGTTGATCATGTCAATAGTATAAAGAGAAGTAGTGTTTGAACTTGACAAGGATAACTTCGAAAGAATATTGAATAAATGATCAGAAATTGTTTTACCAAAGAGAGAAATCGTTATCATATTGTGATGAAGAACACAGGGAAAAGCATGAATCAAATGTTTACTTCCCAGCTCTCATGAGAGAGCTTACATGGGAGCAAAAATTAATGTACGTATGAGTCTGGATAAAGAAGTTCGCGAAGGGTCTGTTGTTGGGTGAAGTTGTGAGTTTGAAGGCCTTTATAATTAAAAGATGTTCTGTGTAGAAGTTCATGGTCAGAAGGAGAGACGCTAAGGAGACATACTTCTCAGGGACCCAATGTTTTCTTCATGATACTCATTATCTGTGTAGATCCTGACCATCACTTGGGAAACAATGGCACTAGTAAGCAGGCACTTATGCAACAATGCTTTTGTGTCTGATGTTACCAGCAAAGGTGAAAGAGGGTAATTGGTTTGACTACCAGTGTGGGTGTAGGTTATATAAAGACACATGAGAACCAGCTCCTTCATGTCCTCAGGAGTGCTGCTGACCTTGCAGGAATTCTAAGGCAATCCAATGAGCACATATGAGAAGAGAGAGTGGGTGGGTCTGAGGACAGAGTGGGAGAGTTCTTCCCACTCAGCAGTGTGTAGAACCTTGTCGGCATCAGTCTCCCACAAGGTAAATTCTCTACCATCTCCATTAGATGAGGACAAGGTTGATCAGAGCCAGCTGTTTTCTATGGTTGACAATGCTGCATCTAAAATAGCCTGAAAGTATGAGAAAGTTTTTGCTGCATTTTTTTTTTTTTTTTTTTTTTTTTTTTTTTTTTTTTCTCTTTCTTTCTTTCTTTCTTTCTTTCCGGTGTACCTTCTTTTAAAGAGAGGAAACACCTCTTGCATCATAGTCATTGACTTAGTACTCATTTGTTTAAGGGGGGGGTTGGCATATATGAGTTTCTGGTGGAATCACTAGAATATACTAAACTTTGGTTTGCTACATCCTATAAATTTTATTTTTGTACCCAAAATGTAGCTCTTTGAATAAGCTTTCTAATGGTATGCATCTGAGCTTTACTTTGTCAGATACATTAAAAGAAATGGTGAAGTCACAGGAGTGATGACCACAAAAATATATATACAAGAAATATATATATATATATATATATATATATATATATTTTTTTTTTAGGATGTTGACAGTGCTCTTGTCTACTAATTGCCTGTGGCTAGATGAATATCATTAGCTGACCACTGCAGAAAGGAAATGATTGTATGCACACACACACACACACACACACACACACACACACACACACACACACACACACACACACACACACACACACACACACACACACACACACACACACACACACACAAATTTAAGTCCCAGCACAGCAAACGCAAAAATAAAACTTCATTCACTTATAAATGATACATCTAACTGCAATGTTGGAGTACAAGAAATGGGCTATCTAATGGAATATAAGTTATTGTTCTAGGATGAAAATTAAGGTGGAAAATATTTTTATAACTAACAAAAACCATACAACTGAGATAAACAGGGTCAAAGTTAGGGTTCAATGTTTGCATTCAAAATTTACCTGGACCATATGTAGACCCCTCCTCTGCTATGGCTGTCTCCCTGCAGCTACCTTCTCTCAAGCTTTGTTCTCTCTCCGCTTCTTCTGTACCTCACTGGTCCTCCTTTGGTTTTGTACAACGTTTGTTGGTCCTCACATTAAGAATAGATGCTGTGTATTCTCTCTCAACAATGCATTCACTGGTAGCTAATGAAGACAGGTCAGAGGAGATAGAAGAGTAGGTAGAGGGAGACAGATACGAGGAAGGTGATGAAATAGTGAACTACCTCTGGGTGGCTGTTGTGGTAGTAGAAGATTGTCCATAGGCATAGCAGGTGGCACCCCAGGAGATGGTCCAGGGGCTGTACATGAATTGACGGACCAGAACCCAGTTCAGGGGCTGATACCTATGAGGGAAAGCCTGTTAATGGTGTAAACAAGCTAGAGGGAAACTGTCTCTCTGTGACAGGTCCAGCTAGCCAGCTACAGGGAGACCTTAGCTGCCCTAGCTCATTTGATAGCATGCAGTCAAACTTACCACAGGCAGGGATATAATTGGTTGACCCATTTTTTTAAGCACTTGTAGGGTTCTTTAGGCATTCCCTAAGTTTTCTTCAGGTACAAGAAGCATCCAAAAGTGTAGAGAAGCTGTGGAGAAATATGTTCAATTTTTTTCACTGCAGGCACGCTCAGTTTGTTGGATAAGGTTTAGTTTTCAATATATATATATATATATTTATTTATTTATTTATTTTTTTTTTTATTATTTATAATTTTTTTTTTTTTTGTCTTTTTTTTTTCATAATTTTTCTCATAATTCCCCCCTAGTCCTGTTACTAGTACTTCGCTGACTCTCTGTGTTTATTTTTCTCTGGTCCACAAATATCCCACAACCATTGACTTAGATGTAACAAAATAAACCACACCCCCTTGGGAATGGGTACTCATGGGTAAAATGGTGTGGTTATCTTCCTTAGCCTGTAGAGCTAGCGTTCCCAGCCCCATAAAATGTATTATATTTGCCTTGTGTTAGATGATTATGAAACTGTATGTTATTGTGATGTGTGTTCTCTGATGATGGCCCCTCCTCCCCCTTCTCCTCCAACAGTGCCCAGGAGACCTACGAGCAGAAGAGGCAGGAGCACTTGCGTGAGATGCAGGCCAAGGAGGAGCAGATGAGACAGATGTTTGTTCAGAAGGTCAGCCATCCATTGCACACATGTATATCCTGACAACACAAACCAATGTCTGTGAGGCACACACTTGTACTGGTGCCATTACGGCTCTTGTCAACATATCCACCCACACTAATTGGCTGTGTTCACTTTACAAGAGTACCTGCCACTACTCAATGCACCAAGAATGCTTCCTTTTATCCTAACTTAGCCCTTCCTGCTCAATCAGGGCCTCTTCTTCATTCTCCAATTCTATCAGATATCCTTTCTGTGCTTGTGTGTGTGTGTGTGTGTGTGTGTGTGTGTGTGTGTGTGTGTGTGTGTGTGTGTGTGTGTGTGTGTGTGTGTGTGTTTTTGTTTTGTTTTGGGGGAGGGAGAGGAGGCTGCTCAATGGAAACTTGTAATAGTGTCCTTGTATTGTACTGATTCTTGGAGTTCTTTATTGTTTGTTGTTTTTTAAAAAAATTTGTTTGTTGTTTTTTTGCTCTTTTTTTGCTTTTTAAAAAATTTTTTTTTTCGTTGTTTTTAAAATGAAATAAATTAACACCAGGGGCCACCCAAGGGTGGAATCCCACAAGATGCTATGTATATACATTCCTACTTTTTTTGGCTGTTGTACAGGGATCATATGCTTCAGAGTTTTGCTGACCTTATATAGGGCATTTTAGAATGGCTGGGTGTTTTTATAGTGTGGTTTGTAGGGTAAGTGTACTACTCTAACAATTGTAAATACTAATTAGGAATGTGAAAGTTAAAGGTAGAGAAGCAAATTGCGGGAATTCATAATATTATTTAAAAACCATCTCCCACTCACACCAAATTTTATCCCAATTGGCCCAGTAGTTCTCTCAATCCCAATGGATATAGTAGAGAGTGGAGAAACAGACTCTAGGTGAAAACAAGACATGCTTTCACTAAGTCTGTTTGTAAAAAAGAAGAGAGAGAGATGAGGGTGTGGGAAGAAAGGAAAGGGAAATCACCCACAGCACCTGCTGTCCGTAATCTATTACCCATCCAAGTACTGAGCAGGCTTAATGTCTGTAAGTAATTTAATTAAAATTTTTAAAATAAATTGAACTTAAAAAGTGTCTGGATAGAAAGTTATATGCTGATACACTCAAAAAACACACACACACACACACACACACACACACACACACACACACACACACACACACACACACACACACACACACACACACACACACACACACACACACAAACAAACAAAGATGAAAATTAGTGATTTGCTACTTGGCTTGTAGCCACAGCTCACAGTTTATCCCAATAGATATTGCCTTTATAAACCAGCAACAAAGTCAACTAGTATTGCCCTGAGGCAATGGACTATCCAGCACTTGTTGATCGATTAGTTCTATCTTAGAAAAGCCCTCAATAGTTATACATACTGTACTACTGCAATGGCCTGTGCCCATAACTGCTGTGTCCCATGCTCATACTGTGGTACTGCATTTTTGTACTTCAAAAACATTCACACTTTGCTCCTAGGAAGTTGGAACGTGGAAAACAGTTAGTTTTCCCATTCTAGATCAGTCATCAAGTATATTTGTCATGAGAGAAGCAAGGTGTAATGGAGACAAGCAGCCTTCAAAATCTTCCCTTGAGCATTGCTGAGTGACGTGAAGGCTTAGGTGGGCAAACAGACAGTCCGTGCACTGCAATAACTTTATCTCCAGGGGCTGGTCGGGTGGAATATAAGTCTCTTTCAGGACTGAATGTATTTGGGGATGTTAGCACTAATATTTATTATTTGGTTCGACATTGAAATCATCCCAAAGAGATATCACTCTTGAAAGTAATTGGTTTCATTTTGGAATGAAGTATGAACGTTTAATGATAAACCTCATGCCAATACCACTATCATCACTAAACTCCCAATGTTTCTTCTACAGACCAGCATGAAGGTGTCCTGTTCCTCCCAAACACCCACATCGGTCATTTACGACCTCATCATGAAGCAGCTAACTATCTAGCTGGCTGTGGTGCTTTGACATGGTGCATCAGACATGCTCACTTATTTAACACTGTAACTCTATATGATGAGAGCATTCCAACCACGGAACAAGTATGAGGACTTGTGATGGTCTGTATCCCAACACCATCATCAAAGGCATGCTTCTGTGAACATTCAGTATCTATGCACATGTCTATTTGTTTTGAGAAGATGAACCAGGATTAAAAATTTAAAAATTTTTTATTCACACGAGCTGAAGTATCGCGTACTATGTCTATAATCTGGTAAAGGGTAACATTTAAGCCATTGTTTGCCAACTGACAATTTTTTTCATTGATTTGGCCTCTTCTTTTTTTCTTTTTTTAAATTTTTTTAACTGATTACCAACTTTGCCATATGTCATTTTTATGACAATTACCACATCTTATATGACATTTTGCGTATTAATTGTTGACAGTAGCAACTTCAATGGCAAAAGACGAAGGGGTGAAGGGCTAGGCTAGTCCCAAATCCAGCTTAGCAATTGGTAAAGGGTCTACCCGAGACTACAGGTGTTGACACTCAACAGCTGAAGTTCCGAGATGCCAAAGTAGAGTGTAAAGGAGAAACACTTGTGGTGTGTGTGTGTGTGTGTGTTGAATAGTGGATGTAGTGGTTTTGTTGACCTTGACAATTAGACTAAATTATGAGGAAGTGACATGTTTGTTTGGATGTAATTGGTCTAATAACAACTCTGTCATGCTATGATGAAACTGTGAGTTCACCTTTGAACTGATTTATAAGCTTATATTAGCCATTTGTGTAGATAACAAAACCACAGTTAATGACCACTCTCTGGCTACACACTGACCTATATACAGACTAACCTACCGTGTATGGGCTGGGCGTGTGTTGTGTTTGCATAATCTGGTGTGTTCCTAAGTGTTCAGACCCTCGTGCACACAGTGGATGGCCACAGTAATTGTCTTGTGTCAACACTGCACCACACTGTCACTATCTCTTGCATGTGTAACCAACATCCTTGCTAACCACACTAGGCGGGCAATGCTGTAAGTAGAGTGGCGCTAGGTTGCAACTGCACTCTTGTTGGCAGTTTGTGCAGGAAGTATTGGTCCTTTACTTAGCTGCACAGTTTGTCACCTTAGTATCCTAGTTATGTGAATGTCTCCTTCCGTGACTTCTCTCACTCTCTCTTCACTGATTACTAATGAAAATTCAGCTTGTTGTCCTTCACTGGTAGCTATAAGTGCTCCTTTATTTCACAAAGCAGATTGCATTGGCTACTTTGTCTTTTTATTCAGGTCCTGACAACACAATCTTTCTTCCTTTTTAGCTGGTCTCTCTCCTCATGAATCCAGTGACACTTTGTCTGTCCATAACAACCTATAAACAGCACTTAGAGACAGACCTCTCTCCAACTGGACCATTAGTGTTCATTGATCCTCATTAATGGTGTGATAACCACCTCCCCTACCAGTTTGTGAAATTGCTTTTAAAGCTCCTCCCTGTTGATGTATTCATATTTCCTGCACTAATAGATGTGTGTGTAGGTGCATAGGAATCTTATTTACACGCCTGCTCTGCATAAAGAATTAGACAGGTAGCAATTAGACTTCACTTGCTTCCCAATGAGTCACTGTTTGTCAATAATCTCAGCACATCTGATAGTGCAATGAGCATTGGAGAACAAGGACACTTCTTCTGTGCACTCACATAGCTATGGTTTGATGTTGGAGATCCATCATGTGCATGACAATGTCACTGCAAGCCCCAAAGTGGCATAGTGGTTTGCTTCCAGGTTTTGCACTTAAGGTTCTCTCTATTTCCAACCTCATCGGTGCACCAAGGAATCAAATTTCTGCTCCCTCTAAGTGGAGTATTCATGGCTGACTAGCAGCTTAACTAGTGTAGCACAAGGCTTCATTGATTGGCCTTCAACCAAACGCCATGAAGTTAAAACTTGAAGGAAATTCTTTCTTTTGTATGGCTTTTTGAGGTGCATATTTTAAAACCATAACAAAGTGTTACTGTCTGGGGCTTGTTCAAGTTCCAGACACCCCAGAGGGCTAGAAGCTACCTCAAATTTCCTGTCAATCTGTTTCATATCTTGTTGACTTGTTCTCTATTTATAGACTTTTAGTGCATGCTGTAATTAATGTTTGGGGTTAGTTGTAGTTTGTGTGTGTGTTTGTTTGGGCTGTGGTGTGGTTGTGGTGCAGTTATAAGCCATGTTAGTGTGTGGGCTTCTATTCCAATAGAAACGTCTTCCACACGCCAGGAGTTAATTGATCAAAACTGAGCTATGAGAAAAGGAATGTAAGTGCTGCCACCCCCATACTTAGCCAGAGGGGAGAGAACAATCCCATGAGGAAACCATGTGTCTTACCTTAGGCAATAACAAAGTAGACTGTGGAGATAAAGACCCATAGGCAGGGAACAAGGTGTGGTGGTGCCAAGATGTGTCTCTATGAGCTGTGCAACAACACCACTTCATGTTGACTGTGGGCATATGTGTGGCGGCTAAACTAACTTGTTGTGGGTGTGTAGATACTTGGCTTCAAGCACTGCCACCATTGTTCCCCCCCCCCCCCCCCCCCCCCAAACTGGAGCCCCACTAAGGCTTCCCAGTCTGCTCCTGCATAGACACAACACCTTCTATGGTGTGGCATGGTGCCATATTCAGAGGGAAAGTGTGATTGCAAGGTGGGCATAACATATAACATGGAGAACATCACTGCCATCAGGGAGAGAGAGAGAGAGAATGCCCAAGCCCCCTTGCTGCTACTGCCTTCTCTTGGCTGGCTGGAGAATAATGATTCACTATCTCTACAGAAAATTCAGTGAAATTACTAATTGAGATTGGAGGAGATGACAATATCTGTAATTATTGTTGTGATGTAGTGGTGATTGAAATTTTTATCTTTTCCTGGTCTATGTGGGCATGTGACCTCTAAAAATATTTTAACCTGATTTTTATTATATTTGTTCTTGTATATGTTTGCGTGGTTGTATTGGCTGGGACTTATGCCTGATACTAAACTTAAAATGGAGATGATTTTTTTTATCCTTTTTGTTAGGTTTTAAAAAAACTGGAGATGCATACAACTGTGTGTGCACAATTGTAAGTGTCTGAGAATTATTCCAAATGCCAAAATATGTTGTATATTGCCAAAAGTTGCATTTTATGTGAAAAAAAAAATGTTTCAGGTTGTCCCCAGGATTCCTATCCTTACTGATCAGTTGTGCAGTGAGATGCTGACTAATTGCTGGCCGTCTATTCCATCAGTTTTATCATTTCATACAAAACAGTTGATCCCATTCTGCCATGTCACTACTCTAACTAAGCTTCTTCTTTTATTGTTTGACTAGCCACACTTGGTGACCACGGCCGGGATAAGCTGATGCTGACTCAACAAAATAGAGAGAGAGAGAGAAATGAAATCAATAGTTTTCACTACCAGCTTATAGTATTGTAACTGAAGTGACCCTTTACCTACTTTTACAGTTGGAAGCGATAAATTTTGTGCCTGTTTATGTGTGCACTATTGAATCTACTAATTTTAAAGTTGTGTTTTTTTTTTGTTTTTTTTTGTTTGAACCAGCTACCAACTTTCCACATGGTAAACATTAAACGATTGGTGTATCACGTCCAGATTTTTTTTTTTGTTTTGTTTTGTTTTTTTTTTCTTTTTGGGGGGGGGGGGGGGGGGAGTTGTTTTGTTATTGTGATTAACCTTGCCAGTCACCCAAAGATAATGCCTGCATAGTTTTATTGAAATCCGTTAAGTAGTTTGGTCATCTATCACACACACACACACACACACACACACACACACACACACACACACACACACACACACACACACACACACACACACACACACACTTAGAACTTAGAAGCTGCCCATGGTACAAAGTACCATGATGGCAGTGTCCTGGATGAATCCAGGACCAATGGCAATAAACTTAGCTTATGATGGCATCACACAGAAATGTTGGTGTCTGGTCAGATCTCCTTGTCTTCAAAATTTTCTTCCACAGGCACAACTTAGTGTTCTTAATTCAGATTGCTTGTTAGCTGAACAGGTGTTCCATCACCTGGATATTGAAATTTTCTCTACACCATCTAAACACAGATGAAACCACCCCTTCCTATCCTGGCACAACTCATACCATCTATCCTACACACCAATTGCCTGCAAATCCACTTTCAGAACATCCCTCCACCTCTTCTTTGCCCCGTGGCATGGTCTCTTCATGTTAAGCTCCCCAAACAACAATCTATTTGGAAGCCTTTCTTCATCCATGCGACCCACATGACCCAGCCATCTTAAACGCTGCCTCAGAATGATATCAGAGATGGAGTGCTGCAAGCCAAACCTATGTGATAGGCTTTGAGATGTTAATCTTTCATTCCATTGTTGGTACCTCGTCACACCCAGGATTGTCCGAATACAGCGGTTATGAAAAGAATTCAAACGTCTTGTATGTACAGCCTTCATCGTCCAAGTTTCAGCTCCATACAGTAATACAGCTAGAACAACTGCCCTATACACTGCTCTCTTTGTGGCCAATGAGAGGTCTTTGTTCTTAAATACTGGCACCCTCAAACATCCAAATGCTCTAGCTGCCCTAGCAATTCTTCTAGTCACCTCACTAGTGATCTCCCCATCTCTTGAGATGTTAGCACCCAAGTATGTGAAGTCCTGGACTACATCCACAGAGCCACCCTCCACCTGCACTGGTCTGACATCACTCTCATTCAATCCCTCACCAACAACCATCCCTTTTGTCTTCTCAGTACTCACAGTCAGCCCCCATTCACTTGCCACTTTCACAAATTCTGCTGCTACTGACTCAAAACTATCCCGAGAGGTTGCATACAATGCCACATCATCAGCAAACTGGGACTCAGTTACTCTCATCTCACTCAATGTAGACTTAGCTGTGCGGTCCCCAACCAACTTCCTACCATGCTTATATAACACACTCACTCCTGCACCACTACTCCTATTGGGCCAATCAGCCACCATAGCACTAAAGTAGATATTAAATAATGTGGGTGCCAGGGTACATCCCTGCCGTAAGCCATTCCGGACCTCAAACCTATCAGTTACAGTCGAACCCACTCTAACCTCAGTATGCATCCCCTCTTGGAAAGACTTCACAACATTCAACATTTTTTCTGGCACACCATACTTCTCTAGGACCTTCCATAGGGCTTGCCTGGGCACTGAATCATAAGCCTTCCTCAAGTCTACAAACAACACATACAATAATTCGCCATGTTCCCTCGCTTTCTCCACAAGCTGCCTAGCAACAAAAATCGTGTCTGCACAACCACGTCCTTTCCTGAACCCACTCTGTGACTCTGGCAGAATTTTTTCAGCAATCACTTGCAATCTTCCCTGTACAATTCTGCCTAGTACCTTCCCTACCACATCCAACAAACTTATTCCACGCCAATGGTCACACTGCTTCAGGTCACCTTTCTTTGGGATTGGAACAACCACTGCGTCCTGCCAGTCTCTCACCACTTTACCTTCTTCCCACACCTTCTGCATCACCTCCAGCATTCTATCCCACAGATCTACACCACCATGGAGGATTAGTTCAGGAAGGACACCAGACTTTCCTCCTGCCTTTCTCATCTTCAATTTGGTTAGAGCCTGCATCAATTCCTCTTCAGTTGGTAGCATATCCAAATCCAAGTGTGGTGGGAGTAGTGGCAGAGTGTCAATCACTTCATCATTGAATGCACAGGGTATGTTAAGTATCTTTACAAAATGCTGATGCCATCTGGCTCTTACCTCCTCGGGACCCTGAGTCAAACTTCCATTTTCTTTCATGACAGCAGTAGGTCTAGTTGGTCTTCTTCCAGCATGAGCCAGCTGCAACTTCCTGATACTCTTCCACCTTGTGCAACCATCCTTTTTTGCAGCTTCCCCCTCCTTGGCAACCCTGCACATCCATTCTTCCTTAGCATTGTCCACTGCAACCTTTACCTTTCTCTGATGTCTCCTAAACTCCTTCCGGTTGGCTGAAGTATTGCACTGTATCATCCTCAGGTGAGTATCATCTTTGACTTTGATCAGAGGTGACAACAACTCCTCACTATCCTCAAACCAGTCTGGTTGCTTCCTCTTCCCTCTACCAACTACTTCCTCTGCAGCTGACACAATACAAGACTTCAGAGCATCCCAGTTGCACTCGGTGGAATCTCCAGCTCTGAGTGGTCTAGCCAGCAAATGTTGCTCCAACACTTCACGGTATTCATCCCTCTTGGCAGGGGTTTTCAGTTTATGGATGGCAAATCGAAAAGAAATCTTCTTTTTTCTTTTGGCCTCTTGGCAGGGGTTTTCAGTTTATGGATGGCAAATCGAAAAGAAATCTTCTTTTTTCTTTTGGCAGAACGAGGAACAGTAACCTTTAGCTTAGCTCTTACAAGCTTATGGTCAGTCCAGCAGTTTGCTCCCCTCATCACCTGCACATCTCTGCTACACCCATTAGTTGCTTCCTACAGATCCGGCTCATCACCTGAACACTCTACTAAAGTACGGACATTCCAGGTAGCTACTACTAAACTATTTCTATCTCTCTTTGATTTCTGCTTCATGTTCTGATCTTTTGTCACAAAGCTGTTCTTTATTACCATTCTCTTGTGCTGAACTTTCTTACCTTTGGTTGCAACACCAAAGAAAGTGAACTGCTATCAAAATCTGGACTACTCCACATGATTATAGACAGCTGCTTGTCAAGACTAGCCACAAATGTTTATATAGGGCTTGTAGATAGTACAGGTAAAACAAATGCAATGGTAAATGAAATTAACTTTATACAAACCTAGTGTTAAATGAAATTAACTTATATTTGTACAATAAAATGACAAGGTTAAAGTTCTAAATTGAACTTTATTTATAATAACATAATAATTAGTACAATTTAGAGAGCGAGATAAATATAGCAATCATTCAAAAATTCAATTTTTTTTTTTTTTTTTTTTTTTTTTTTTTTTTTTTTTTTTTTTTGTGCTGATCTTTCTTATCTTAGGTTTGAAACACCAAACAAAGTGAATTATTATCAAAATCTGGACAACTCTACAGATTATAGACAGCAGCTTGTCAAGACTTGTAACAAATGTTTACAACAAATGTGTTACCATGGTTACCACAATGAGTTACTTGACAAGTTGGTAGGGTTTATAGATAATGCAAGTAAACAAATGTAGTGATAAATGAAATTAACTTATATACAAAGTGCTAGTGTAAATGAAATTTATTTATATAGTACTCACTAATGATACCTGTGCAAGTTTAAAATGATTTCTGTTGTTATGGAAGTAGCCACTTGAAAGAGAATTTTAAGACTAGAATTATTCAAATTTTGGACTACCAACAGACTTCCAATTAGTTAAGTACAAGTGAAAATATCTGTAGAATAAAATGAAAAGGTTAAACCAGTGCCAAATTAACTTAACTTATTATAACTAGTAGAACTTGGAGAGAGACAAGTAAAGCAACCATTCAAAAGTTCAAAAAAATTTTTCCACACACACACACACACACACACACACACACACACACACCTCCCTTTCTTTTATATAGATAGATAGATTATGATATCATATTGTTGTCAACTCCACTATGACTAACCTATCTGTGTGGAGGCTCATGGGAACTAGCTGTTGCAGTAGCAGTTGTTGAGGTGTCCATGTCCTCATTCTGCAGGTGAAGGACAAAGAGGCTGAGCTGAAGAGTTCTGAGCAGAAGCTCCATGATGAGTTTGAGCGGCTGCGGAGACAGAATGCTGAGGAGAAGAGGCAATTGGACGACAAGAAACGGCAGCTGGTGAGACCTCATCCCTACCAATAATTATTATTATTATTATTTATTGTTGTTGTTGCTGCTGAGTATAGCTATTTCCTTCAATGGTATCCATGGAAGCTACTGTGTGGATGGATATATTGCACGTCTAGAAACAAGCACAACAAAATATAAATTAAATTTACTTATGCACATGACGCACGCACGCACGTACGCACGTGCGCACACACACACATCAGGAATAACTCTTTCTTTTACTGTAGAACACGTAATCTTAACAGAAATTTAAATTTAGAAAATATAGCGAGCTCATTTATTCGCTAACAACTGCCTCCTGCACTAATTTGCCAATTCACTAGGTGACACTTTTCCTGAAGTTGATGAGGTGTCTGAAGAAGTGTGCTCCATATGGAGTATCCTTGCCCACTACAAAGAAGAACACAGCCTTAGCTAGTGCCAATGCTCTGGGGCAGAAGAGCAAAGATTGTTACTAAGTGAATTATCTGCAACTCCCAGCTACAAAGTCCAGACCTAATCTGAAGTAGGAAGGCATGCAACAGAAGATAAAGACACTTACGCTATAGAGAATCTTAGCAAGGAGCTAGGGTGGGAAGTATCTGTGAGTGCAGTAGGAATTTCAAGTGTGCTTACCTGAGAGAACTGGAAGTTAGCTTACCTGAGAGAACTGGAAGTTATTCTAGATTCTGATGACGTTCACCTTCAAAAGAAAGTGCATGGCCACTGTCTTCTACTAGGAGAGCAGGATGAGAAGGTGCAGGGTACGTAAAGAAGCTACGTATGGGAGGGGGGAGGGTTTTTTTTTAGTACCTCTACTGTAGCAGCAGCAGCAGCTAGAGGGAAAGGAAGGTATTGTGATCTAGCTCTGCTTAGCGATTATAGTGGCTATCTTTACCTCAGTTAGTCCAGGGCTGCCTCACTGATGTCAATAATGTGCACAGATGAAGAGAAAGAAAGGTACACAATATGCTTTCAACGTCCCCACAGGTTTCAAGTGAAGCTGGCAACTCTCTCCCTGAACTTGTTCTTAATTCTGATCAAATGGACACTAGCTTCAGAGGGCTCTACACAGCTGAAAGTCAAGGGTTTGGATGACAAGCGTGAAGCAACTGTTGCTAGCTGTTACTCTTGAGTGGAACAGTTATACCACCTCCCATTTTATTTACAAAGGGGGGAAAACAACCACAAGATGAGATCCAACAGGGACTTCATTTCTTGGAGAATGGAATGTAACACACTCTGTAATCATTGTAATCATGAGGTGCCCATACTTGGGTTGATGGATCCCATTCTAATTCCCTATGTGGCAGTATGTTAGCTATGTCACATCGTCACATGTTCAAGCTGTTGCTCATTTTCACATTTTTGCAGCACATAGCTGTTTCTTAATGAATGCAAGAAGCCAACATCAAGATAACTGGATGCCCTGGATTATTACAGCCCCTGGATTATTAGAGCCCCTGGATTATTAGAGCCCCTGGATTATTACAGCCCCTGGATTATTATAGCCCCTGGATTATTACACAACCCTTAGATCCCTCAGTAAATGACTTTTTCAAGAGAGAACTTGCAAGTCAATATAAAATATGCTGATTCACTATTTCTTATCTCAGTGATCACACTGATAACGATCTGGTTGTTAACCTTATTGACCTCTACTATTAAACCATTTCATGCTAAGCTGTTAATCTGCACTGTTTTTGTTTGTTTGTTTGTTTGTTTTATTTTTGCTTCCTTTACTAGTGGACAAGCTAATTCACGGTTGGCAGGAGTCTGGCATGTTGGAAACAGCCACTTCATCTGGTCCTCTGTTGCCACCAGCACAATATCTCTTACAATATTACCTTTAAAGATGTGACACTTTTTTTCTTTTTTTTTGGCCTAAACCTTTGGAACTGCTTCAGGGCCTAATGCTCCACTTGCAAATCAGTGGCTCTCTGTGTTGCCTGTCCTGTCAGCAGCTGTTGATGTATGTATTTAAATTAGTACAACAGAGTTCCTTACCGATACATTACTCTTGGCCACAACAATGTATTTGGTTTCATGGGTTATATTTGTACAATTGTTAGATATTTGTACTATTGATATGGAGCAATAAAACGTTTTATCCTGAAAGTCATTTCTGTGTGGTCACTGTGGACCAACTGGTACTATATAACTTGAGGCGGTTTTTATTATTCTTGTATTCAATAGCTATAATTATACATTATTTTTCATTATTTCAGGAGGAGGAGGTCAGTTTGTTTAATAAGAAGAAGGCTGCAGTGCAAGCCCAGCGTGCACAAACTGAGAAGGACCAAATGGCTTCCAATAAACTTCGCAAGAGATGAGAACATTGATCTAATCTAAACTACAAATGAAATGACGCTATGATGCATGTAGTATTGTAACTCTAAACATATTCATTAGATGTCAAATTATTTTATTGTAGACTGCTTTAAATCTTTTTTCCTTTTCTTTTTATGTGTGAAATATAATCTTGCCTGATGACTTGTATCTTAGGATGCACTCCATCTTACAATACATTTTCCAATACTTAGAGGTCGAACAGAATATGAACATGATAAGAAAATATTTAATTGATTCAAAATTAGGTGAAGATCAACAGGTGGCAGGAATCAAGGAGCCATTTAGTATCAAAATGGTTCATGTGTTTTGGGATGAGGTCATTGTTTAAACAAATGACAGCAAGAATACAAGAACCTCCAATATGGGGGGGGGGGGGGGGAATCTATTTCAATATGTGGGGTTGAGTTAATGTGTATATAGTAGAAAGTCAGTTAACCGAACACCATTTGAAACCACACCCACAATAACGCAAGCAAACAGGTTAGAACAAAAAGAGGAACAACAATTATTAAATTGGCACAAACATAACCAGTTAACCATCCAAGGAACACTGCAGCTGTTTTCTCCATGGAGTTAAGCTAAAAATTACAATTTAATGAATGATGGAAGAACTTTAGCTAGTGTAGCTACCCGTACAACTTGAGAAATCAACAGTCTACAATACTATTAGGAATGAAGACAAGCTGCAGTTCTTCCAGAATTCATTTGATTAATAAATTTAAAAAAATGTTACCTGCAATGTATCATATACTTGTGCTAATTTGAGCAACATGGGGACAGGTTCATTTATCTGAACAAGTCGAGTGGGAAGTGAGGTGGTAGATAATGAAGAGGTTTGTGTGGCATGTTTTGTGGCAGCTCTGTGCACCCCTACTTCCAGATAAATGCAGAAACACCAAATATTAACCACAGAGGAGGAAAGTTAAAGGATAAGTAGTACCTTAGTATTGTTTTAAAGGAAGAAATACTCCATTGTAAACAACAATCCACTGTAGACTGAAAATTGAAAATGAGCTTGGAATTTTATTTCAAAAAGAATTAAAAAGATTTAAAAAATAATCTTGGTTTCTGTGGATAGGTGGTTATGAGTTGGTCAAAGAGATGGGTTGATAGCTCTTTTGATCCCCTGGGGGGACTTGTTTGGCTTAAGAATTGTGACAACTAGTGATCTTCTCCAGATTTTGGATATCTTAAAGTTGCGCAAGCAGGAAGAGAGAAATTCACACAACCAGGACTTCATTTCTGTGCCAGCATGGAGTATTAACTCTTGGCAGATGGAATCTGGGCCAGGGGCTTTCCCAGGCTTCAGGTGTTGAAGGGCAGACATGAGCTCTTCTACGGTGAAATCACCAGAAAATCACTGACCATCTGATGTTAAGACCCTCCAGAGGTCGGACACCTCTGAGACCATGAGTCAAGCAGACTTGCTGTCTATCACAGGGAAGATTCTATTTCTCACAACTTGTGATGCGATGGAATTTGCTGAAACATGTGTCTGGACCTACCTGTCAGTCTAATGAGAGTGTTCCATGCTAAGTGGCTGAAGTGTGAGAACTCAATGGAATCAATGGCTTCATTCCATCGCTCGCACCTTTGCTGGTCAAGATGGGACAGCAGTGTTGTGGCAGCACTGCTAGACTTTTCCCCTTTGGGGGTGTCCAGGAAGCGCGATAAAGACTCTCACACTCCTTATCCCAACATGGTATGTAGTTGTTTCTGCAACTACGTGGGATTGATCTTTTGGCCACTTTGATAAGGGCACTGCAGAAGTCCTGATAAGCCTCCTCAATATTGGTGGTACTAGAAGGTGTTGAGCTCTGCGTGGCTTCCTTGGCAAAGAGGCTATAATAATTCCAATGAGCCTTGGGGAAGTTCCATTGCTTCACCAGCTCACTCGGAACTGGGGCCACAAGTTTTGCAGCAGTGATGAGCAAGAGTCAATGTTGAGACTGAGCACACATCTGTCAGGGAGCCTACTATCTGGTCGGCACTCGCAAAGGCCAGGTCCAGATGGGTTCCGATGTTCCAGCACCCGGAGGTGAAACTGGCTGCACCCTTGGGGCTATGGATCAGCATTAAGTTATTATTTGCTACCCACTCAACCAAACCAAATACTCTCCATTGGATGTACTGGCTCTGTATCCCCACTGCACATGCTGACAATTTCAATCACCAGCATACACACATGGGGAAGGGAACACACAGGAAGGGACATTGTCAAAAGGCGTGAGGATGGAGGTTGTAGATGCTAATGATCTTTAGGCTAGCAACGTCCATACACAACTAATCATTCGATCTCAGAATCTTCGGGAGATTGACCCAGCTAGTGCTAAGTTTGGAATTACTAGCTATCTACACAAGTGCAATTGGTCTCCTGGAGAAGAAGGATGAGGGCCTTGGTCTTATGGGCCAGGTGCTTGACCACACCAGTCTTGCTGGCAGTGGTCCCTTCAAATGTTCAGCTGGAGCACCACTGGTTGCAGGTACTTTGCTAAGTGCCCTAAAAAGGCATTTCCCTGCATTCTAGCAAACTCCAGCTGAACACCAGCCCTGATAGATGGACTTCTCTTTTTCTTCTTTTCTCTTCTCTCCTGCCTTTTCTTCATCCTCATTTTTTGTTAATTTTCCCCCCCCCCCCTCTCAATCAAGAAGACATTGTGGCCCACTACTACCACCACCACCACCACCACCACCACCACCACCACCACCACCACCAACATTACTACTACTACTGCTGCTGCTGCTGCTGCTGCTGCTGCTGCTACTACTACTACTACTACTTTAAAAAAATAATAATAAAAAAATAATAATAAATAAATAAATTAAAAAAATAATAATAAAATAAAATAATAATAATAATAATAATAATAATAATAATAATAATAATAATAATAATAATAATATTACCTATCTATATTACAAGACAATATCTACGGATATGATGACTCTGGTTCAATCATTACTACACTCACTATGATCAGGTCAGGTCAATTTTATTAAATTGAACTTGGGTCATTGTGATAAGAAAAAAATTTAATGAGATAAAAAAAAAAACTCAAAAATTGTGGAAAATTAAATCACCAAAAAGGCAAATGTGTGCTTCTTTTCTGGCTCATGGGGAAACAGGAGTTCAGCCTCTCCCCCTCCCCCACCTTTCTCCCAACATTTAATATTGGAGAAAAAGTTTATGCAAGAAACTATGGTCAAGGAGAGAAGTGGTTACCAGCCAAGATATCAAAAAAACAAAAAAAAACAAAAAAAAACTTGGTTCCCAATTCTTCACTGTGGAACTATTGCAAAGTTAGATGATATGGCCTCTGTCATCTCAATCAATCACAACGCTATGAAGAAGATTCTGACCTCATAGGAACAAAAAACACAACCTCGGGTCAAGTACCAAGAGAGCCTATTGAGTATCCATCTTCCTCAGATGAGGAATCCAGGGTCCAGAGTCCTGTAGATATTGCAGTGGATGTAGCACCTGAGTCTGCTGTTGAACAGCCTATACTTCCTCTCGCTACCCCCACTCAAGTCAGGCACCCACCTGATAGATATTCCTTGAGAATTATCACATTTAAGGGGAGAGGAACTGAGCTGTCATGCTTATTGTTATTACTATGGTAATGATGATATTAGCTATTGTGGTATTGTTTCATTCCTTTTATTGTAATATGGTTAATGTTACATCCTCTTACGTTCTTTTTGTATCATCCATGCACAACTCATAAGGTTGGTTGTTTTTGGTTGGTTCTATCTTAGGATTGTGATTCATGAGAGCAAGAGCATGCGGTCTCCATGTGACCAAAGGTGTGTTATTCTCTTGGGTGTAGCTTTGTGTGCGCTTTGGGTGTTCAATTAATTCTTGTTCCACTTGATGGTCCACCTGACCAATCTGGCTGACTTCAGTAATATTTAATGGGTGTGGCTAGACACACTCACAGGAAGTTATAAATAATCTTGTGGTCACATGGAGACCACATACCAAGTTTCAGTGTGATTGGTTCTGGTCAGTGAAAACAACTCATGCAGGTGTGGCTATGACAAAATCACACCCATTGTCACACCCACATGTGGTTTATAATGTTCACCAGAGCACTTGGTTCAGCCGGATTGATCATTCAATTAGCTTTTGGCAGCCCAAATAAATATTGTGGGTGTGGCTATGATAAAACTACATCCATGGCCACACCCATAAGTGGTTAACAATTAATGTTCACTTCAGCCTTATTGGTCCAGCGGTTTCACAGTGAAAACCATTCACGCATACACACACACACGCAGCTCTTATTTATAGTAGATGTTTATTATAAGTAGCATGCAATAAGCTCTATTGTAATATATATATATATAAATATATATACTTATGTATTACTAACAGCATATGGCCGTCGGCTTGGTCAGTCGTTTAATTAACTTTTGGTATCAAAAAAAATTCTGTGGGTGTAGCTACCACCAAACAACACCCACTGACAAACCCACATGTGGTTAATACCGTTCACCCAGTAACTTGCAGGCCACATGCCAAATTTCAGCCTGATAGGACCTTTAATTAGCTTTGGCAGCCAAAACAACTTCCTGTGGGCATGGCTATGACAAACCACACCCATTGACACATCCATGTGTGTTTAATAATGCTTACCAGTTACTTGGAGACCACATGCCAAATTCTATTAAATTAGCTTTTGGTTGCCAAAATGACTACTTGGTGTGGCTATGACAAACTACACCCATTGTCACACCCACATATGGTCAATAATGCTCACCCTATTACCTGGATCACATGCCAAATTAAAAAAAAAATTTTAAGAATTAAAAAAAAATCTTTCCCATATTAAAGAAAAAGATGCAACCAAAAAAAATTAATTGTTCACACATGACAAAATCTACATGTTGTTGAGTTGTTTGCAATTTGTTGCTATCAGATCAACTAGAGTTAATCTTTTTTCTCCTTTCAAGTTCTCTTCCTGTTTTACACCTGTTGAAGTGAGTTGGATGATGCCTTTGGAAGAATCTCTGCCCAAGAGACAACCTGCATTAATAGGCTGGTTAGATTTGAAGGTAAAAGACGTACAGATAGATGCCGATGTGGTGTCATCTTGAGATATAGATGGCAGGTTACCTATAGGAGTAGTGGGAGCACTGCTAGAGGTGTTGCTGGATTTTCTCACAATAATTCTGCTGTCATCGTGAGGTGCAGATGGCAGGTTACCTATAGGAGTAGTGGGAGCACTGCTAGAGGTGTTGCTGGATTTTCTCACAATAATTCTGCTGTCATCGTGAGGTGCAGATGGCAGGTTACCTATAGGAGTAGTGGGAGCGCTGCTAGAGGTGTTGCTGGATTTTCTCACAATAATTCTGCTGTCATCGTGAGGTGCAGATGGCAGGTTACCTATAGGAGTAGTGGGAGCGCTGCTAGAGGTGTTACTGGGTTTTCTCACAATAATTCTGCTGTCATCGTGAGGTTCAGATGGCAGGTTACTTGTGGGGGTAGTGCTAGGGCTGCTAGATGTGCTGCTAGGTTTTTTCACAATAATTCTGGACCAATCAGTGGGTCTCAGTTCAACTCCCATCTCTTCCAAGGTATGTCCCATCCGGTATAGTAACGTCAATCTGCCACACTCACGACTGATTCTCCACAGTTTTTTTAACTGAACATCATACGGCGCTCCCCTGCGAATGTATTTTCCTTTCTTTGTTGTTGACATTGTGTATTTACCCGAGGTTACATTGATTGCATCTTTCTTGTTGGCTTGATCAAAGCTGATGTCTTTATTAGGTCTGTATTCCTCCTTCATGTAGCTGGCACTGTACCGGACGATTTCTATTGTGCCAATCTTTGAACGTCTCCTTTCGTCAACTGTGTCATTCTGCAAGAAATTAGATAATGTTAAAATTGTATTGCTTTATAAACAAGTGGACATGTCAAGTTTTAAACGTTGCTATGAAAATATATACATTTAAGATCAGCAGTCACTAAAGAATCTGATGACTGGTCCCTTGGAAAAAGTTGGACCAACTATGTCTGTAAAACAAACTGAGATCGTACTTAAAACCACTGGAAGAGCTTATAGTGCAAATAGGCACCCCTACATTATCATCTGTACTTTATAATTAAATAGGCAATAAATATACAAAAATATAGGTATTTATAGATACATGTACACTGTAGCAATTGCATTTCCTTTCTCTCTTTTGACAACAATCATACACAAATGTTTAATTATTTCTTATACGATTTATTTAAAACTCCACCTCACAATATATTTTTTTCTGTCACACAATACTATGTTGTTGATTGTTCTCTGTGAGATTATTATATTAGACTTTGACAAGATAACCTTTCCTTGCATCTGAACTTTTATTTTCTACCACTATAGAATATCATAAAGCTAGCCCTGCCACCATATTAGTTACAAGTGCAGCAAACCCTATTCTGTGTTGGGTAAACCACCTCCCTCAACCATGAAATATGAACAGCAGGGAGGGATTATTTTCTTCATACCTGATCAACAATACACTAGTTGACTGGGTAATAAAGTCAGTACAATGCGTGGCTGAAATAACCACCTAGGTATCTTCACATGGTTAATGTCAACTCACACAGTAGAAGTATGCAAAAGAAGGTAATTCATCCAGTGCTACAGAATGGTACTAATCTATTGTCTCTCTACACACACATGCACTCACATTTTGGTTTCAAGATTGAGGACTTCAACTAAAAGTTTATCCCAGTTTATATTAACTTTCCATTCATGGATGCAGACTTTGACCTACAGCACTAGCCTGACTAATAGTGTTAAAGGTATTCTCTTCTGTCAAATATTACACTTCTACTCTGTCCACTAGTACCACTACCAACCTCTTTTCATGCCCTCCACTAAGACCCCTGGGCTAACTGCTTCTGGCAACACAACCACACTACGCCTACATATCATCATGGATGATCACTGGAGTGGAATTCTGCAGTGACCACATTGCCTCTTCTTCTTTCTTTTTATCAATAATTGGAAACATATGCTCTTAACCGTGTCTTGTTTAATCTACTTTTTAAATCCCTAAAGTATAAACAGTGTTGTTACCTGTTCTATGTGAGTTATGAAGGAAGGTTCTTGTATAGTCTATGATATATAGCAACTTTGCATCAGAAGATTAATTTTTTTACCAATATGAAATGTTGCAAAAGCTAACCTAACTAATGCAATTTATATATAATAATTCACATACAGTATATCTAAATTTTCATAAATATATGGTCTATATAACACATATATAACCTCTATATACATTACATATATATCATATACACTCTATATGAATAATATGCTATGATAGGCCACACCAACTAAATTTATAGTTTTCCATCCCTATCAATAGTCAAAGTATATGCGGGTGGGCAGGGAGTGTGGCTGCCAAAGCACTAGATAAGATAGTGACCTTCAACTATTAAAAAAAAAAAAAAAAAAAAAAAAAAAAATAGACACTATATATGTAATAATTAAAAAAAACAAACATTCTACTTGATGTTGTTTTGTTGTTATCCAAATGCTGGCTTCATGGAGACACTTAACAAGACTTTTGAAGAAAAAAATCTCATGCAGGCGGCACGAGAGACAAAGATTGAATTGGAGTGGCCTCATATAAATATTTATATAAATATATATACTATTCGTATAGTTATATCATAGTCCACTAATTTGTAGGCATGTATTGTGCTTACCTGATCATTTGCTAATCTTGGCAGTGCAAATAGAAATTCTCTCACTCCACCCTTCTCTTCAAATCCACTGATTATACTGTTACAGAACATATAGCAGTAGGTAGTTCATACAAGCAGTGAATATATTGATGTGTTCAACAATGGGCCTTTACTTACTTGGATTGATTATTCTCTTCAAGCAACATCTTTGTTACTCTTACTCCATCCACGTAAATAAACAGAGCACTTGTCTCACAGTGTGGGGTCAGGTGTACAAAAATCTGATATGGGGTTACTGGAGACATCTGGGATTCCTCCTCCCCATTCACTAGCTCCTTGACTGACTGGTTGTAACTGAAAGGAGTATGGAGATTACTTTCCACGTAAACTCTTCCTTCATGGATATACTCAGGTACAGGACGACCTGCGATGAGGACCTTACAACCAAAGAAATTATCACACGGCATTTTTTTCCTGCACTATTCCGCTCTCTGCACTCCTGCGACAGCAGTGAAGGAATATCTCGCTTTATACCCGACGCCCTCTAGTATTTCCATTTTCTAGGAAAGGCTATTATCCAATATCCAGGAAACCAGGAAAAAAAAACTAACTTTCCCCGAACTTAAGTCAGTGAAATTTTCTGGTTTATACTATTCACTAGAGCTTTCCTCGATTAAAAAAAGGTGTTCCTAGAATCTTTTGAAAAAGGGTGATGTCCAGGGATTGGGTTTATGGCTCGAGGCTCTGAGCAGTGATTTAAACGAAGAAAAATCTTGGTGTAAGTTTTTGGTTATTACTTAATACCTACTCCAACCTGAAAGTCTTGCTTGTTGGAAGATAGCTACTGTGTTTTTAAGGATAGTAGCTATTTTATGCAGAAATTGGATTTTTAGCTTGGCTCCAGGATTAGTAGAAGAACCAACTAACAGAAGGAGGGATTTCCCAGACCAAAGGTCTCCTTTATAAATTAATGGCTTTCAAATTCAAAACGCAGGATTTCTGCTGCATTAATTTCAATCCTCAACCTGACCTGCTTCTCTTGTTGAGCTAGTTGGATGTACTGGAATGGGATAAAATATTAACTTTAACCATAAAAGCTAGCTGCAACAGCAACAACAACAAATAGGTTTACACTAATGCCCAGACCTTCTTCACCCAAGGAAAATAAATTAAAGATAGTGATGGATGGATTAAAATTTACGAAGGATATTACAGTGAAAAACATTTCTTTCTGTCTTGATGGTTGCTAGGTGTTCTGAGGTTCAGGGGGGGGGGGGGGGGGGGGGAAGGAGAAGAAGGAAGACACATTGTACAGAGAAGCTATACAAAATAAAGGCTAAGCTGTGACTCGGGTTGCGGAAGGAACAATTCATCTGTAAAATAAGAATTTAGTTCAAGATGTGAGTGAGACTTGAGAAATGTGATATATTAGATTAAGGATTCACCAAGTTTGGCATATTACAATTTTTTTAAAGTCATAGACACTTGCTTAGACACACTATAAATTATCGACAAAAGTTCCAATGTTGTTATTCTTGTTGGTCAAATAGTAGGAATGACATTCTTCCTACAATTATACTCCCCCACCCATATTTTTTAAAGTTCAGACTAATAAGGACAATGAATTTTAATTTTAGTTCCTTTATTGTGGTAGTGTGTTGGAGACCTAGAGATCTCCAAATGATTCTATAAAGCAGCTGTTCAATGAAAGAACATGAAAACTGAAAATGTGAAAACATGTACAGGATAGGTTCAGAAATTCTTGTTGGATGAATGCAAGTAAACACCACTTCAGTATGGGAAAACACACTGTCAAGTACTTGCAATTGATATCACTACATAATTGTAATAGTCAATGAACCTCGTACTTTCTCGCAAGGAATTGGACAACTGTGAAAGATAATCCTTTTTCTCTCTCTCTCTCCCTCTTGGTCATGACTAGAAAATATTCCAATTTCCCCCCTTTTTCTAACAAAAGCAAAGCTGTATCAGGATCTGATACGGAGGAGAAACGAAATGTTCACAAATGATGCTCAGTATATTGGAGAATTTGTACAGGATGATTTATACTACAATGTATCTGAAAATTTCGGTATCTTTTCCAACTTCTGACATGTTTTTTTTGTCATATAACACTTATAAAACAAATTTAAAAATAACTAAATAAAAAATGAGTGAGCATATCAGGGTCATCTGATAGATAGCACATTATGGTTGCTGCAATATAATAGAATATTAAATTTATAACCTGAGATGTGTGCGCATGTACAAACAGAGTAACAACTACACCTTTTAATAGTTAAAACAACATTTTAATGGGTGTTCTCTCTACCTATTGATTAGTATATACAGAAGAGCTCTTCATGAAAGTTAAAAATGTACAAATTATTTGCATCTGCACAAGGAAGTCAAGCTATTATTGAGAATTAGATAAAGTAGATGTTGATATAATTTTTCTACTAGTGAAGAACCCACAGTATGAGTGGTTGTTGTTTTTTCTTCCTGCAATAACATATGAATGAGTATTGTTCACTTTGTCATGAGTAGCAATAGGAGTTGATGTAAAAGGGAAATCTAATAAAGAATGTTCAGTAGAGTTTGATTAGTGTTATGTGGCACACATGTATATGAAAACTTGGAATGGAGGGAAGGAGGGATGGATACATCCACATGTTTTTGTCAAGAATGGATTTTTAACAAACTGTTTACTCTATGGAAACACCAAAATATGTTGTTACAGCTAAGTGGTTACTACTAAGTACTTCTATTGTATAGAAAACCTGTGGTTACAAACAACAAGAACAAGATATGTTTACTACGTAAGTTTATTCTTAAATTAAGATATAAATGAACAACTTCCAATGCCTGCTGATAACTTATTTTGTTCTACTGTGAATGGTTGTATGATCATTCTAAAGGCTTGTAGCAGACCGTTTATTCATGAATTAAAATGTAAAAAGCATGGTCGATGAGTATTGTTATAAATAATAAATTTCTGTTAACATTAGAGAGCTAAGCAACTTGGCTATGCAACTGGGCAACCATGTAGTCAGACCTTGACATGACTGCTTGGGAGCTGTTCAGTCTGAACTAGACTCGGTTGCTGGGGCAACACCTAATCAGTCACTTCCTCAACTGAAACCGCTCTGTGGTACCTTGCCAAAGTTTCACTACTACAAGTTCCAGACATTAAGTTAGAATTTCCTGTGGCCACTAGATAATGTTTGGGGAAGCAGGCACGTTGATTGAGTTGCTAGGCATTGACCACAACAACAAAATGCATGCACCATACCACAGTTATTTTAATGGCTTTCCTGTGCTGGTTTCCTGTCAGCATGAATACCAAATTAGTCCAAACCTTTGAGCCACCTACTGTTCAATAGTGCATGGCGATTAAAAATTTTTTATGAAAAACATTTATTAGAAAAATGAAGACTACAAGAAAATGATATCACTCTTCATCATCATAATTATATGAGGCACCTAACATTAAAAATGATAGTGTGGTCATTATATACTATGAGTTTCAGTTCTGTTTTAGTCTTTGTTGTTATTTTATATATTTTAGTTACACATTCCATATAGTTGGTTATCTATGAAGGTCAAGTTTGACGTAATTTTATTTTTATTTTATCTCCACAAAGCTTGGTTTGTGAAGCTTGGTTGAATGTATATAATCGGTTTGTTGTTTGTTGTTGTTTTTTGGGGTTTGTTTTCAATAATTTTAAAGTGTGAATCTGTGTAAGCAATAAATTCTATAAATTATTGAGTCAAAATTAAAAGTAATCATCTATACTATAAAGAACGAATAGTCTGTGTCTGTTTGTCTGTCTGTATGTCTGTCCGTGTATCCTCGCTTCACACTTGAACAGTTGGAGTTAGACAACAAACCCATATATATATATATTTTTTTTTTTAATTTTTTTTTTTAATTTTTTTAAATCAGTGTCACCAGGGGAGCATCTTAAGTATGTCTATATGGTTACACCCTTCTGTATTCAAAAAAAGGCCAAAAAATGGTACTTATACCAAAAAAAAGAATGGAGCTGCAGGCCTAAAACTTGGCATGCAGACACAACTAGACTCAGCAAATAACATGGGGTGGGTCCCATCTGGCCACACCTCATTCTCTTTGTGTGTAAGGCTAAATGTCTTCAAAGTTGACACTTTTGTGACTGCAGCACACTAAAAGTGGGCCGAAAACTGCCCATAGGGCGGGTTTTTCGCTGGTAATAATAATCTATTTATATCTGGTTCTTCAAACTGAAACAAACAAATCCAGGAGTCTAGAGGTTAGTTCCAGGTATTGCCAGGGAGGGAACTAATAGTTGGTTGATCTGTATTGGCTGCTATAGTAACTTGCTCTGCTTCCTAACATGTTAATCAGTCATATTTCTGGAATCTAGTGAGATACCATTCAAGTGGTACAACTTGAACTTCTGCAGTTGTATGTTTACATTTGCCCATTGAATAAGTTTTAGAGTTACCCAGTATGAGTGAGTGCCTGTGACATAACTGACCCTATTAAGTGGTCAGAAATTAGGTTTGGGAAAATTTAAGAAGCTAAGGAAGTTGACACCGCTGACAAACTGCAGCTACAAGTACTTCTTAATAAGAAGACAGAGAAAGTTGAGAGAGAGAGACACAAACAGTCTAACAAACTGGGAGACACAAAATAGGATAGAAGATGAGTCAATTTAATGAGAACTACTATGTGCATAGTTAGCTATATATAAATTACATACTAATATATGTCATAGGTACCACATATATATATATATATATATATACATATATAATTTCATCATAGTCGTTTATATTACATTTGCATTGGAGTGGTTTTAAAAAGAATAAGTTCTTGAAGGTCAGTTTTTGGGCTTATGGAGTGAGGGGGTGGGGTGGGGTGGGGTGGGGTGGGGGTGTGGGGGTGTGGTATTATCACAATATCTTCAATAAGTGCATGGAGATAAGAGTATCAAATTAATACATATAATACAGATAATTTTTCTTTGGTGGAATAGATCATTGTGTAGAGTAGGTATATTCAAACTGAGGGACCCAATGGTCCACCCACCCACACACTCCATGATTTAAGTTTGTCCATTTAAAAAAAAAAAAATTATTACAAGTGTTAACTTTCATATTGTTTTTAGTAACTAGATTCCCACAGCCATGTGTAATAGCATGGAATGTATCCAAGTTTTGTTTAGAACTTCAATCATTTCATCTTACCTGGTTTACTTTCAGTACAATCGGTTGAGTAAAAAGATACCAACTTTACATATGATGAATTGCTAGTCAAAATAATATGAATGCCAACAGACTATTTTTGTGTTTTTTTTCCTCTCTACCTGTGCTGAGTATAGTACAAGTTGAGTGGGTAAGTTGCTGGGTGGGGTAACAGCTGAGAAGAGAGATATGCTGATGATCTTTCAATAAATACTGAAGAACAACCACTGATCAATTATCGAACTGCTGAACTTCTAAGACCTGGTATTTAAGAAGGTGCTTGCTCCAAGCTTCAGACCACTTTATACCAGAATCACTGGATTCAGTCGGTTGTTGAAGTCGAAACTTGAATGCAACCATAGCTCTACCAACTTCAAGTGCGTGTCCAGTTTGCAGTTAGTATGAGGAAATCACTATCCAAACTGCCATTGTGGTTAAACGTAGGACCAAGTGGGTGTTTCCTAGTTAACCACTGGCTGTTAGAGACACTCATTATCCAAGATGTGTGTGCGTGTGTGTGTACTATTATCCGCATGATAGTGCAGGCGTGTGTGAATATATTCATGATGAAGTGTCATGCTATGTGTATTCAAACGTCATAAATACTACTGCCCAATTAGCACCACATCACTATCAGCATATGTAAGTTGTTTGGACAGGGAAGGGAAAAGATATCTGAGACTGCGTGAAGGAAAATGATAGAAGTTCTCAACCATGGTTCACACTATCAGTGACATATCAATACTATTCAAGTTGTGGATATTTGAGAAACACCAGTCCATTAGGGAATAAATGAGATATTGTAGGGAAGGGCAATGGAAATAGAATAACTTCAATTTTGAGGCAACTACGCTGGTCTTGCACAAAACTGCATACATCTCATGTATATGACAGAAGTTCTAGAATTTAATTAGCTTAACTATGTAGGTGCAGTTAAAATAACACTAAACATGATGTGTGCAAGCCATAACTAATCAATGTCCTGTATCTACCAATATGACCATGTCATCATAACTAATCTAATAACAGCGAGTCTGTAAAATTGTCTGCAGTTCAGGGGATTCCCATACCTTGGGAATCCCTATCAGTCTTCCGAGAATCACAATAAGTATGTTTTGAGTATAAGCCATGTACTTCACGTGTATTAGCTGCACACACACGACACTCATGGTGACTTTCAGTTTTCAAATTAAAAATAATCTGTTTTCTGCTGTTATTGTAAAAACATTCATCACGACATATTGAATAGGAAAAGAAACACCTCCAGGAATGTTCTCACAAATCACCAAGCATAGTAATTTCACCATTAGGTATTCCACCCAAAAAAGCTAGCCAAGTCAATAATGATATTTTGGTCTATTAAACAAAATTTAAGTATTTATCTTGATTACCCTGCGCTTATCAATCAGTAGGTCATTAATTATTGTTCAAGGATATCATGTAATTGAGATCTTATCCATAGAACCAGCTGTGCTATGTGTTATTACATGCATCTGTGGGCAGATAAACACATTGAACAGTTCCTGTGCACACAACTCATCTAGAGTACACCAGAAGCTGAGAAGAAGTGTTGTTGGGAAAGAATAAGCAAAGGAGATTAATTTAGTGATTGAACAAGCATAGAAATAGAATAACCACCAACATTATGAGCATTTTTGATTGACAATTGATGTACTGTGAAGCATGTAAATATTCACAAAAACAACCATTAGAACCATTGACAGTGGACTGACCATGTATGCTCCACATGACAACAGTCATTTTGTGAGAGATAAAATGACTAATATTTTTGTGGTGGCATTGTGTGACCTTCAGAGTAGGAATTGAACAGCTTCCTAGAAATGATAGTGTAAGTTGTCCACCAGTCAACATAACAATTCCACATTACACTGTTCACACAATAAATACTGAGGAAATTTGATATTGGGCTCTCCACAATTTTATGATAGGCTCACCCCCAAACATGGAAACACTTACTTATGTAACCCAGCACAACCAATTGAAAACCTCTACAACTACTTCTGACACTGACATAACATTGGAATTCTGACCAATTTATGATAAATAGCTGTTCATACATTAAATTTAGAATTGGCTAAATAGTAATGACAGATTAATTTAAATAAATACTTGATCTGTTGGCTATTACTAATGTCATCTCAAATGATGTAATGAAGGAACAAGACATGAATGTATATATATATTAGCTAATTTGGCAATAACATTGATTTCTAACAAAATTTACATCTAATATTCATTTCCTGCTGGTTCGACTCAAATCATGTTTATTTTCTAAATGAACAGCTATGATGGGCTCCTAAAATGGTAATAATATGTACTAGCTATATGTATGCTTCTATTCATCATACACAAACACAATTGATTCCTAGTGATGTCATTTAAACTAGCATTTGGCCAGCAATGCTTCTTTTTTCATCAATTTTTCCTTTCCCCTTCTTCTGTTGTCTTTAATAGCATAAAATAAAATTAATTAATTTAATTGGTCAGCATGATTCAATGCTCAAAAAAGATATATGATATCTTAAAACAATCCAACTCCAGGATTCACCTCTCCTTACTTCCTTCACCAATTCTTTAAAAACTTGTACAGTATGTACCCAAAGGATTTATATGATTTGTTGTCACTTCCTCTTTCACTGTCACTATCAAGAGAAGATTTTTTAAGCAATAGTGTTTGCATATATGCATGGAGGCTTATGTACATGCATGGAGGCTTGTGCACATGCATGGAGGCTTATGTACATGCATGTTGTGTTTGACCTGCTTGTATATGAACCAGCAGAGGAGTACCCTTTGTGGTCCAGAGCAATGAAATCAATGACAAGACTTTACTGTCCATGATGACTCAGGTTTAATCATTACTACCATCACAATGACCAGGTCAGGGCAGATGATTCTATAAATTGAACTGGTATCATTGTGATGGGAGAAAAATTTCAATGAAAAAAAATTTCAAATAGTGAGGAAAGTAAAGTCACAAAAAAAAAAAGAGAGGAGGAAGTGTGCTGCTTTTCTGGCTCTGATTTAGTCCAAATGCTGGACTGATATATATATGCTAGATCAATATTTACTCCATCTTCTTAACTTGTACCCAAAAGTACTCCATTATCAGTGGTGGATGCAGGGGAGGGGGATAATTCACCCAAATTCATTCCACAGCTGCAGCACTACACCATTACTATCCAGAAAGCAGCTTTACAAAATACTCTATCAGTGGTGGATCCAGAGGTGGGGGGAGGGGGCCCACCTTTTAAGTAAAAAAAAAAAAAAAAAAAATAACAAGCAAATTCCAGAAGTATTCCAGTAATTATTCCGGGGTAATTATTTCATGATAATTATTCCATGCTGGTAAAATAGCTGTCTTCATAGTTTCAGCTTTACACACTTGGTGACATGCCACCAAACTTTTTTTTTGTTGCTTTCTTATACTTAATATAAACATTCTGAATAGTCATATATTGTGCAATGTAAACATTGGTTTTACACGATGATTGATTGTTACGTGATTGATATATAATGTGACTTGATTGAAAGAAATCACTTTTTTGCTATTGGAGACCTGTATTACATTAATGTAAAGTCATTCCTTGTTGACTCAGATTTAAAATACCTGATCATTATTTTCACACTTGTATTATTACGTCTGTCCATCTGTCTGTATGTTCATGGTAAAGGGTCAACAACAAACACCCTGTTTTTAAAATGGTGTATAGGAAAGCAACAACAAAAAGTTCACTATGCATTTTTGGAAGTTGTGGACATTGAGAAATTATTGACACAGATGGAATAGGCAATGTTGGATATGACATTTAAAAAAAGCAGTAGCAGCCAGTGGTAGGCATCATTAGCAAGCTATATTTTAGGTGTCAGCTGAAACACAGTACTGCAACCTGCAGTTGTGAAGGCAGCCTGGTCATTACACTTTAACAACATTGAACACAAGTTCAGTAGTTCTTTCCTACTCATACTTCACCAGTGGTCTGTAATAATGAGGCTTGTCTCCCAGAACCAAAAAAAAATTGTGTTTTGGAGTTGTTCAATCACTACCACTGCAAGAGAAATAGTGAAATAGTTTACAGACTTCTTTGTATCTGTATCCCCCAATATTTCAAAATAGAACTATACAGAAACTCGGTTAGAAAAAGAATTATGTCAACATAGAACTGAGCACTGTTAAAGGTAGTAAAAAATTTTAAAAACTGGTCATTGATTTAAAAAAAAAAGTATACAGATTCTGCATAGTAAGAGCTCAATACATCACAGACCCAAATTTTAAATATCCATGTAGGTCTGTGCAAAAGTATTGAAGTATTCAAGGAACAAATTAAAGTCTGGATTTGTTGGGAGGAGGAAAGGAAGAGAGCAGCAGAACCAGGTATACATTCTTGACGTGCACTACAGCTTCAACAAATTGAACTGGAGTCAGAGCAGCAATAGTTGTATATTTTCTTAATTCTTTCACTGGAAAATTCTACAAAATCGAAGTAAATTTAACTAGTGAATTGTCGAACAGTGATGGAGCAGCAAAGTGTAACTATAGTAATGCTCTATTCAGCATTTTGACCAAATCATTGGTTTGACACAGAAATTCTGACTCACTATCAAATGATCAACACATTCAACAAATGCCACATCAGAGGTGCTTCACATTTTTACCTGTGGCACACAGGTCTAGGAACGCTTGGAATAAGGGGAGGGGGATACATCCACAAATTTTGCTCAAGAATGGATTATTTAAACTAATTGTTTACTGTTCGGAACAAAGTTTGTCGTCACAATTTATTCGTTACTACTAAGTGCTTTTATTGTATGGAAACCCCGTGGTTATAACTAATTGCTTTTTAAGGTATAGAAACCCAAATTTGTAAATCTTATCACAGCTTTAACCTTATCTTAAGTGTTCTAAATAATTCTTTTGTCTAGTCTAAAACACTACTTTTTAATAAATATTATAGTAATTATTTGCCATAGTTCTTAGTGTGGACTGCTCTTGTTACTTTCAAAATAGTAAGCATTCTGAAGTTGGGAAAAAAAAAGAAAAGAAATAAGCTTTGCAGTATTACATCTTCTGTATTTCTCTATCAACTTCTAAGGTAAAGCAGTTCCTCTTCTTACTGCTTCTGCCACTAGACTTGTAGCTGTGTCTTCAAAGTATCTTTTGTACTTCTCTAACAAATTGGAATCATTTGGCATTGTTTTCTGCACACTGGTACAGGAAGAGACTGCCCCATACCATTGGTGGTACTTCTCCAGGCCTTCCTCGGGCAGGACGAAACTTCTATAGTGTGGTAATATGAGTGCAAACCGATACGCAAAAGGTAACAGCATCATGTCCACCATTCCCAGAGTCTTTCCTCCAAAGAACAGTCCACTAGATGTGTCAAAGTCCTCAAATAGAAACTGGAGAGCATTTATCAATTCTCTCTTGGCAGCTGTTCTTTCTTCATCAGACTTCTTCATGAGAATTCTGTAGAATGGAGGAACCACCTTTTTGTCAATGTGATCACAGAGGATTCGTGCTCTTGCCCTCTGGTATGTGTCAAAAGGCAGGATGTTCCTTCCAGTGACCCATTCCTCATCCACATATTCTATGCATATAGGAGACTCATAAACTGCCTTTCCCTTATGCAAGATAGCAGGAACCATTCCCCTTGGGTTGATTGCTAGCCATTCCGCCGTTTTGTTGTAGGGATCCTGCTCTATGTATTCGAACTCCACTCCTTTCTCAAGCAGGGCTATCCACGCTCGCTGAGCAAACGGGCAAAACCAAGCGTTATAAAATTTAGGCAGGGAAATAAAAGACATGCCTCACCTTTTAGTCTCTGATCAGCGTTTGGTAAAGGGTCTTTTAGGGGAGGCCAGCCCAAATCTTGATGTATTCTCTAACGACCAGTGTCAGGGTAAACCAGTTCTCCGACTTCTGTCTAGTTTTATTTTCGGCCTAGGATGGAGAAGCTGAGGACTGCAGTGGGGGAGGAAAAAAAATCAAAATTATGTTTAGAGGGAGGGGAGTTTCTGATTTTCAATGTTTGGGACCTCACCAATTCACATTGGCTAGTTAGTTAGCTAGCTAGCTATAGCTTATTAAACCAATGAAAAACAAGACTGGAAATTTCCAGCCAAAAACCGGTTCACTTTAATATGACTTAATGTTTTGACTTAAAAAAAAAAAAAAAAAGAGAGAGAAAAAATAAAGGAGGAAAATTTTTTTTAAAAATTAAAAAAAAGAAAAAAAAAAAGGAAAAAAAAAACAAAAAAAAAACTCAACCATGACCAGGAGTTGAACTGGGGCCTTAGCACTGGTGGTCTGGCGAAAGTTTCATAAGAACAACATTCCCAAGAAAGTAACATTTAGACTCTATGAACTTGTTCAGTTTGTAGTTTGTGGGTAAAAAAGATTTTCATATAAAAAGTAGAAAGTAAGAAATGATCATTATTTATCCAATAAGTTTTGAAACCAGGAATGAATTCTCCAATTATTAAGCGCTAACATCCCTAAATCACTGCCTCAATAAGACTAAAATCAAAATGTACTACCAAGCTTGATGAGGGAATGATCTATTTTGGTCCCATACTATTAGAGGGTGTTTCCCCCTTTCTATAGCAAAAGGGAAAGATCCTATTATTTATTTACCCATAGTAGTAAAGTTAAAATAAGAAAATGAAAAAAAAAAAAAAAAAAAAAAAAAAAAAAAAAATTACTGTAAATAAAAGAGCAACACACAATTGAAATATGGTTTGGAGGTAATGATTTAGGGATGTAGCATTGAGTACATAATTGCATTAATGCTTGTTTCGAGGAGGTTTAAAGGGTAGCAAACCACTTTTATCCAGCATTTATGATGCAATCCCCTACTTCCCTTTCTGTTAAGTAGGTGCTAGTATGTACAACTTCACAAAAAAGAAGACACCAAGTCAAGGGGTAGAGGAATGTGCCAAATAGTGTGGAAATATGTAAATGCAGGCAAGCCGTGTGTGTGTGTGTGTGTGTGTGTGTGTGTGTGTGTGTGTGTGTGTGTGTGTGTGTGTGTGTGTGTGTGTGTGTGTGTGTGTGTGTGTGTGTGTGTGTGTGTGTGTGTAAATTGAAGATGAGAAAGGCAGGAGGAAAGTCTGGTGTCCTTCCTGAACTAATCCTCCATGGTGGTGTAGATTTGTGGGATAGAATGCTGGAGGTGATGCAGAAGGTGTGGGAAGAAGACTGGCAGGACACAGTGGTTGTTCCAATCCCAAAGAAAGGTGATCTGAAGCAGTGTTACCATTGGCGTGGAATAAGTTTGTTGGATGTGGTAGGGAAGGTACTAGGCAGAATTGTACAGGGAAGATTGCAAGCGATTGCTGAAAAATTCTGCCAGAGTTACAGAGTGGGTTCAGGAAAGGACGTGGTTGTGCAGACATGATTTGTGTTGCTAGTCAGCTTGTGGAGAAAGCGAGGGAACATGGCAAATCATTGTATTTGTTGTTTGTAGACTTGAGGAAGGCTTATGATTCAGTGCCCAGGCAAGCCCTATGGAAGGTCCTAGAGAAGTATGGTGTGCCAGAAAAAATATTGAATGTTGTGAAGTCTTTCCACGAGGGGATGCATGCTGAGGTTAGAGTGGGTTCGACTGTAACTGATAGGTTTGAGGTCCGGAATGGCTTACGGCAGGGATGTACCCTGGCACCCACATTATTTAATATCTACTTTAGTGCTATGGTGGCTGATTGGCGCAATAGGAGTAGTGGTGCAGGAGTGAGTGTGTTATGTGAGCATGGTAGGAAGTTGGTTGGGGACCGCACAGCTAAGTCTACATTGAGTGAGATGAGAGTAACTGAGTCCCAGTTTGCTGATGATGTGGCATTGTATGCAACCTCTTGGGATAGTTTTGAGTCAGTAGCAGCAGAGTTTGTGAAAGTGGCAAGTGAATGGGGGCTGACTGTGAGTACTGAAAAGACAAAAGGGATGGTTGTTGGTGAGGGATTGAATGAGAGTGATGTCAGACCAGTGCAGGTGGAGGGTGGCTCTGTGGATGTAGTCCAGGACTTCACATACTTGGGTGCTAACATCTCAAGAGATGGGGAGATCACTAGTGAGGTGACTAGAAGAATTGCTAGAGCAGCTAGAGCAGCTAGAGCATTTGGATGTTTGAGGGTGCCAGTATTTAAGAACAAAGACCTCTCATTGGCCACAAAGAGAGCAGTGTATAGGGCAGTTGTTCTAGCTGTATTACTGTATGGAGCTGAAACTTGGACGATGAAGGCTGTACATACAAGATGTTTGAATTCTTTTCATAACCGTTGTATTCGGACAATCCTAGGTGTGGCGAGGTACCAACAATGGAATGAAAGATTAACATCTCAAAGCCTATCACATAGGTTTGGCTTGCAGCACTCCATCTCTGATATCATTCTGGAGCAGCATTTAAGATGGCTGGGTCATGTGGGTCGCATGGATGAAGAAAGGCTTCCAAATAGATTGTTGTTTGGGGAGCTTAACATGAAGAGACCATGCCACGGGGCAAAGAAGAGGTGGAGGGATGTTCTGAAAGTGGATTTGCAGGCAATTGGTGTGTAGGATAGATGGTATGAGTTGTTCCAGGACAGGAAGGGGTGGTTTCATCTGTATTTAGATGGTGTAGAGAAAATTTCAACATCTAGGCAATGGAACACCTGCTCAGCTAACAAGCAATCTGAATTAAGAACACTAAGTTGTGCCTGTGGAAGAAAATTTTGAAGACAAGGAGATCTGACCAGACACCAACATTTCTGTGTGATGCCATCATAAGCTAAGTTTATTGACATTGGTCCTGGATTCATCCAGGACACTGCCATCATGGTACTTTGTACCATGGGCAGCTTCTAAGTTCTAAGTGTGTTCGTGTATGCACCCTTGGGATCCTTAATAAACCTCAATATACTTAGAGCTCTACATCTCAGGGATGGGTCTGTTGGATTATACTGAAACAAAAAAAAATCTAAATACATATGCTGTGAAATTTAGTTGCTGCAAAGTTGCCCCAATGGAAACGAATTACATCTTCTTTATGCGCATGACCTGTTTCACTCATATAATAAATAAAAGAGAGAAAGAGAAGGAAAAAAAAAAACACAAATGTAGGCTTATATGATGACCAAATGGGAGATTCTACACAATCTCTTTACACGATAGAATGAGAGTGATGCATTAGGCATAATTAATATTTAAATTTATTGTCCTCCACCCCCCACCCTTTAACCACGTGAGCTTCATTTCTTGTGAACCAACCCACATCACATCAGTTCTTCAATAGTGACTGTTGAAGTTTGGACTCCATTGAGGTTTCTAATACTTCCTGGATAAGGCGATTGTGTCCCCAATTGTAAAGGATCCCAAATATATGCAATGTATGACATCAATAATAATGACGATTTTTATTTTATCTTCTTGCATGAATGATAGGACATGAAATATATATAATTAATATCACCCTTCAACATTGTTGAATGTACATACATACACACATTTCCAAACGTGAGATTCTATATGATAGGAGAGAAGATGTAGGGGGAAGCTCCAGTGGCATACCTGGTAAACTATTCCTACTACAATACTACATTATACTTAGTTATGTTCAATGTCGCAGGATAGGAACACCTCTGTCATCCTTATTTCCTTTGCCGAGGAGGAGATAGGTAATGGTAGATAAAAGAAAATGGCAGCAGGGTGGCTGCATGCACTCAAGGAATGCCCAGTACCAAATACAACAGGGCAGTTGTAAACACATCTTGATTGAGTGTCCATGGAGCTGTAGTCATACATCTCAACCTTGAGCCGGATTATAGCCCAGTAGTTAACTGTGCAGCCAGCCTGTAGTGGTGGTGGTGGCAGGAGACACTTATGAGTGTGGTCCCATGTGGTGTTATGGAGCATAAGGTTATGGATGATGATGTGACATCCAGGTGCGGTTTCATCTGGTGGTTGGTGGTCTCGTAAAGTCCCTGGCTCTATCAACTGTGGAAAGATACAGTATCAACTCATATATGGTACAGTAAGTCGGAGTCATCTGTCTGTTATTATGGTGATGCTATCTGAGGAGATATGAGAAAAAAATACTGCAATGCTTGCCAGACCTGTCTAAATGGGACAGAGTGTACAGCTCATAATATGGAAGTGTATAGAATCTTAGGTGGAATGTGCAGATACTATATTATATGTATACATTATAGATGTGGATAAATTCTAATAATTACATGCATAAGGTTCACACACTTACTGATTGAATCACCACAATATCAAAATATTATTGTATGTTTAGAAGCAAAGAAAGAGGTAGAAAATTAACTGTAGCTTGTGCATTAATTTGTTCATCCAACTTATTTTCTTTGATTTTATATAGAAGTATATATATATATATTCTCTGCTGTTAAAAATGAGGTTTTACAGAAGTGTATTTTGACTCTGTATATATGCAATGAGGATTCAGCTGTTGATCTGAAGCTTAATAGACAAGTTGTTGCAGTTTTAGTTTATCTGAGGGCAATAATTAGTGACTGACATGTAAAAAAATAATAATCAAAAAACAAAAAAAAATTTATCAACACTTTTCCCTATTAGCTAGAGCAAGATTCAGCTTGTTAAATTTTAGGTTTCTTAAAATATTGCTGAACTTTTCAATTTTCATGTGTCATGCAACTTAATCAAAGTTTATACAGTAAGTAGCATAATAAGAATATTCCTACAAAGAGAATCAAATATGTGCCTAGCACATGGTATATTTATGCAACCAGCCACCAATCTACCTTCTATGGTTCTGGTACCAAACCAGAGAGATTGAGTGTGAATTGTTCCTGCTAGTCATTATGAAGTATGACTATCACTTATAAATTTGGGATACATTGAAAGTGAAAACTGAATAAATAGATTTTTGTCACATTGCCGTGGTAAATAATTAAATAGGTGGGCTTGCATGGATGTCTGCAACTACATGAATATTTTTGTGTACCTCTACTTCTGTCTCGATAAATGATCTCTCTATTTCACAGCTGGCAGCGAAGGCACCAGCAAGCATAGAGAAGAGTTCTTCAGGGTTGCTTAGCAACAAGGAGTCTAGAGAGGAGGGTGGTGAACCATTCTCTAAGATCGTTCTGTAGGATGCTAACCGTAACCTGAGTAGCCTCAATGCAGACACCATAGTGGTTGCCTCACTCAAAGGCCTGGGAAGATGGGCATGCCACTGTTGAGGGATCTCATTGGCACAGAGTGAGGAGAGTGTGGTGCCCATACTGGCAGAGTACATGGTCTGGCCTCTGAGAAAGCTGAGGAGCACAGTGTGTGAGGCATGCAGAAAGATCACAGCTTGATTATGGAGGCACAGCTCCTCATGGATGAGTTTCAGCAGTCTCCACTGCATGATGGTATTCTTACTATCCACTGCATGCTTATGCTGTCTGGGGTCAAGGGTATTCAACACAGAGTCTGGCAGCGACTTTGGGAGGAAGGCTTGAAGACTGATGAGAATGGCTTCACAATCTGGCCAGGAAGGAGTTTGAAATGATAGGTTATTAGGTGCTGTCAATCTGGACAAGTCCGCAATGAGATGTCTGCTGAGATCTGCCACATCAGAGGTCTGCAGACATTAATATAATACACTGTCGTTGAATATTGGCTTATATTTCTAAATGGGATATACAAACCTCTGGTGTCTGAAATACAACTTTATGATACATGCTGAGAGAGGAGCATTTTTCAACTTGTTCCACTGGGATTAAGAACAGCACACGGAAGTCATGATGAACTTTTTTTATTCCTGCCAATTGCTGCATTAATAAGTACCACAATAACAAGTTAAAATTGCACACAGTTCCTTCAAAAAACGAACCGAAATAGCCCAGGCAAGATCAATCTTACAAAACATTTCTTTAATAAGTTTTAAACACTGTGTGTCACATGCATATTATGCTAAATATTGTGCACCTTGTCATGTCCAACATATTATTAGCATTTAGGGTCACTGCCATACCTACCAGGTGTCACTTCAGGTCATCTCGAGATACAGTAAGTCATGCTCTAGTAGGAAGGTATTTCTTTCCTAAAGTGTCAGCTAACTGTGTACCCTTACCTTCTGATGTAGATTAGGGGCAAGGTCATGCAAGATTAGGTAAAACAATAATCAATATTACTATGGCATGCTCCTGTTAAAAAAAACAAAACAAAACAAAAAACACTAGTTTTTTACTGTTTCGAAACACCAAAATTTGTTGTTACAACTAATTGGTTATAATTAAGTGCTTTACTATATAGAAACCCAAACTGGAATATTGTCACATTAATCTCATCTTAAGTGTTCTAATCAATTATTTCTGGTCTAAAACACCAATTTTTAATAAATGATATAGTAATTATTTGCCACAGGTCCTAATGTGGAACCGCTCTTGTTCTTGCTTGCATCAATTCATTCAATTTTCATAGGGGACTTACATAATTACATCACATACAACTGCCACGCCTACTTATGGCATCAGTGAATTTCCAGGACTGTAGAAAATGTATTAGCATTCATGACTGGCAGCGCTAGTATTGAGAACTGCAACTACAAATAGCTTGTGCTTTCACCATACTAAGGCATAAAAACTTTATAAAATTAGCTGCGCGCTGATAGCAATTCCAGAATAGTTTGAGATATAATTGCGAAGAAGTAGAGCGTGAAAGTGAAGGAAAGATTAGTTTTGACCATACCATTGAGATTGCTGCTAGTTCTCAGAACCCATTTGGCAGGTGGAAATAGTGGTAAGCAGCAGACAGTTGCCAGAGTTAATCTAGGCCCAGAAATATAGCTGCAATACTTCTCAGAATTCTGCCAGGCAGCACTTGTGGCAATGAAGAAATTCTTGGAGATGAGGTGTTGCCTAACAAAGTGTTTCGAAAGGAATTATCAGTTACTTTGGGCAAACAACATCTCTGGCAACTGTCTGCACTTGCTGCTACTAGCACGGACCAATGAGTTCCTAGAACTAGCTAGCAGGCTCACTTGAAATGTCACCACTAACTTTTCTTCATTTTTATGAACCATTTTATCCACAAGCAAAGCTCTGAATATTCTGGAATTTTCTATCAGCACAATAACTTTTTATAAAGCTTCTATTCCTGTAGCATGGTGAAAGCACGAGCTATTATTCAGTTGTGGTTCTCAAAAACATCATTGCCAGTCGTGAATGCCAAAACATTTTCTATGGTGCTGGAAATCCACTGATCTCATAAGTAGGTGTGACAGATAGTACCTGATGTAATCATGCAAGTCCCCTATTAAATTTTATTTAAGCAGTATGTATCTTCAAGAAGCTAAATAACCACCCTCCTTAGAAACTGTATTCCAAAGAGATGGGAAGCAATTAAGTTCAATCTATAATGAGCATCTTAGAATATAAATTTCAAGTATCAAGGGGAAAAAAAAATTAATTAAGGTTGAAGATGTAGGGGAAACACAATATAAATGGCATTACTTGAACTCTCCTCCACTACAGCATTGGGTTGGTCACTAGAACCATTTTTTTCCCTCTCTCTCAGTTACTCATAAATACTGACACTGGACAGCATCTACATTGTACTAACCAACCAACGGGGTTGGCAAGTATCAAGAATTGAGTGCATACCTTACTCATATCCATTAGAACTTTGGGATAATCATCCATCAGATGAAGGTTTTCAACTACCAGCCAGTAACTCTGGTATGAATATGATGCCAAATTAGCAACCAGTTTATCACAGCTAGTCTGAGAGTCCAGAGGGAAATACTTGATCCCAATGTGCAGTTTAGAACCTGCGTCCCTGATGCTGCTGAGGGAAGGAGTGGTGGCCGGACACTGAAGCAAGAGCAGAATCATCACCACAGAGGGTTCAATCAGCTCCACTACCTTAACCAATGAGAGAGACTTTGTCTTGATGAAGTCAGAACCAGTGGTCACAAGAATAGCATCTTTGGCCAGTGAGTGAAACTGATGTTAGCATAATACATTTGAGTAATGCAAAACAATAAAGACCAATGAAATGGAAAAGAAATAAATTTGACAGCAATATTTTTTTACCTTGTCAGACTGAAATATTTTCCATAAGAGTAGTTTTTGACTCAATGAACACCTTCCACCAAAGCCAGGAAATGGGACCAGTGTAGAGGATATCATCTGTGTGCAATGCTAGAGCAACAGTAATTTCATAGTTATAGATCCCCACACTCTATCATTATTACTTCCTTGTGGCCTACCTTGAAATATTCTTCCCATGCACTGCTGTTGCAGGCTACGCCCTCCATCAACCTCCCAAGACTAGGCACTGCCTTCTGAAGTTTCATAGCTCCACACCATGACTAATTAAGATCAAGACTAGTAAATCATCCAAAACTGAACAACCATTCTCAAAGAAAAAATCAAATGGTAATAATCGCAATTACACTTTTCTCATATTTTCTTAAAACAAAATGAATTCTGGCCCATGGTTTACAGATGCAGCATTCCGACAATAGTACTATGATTGAATATTGTACTGTGCAGGTCAAATTCAAAATGTTTTGTGCATAGCATAAATGATGTCCAGAGCTAATCAATTTTTGTGATTTATCTGTGACTTACGAAATAAAATATTAATATTATGCACACTAATGACAATGAAATAATCATAACACATGGAAACCATGTGCTCATCACCTGACTGGCTCACCTCATATGTGACCCAATGGGGCTTTCTGCATTGGCCTGTCTCCTGCCCCTCCAAGTCTATCAGGTCCAGTTGTGCAGCAAGTCCTCCGAAGTTAGAGCAGAGCAAATCCATCTCCCTGGAGTCCACCTTCCCTTTCCCCACCTCCAACTCCAGTGCAACCAGCAGGGAAATCAAGAACTGGTGCCTCTCAAACACACATGCCTGATTATTTTAAATTTAAAAATAGAAGGTATTTGCAAGAATGAATAAAAAACGAGTAACCTTTTTCTCTTGCAGTTCTATGAAGTACATGAGCATACAACATGATGCAGAAGCTCTTACACTGTCTGCTTTGCATACAATTAGTGTGTGTCAGAAAAATATATGTATCATACATTTGTGATTGCCATTTATACCTGTAAGTGCTTGTGCACATTCAGCAGCAACTGGTTTTTCATAAGCAGCACATACGCATTAATAGACATGGCATCGGTGGACGGTTCTTGGGTCTTGTATTTCACTACCACTCTTATTAAGATCTTCTCAAACTCCTTTATGCTGATGTTGAAGTATACGAAGGTGGCTGAGAACCTCTGCAAAGTGCAGAGAATAACTCTAGCTGTGTCTGCAAAAGGCAAGTACAATCTGACTTGCTCATCAAATAATTGCAATTGTTGGCTGGTGTCTTTGATTTGGTAAACTAGAGTGCCCTCTGACTCTTCCTTATTCTTGAGGAGATGAAGTAAGTCCTCAGCATGGAGGAGTGACTGATTCTTGGAGTTATTAATGGCTTCTAGCACCTCCTTTTTCTTCTCGTCCAATTGCTGCTTGTGCAGAACAAGGTCAGTGAGGAGAGATTTGCGGATAATGTGGTGTTCTGGTCTATCATGTGCAGATACCAGATTCAACAGGTGGCTCTCCATGGCCTCCTTACTGAACTCCAAATCCATGATGCCTCTATTAAAAATGCTGTGCACGCCCAGGTCATGTAGAACTGGATCCAGGAGAGCAAGACCGCTGGGTGTCATGACATCTCCAAGTCGCTTGTGGAAAACCAGATAGAGCTGGAAGCAACCACCAGCTCCTGAGTTGTCCCTTTCTTGGGCAGCAGTGGTGCAGGTGAAATCTCTTTGCAGCAGTTGAGACAGGAGTTGCCTATTCTCCTTGCCTGCTGGCCTTGTTGCCAGGTGGACAGAGAGGAGTACAGTCTTTCTTTTAATGACAGCAATTTCCAACACTTCAGCCAGTGAATCATCCGAAGAGTCTACCATGACTATACCACCTACAGCTACAGAACAGCAAGCAATAAATCACCTCTCACAGTAAATATATTTATATTCTAACTGCATTTAATTTCAAGGTACTGCTAATCTCTATGAGTGTAGTAGCACACCTGCTAACTGTTTTCAACCAAAATGTGAGACACCTGTAGATGTACCAGTCAAATTGCGGTTGATTCCCCCCCCCCCCCCCCCACCCACCCCTCCTTCCCCACCTCATCCCAAATTATTAAGGTTAAGAAATGTTATTTGAATTGTTAGCTGACTTAGAAAATCCTCAGAGGAACTAGACTAATGTACATTGGCTAAATCAGACATAAAGGGTTGACAGGTTAGGCTCTAAATGACAGAAGGAAAAATCTTCCTGAACAACATCACTGGGTCCAGCAGGAATTTTCCTGGTTGTGTTTTTTTACCAAAAATTAAAGTTTTCATGAGTATTGGAACAAAAAAAAAACAACTGGTTTCCCTTGACCCCTAAAATTTAAAAAACAAAATAAGCATTGTAAAGGACCTTCAATCCCCAAAGTGCCCCCCCCCCCCCCCCAAAAAAAAAGAAGCTGAAATGGATTCCACAAGGTAATTTGATGATAATATAACTGATTTTCCCATGCTTAGTTCTAAACGAACACCAAACTCGAACCACAAAAGATGCAGGACATTTCGTTTTATTTGCAGGACTGTAGAAAAAGACCGTGGAATATGGGACAATCTCACGTAATGCAGGACAATAGTAGGTTTGCATCTGGATTAGCGGCAGATGCAAACATACATTACCAACTAACTGCTATGTGAGGTGTGTATTCATCACTTCTAGAAGATGGGTGTGGCCTAGCCACTCCTACTTCTCTATACAATGTTGATAGTCATGGAGCATACACACCTCCTTCCTCGCTGTTATCTCCCTGGGATCTGCTCAGAGCTCTAACATATGCCTCAAACTGATGGTATGGGTCAAACACAACCGGCCACAATGTGGGGTCCGATTGGCCAAGAGCTCGTGCACACAGACACCTCTCCATGGCACTGACATCAGGAAAAGAGCTCTCCTGCTCCCAGAGATAACGCTCCTGCTTGTCTGAGAATTCATTGGCCATGGAGAAGTCCTTCTGGACTGGTATTACTTGCTTCTGCTCTGAAATCTCTCCGGATATCTTCAATGATATATAAAGCATGTACAGTAAAGTGGAACACAATGATTAATTAACAATAATAGAAAAGTGCCCGTCCTACGGACGGAGACAACACAAATGTCTTACTATAACTTGAGATTGTTTTTGTTGGTTTGTTTGTTTCCTGTCGCATACTAGATGCTTGGGCCTACAGGGTTCATAAAGAAGCAAATAGAAAGAAAAGGAAAGGGATTTGGGCATGGTTTTACCAACTTCACTTAGAGTGTGTTGACATAATTATGGTTTTGTAGCATTCCTAAGCATATTATAGTCGGTTTGCATGTATGAAATTGAGCCCCCCCCCCCCCCAAGGAAATTCTAACACTGAGACAACAGAGATTTAATATAATACACCTGAGAGAATTAATCCAGATTTGCACTTAATTAATAGGAGTTTTATTTGTTTCAGTTTTCCTTCACACTTGACAACCAAAACATTAATTTACATTACACTGTAACCACAATAGCAATTCCATTAGAAGAGCAGGAAGTGGTTTTGCACAGTTGGCAGACCTATGTATGTTTATGGAATAGTGGTTTTTAGTAAGTGGGGTGGTTTACTTAGGCATAGAGTTGTGATCCAAACCAGGAATTTTTTTAAAATAGCCCCACGGACAGGGTTTCACTCCGATCTTTACCAAACTTCCTTACAACCACACCAGGATGACCCCCATCAAACCCTGAAAAGTTGAGACCTTTAGACCCATTCGTCTGGGAGGAGTTACCGAACAAACAAACAAATTAAAAAATTTTAGTATGATATATTTCTTTTAAAAAATCTAGACACATTCTGTGCAGACGTAAAGCCACTGCACATGGAACCACTCTCACACACTCACTGGTGCAATTGGAAGCTTGACTCCATCCTGAGACAGAGAGGCTGAGCTGGTATCACTGCTGCAGTACCCCAGCCAGTTGGAAAAGAGCTCCTTGTGTCGGTCAGGAGGGCAGCGGGACAAGTACCAGGCTCCAGCAGCACACAGCAGAGCATGACCTGGAATAGAGTTGAGGCAACTGATGGATGCTTGCAGCTGCTCCCCCCACTGTCTTCTCTGCCTCGCCATGATAGTGAGGACACGCTGTGCTCCTTGAACATCTCTCTTCACGACCTTGACAAAACACAGGAATAAAAAAACAACAATGATGACAACAAAAATTATAGGCAACAGTGATAGAAATTAATGCTAACAGAGACAGTTATGAATTATCAAAACATAACAATATCAGTAATGCTACATGCAACAATAATTGTATGATTAGCTAATGCAAAAATAATTGGGAGTTATATAATATAATTGAAACATACGTTGATATGAGATTCAATAGCTCTGGCCTTCTGGACACTCTCCTTGTGAGGATTGATAACATCATCTAAAGACGCCTTGGTGGCTATCATCTTGTGTTTCATGCTTGCAAACACCACATTGGCCTGTAATAAACAGCCACATGGATATTAATCAATGCCTAATGTACATCCCTGCAGATATACATCTCATACATCAGTCAATTTCTTCTCTGCTTCCTTCAACTGTTTCTTTACCGGCTCCATAGATTTCATGACCTTGTGGTAGTTGACCAGTGCTTTCAGCCAATTGTTAAGGGAGACAACGGCCTTACTGCCCTCCTTCAATATATCAGAAGGTAGGATGTTACCAATCATCTTCTCCAGCTTCCTCATTTTATGTCGAGGCACATGATCTCGGTCAAAGAACTTCAAACTGTCCACAAACTTGTGAGACAAAAGCAATACCTGGCACTCTTCCCAACTGTACAGCAAATGAGAGATTTATTTAACTACAACAAAGTTTATAGTATCACCACAGAGCAGGAATGTATTCATCACAGATCTTCCACTGGACTTTAAAGAATAATTTGAAGAAACATCAGACCAACACCTATTTTCCTACCAATTGTACACAAAAGTACCTTGGAATGAACATACTCACCCCTGTGGTGGGTGGGCTGATCTGATATATTGCTCATATTTATCTTACACACTTCTCATCTCTGTCAAACACCATGCAGAGAGCATCGAAGACTGGGGAAAGGATTGGTGGAGGTTTCCTGTAGTTCATCAGCTCATGAATATCCTTCTGATTCACTGAGGAGAGAGCCTGCAGAGCTCCATGATAAACCACAGCTACCTGGATAGAAGAAACTCACTGAAGGCACCCTATAATGTTGGGTGTTTTGGGGTGGTGTGTAGATATACATTACCTTTGACATGACTCATAATCAATAATTGTGCATTCTTAAGCATCCAGGTTAGGGTATTGACAAGACCAGGATATGGAAGGAGCACTATCAAGCAAATGAGGGCTCCAGAGGAAGACACATACTTGGCAAAGTATTATTTTATAAATATTAACCGGCCTGACTTCTTCTTTGCTACATGTACATGCAAGCTAGACTAGGCAAATTTACATAGATATATTTTTATTAAAACAATTGTCTCTAATTTCTTTATGCTCTTATTGGGTCAATAGTGATATTGGTAAATATCAGGCTTGCATTTTGGGGATGTAGAATCCGATGCATGTTAATTTATAAAAAAGTCACAAATTTGGAAAAGCATTGTCTATGGAATTATTCATAAAAATTGTGCAAATTCAGGATTATCTACCATGATATGTATAGCAACATTACCCAAGAGCTCATGCTCTGCATTCCCTACAGGCCTAGGATAACACGTCATACAAATACATCATTCTGCATGCCTACCTCTTTGAACTTCTGTTCCACCATTATGGTGAGGTCTTGCACCCTGGCAGTCTCATACTTTATAGTATCTTCTACACTCTTGTACTGCTTATTCTCTTCCATATGCCTTACACAGTACACACATGCACACACACGTACACACACACACACACATGATGCATAATTGAGTGTGTTAAGAGATATGTATACCAGTGTCTGCTAAGATGGTAGTTGACCTACTAAGTGTACATAAAATAAAGCCAGAATGAGGGGAGATTGTGGAATCGATCATATATAACTGTACAGAAAATTGGCTTGTTTGCCTAGACAAGGAAAAAAATTAATTGAAATTATGTGGACCACAACTGAGAGTTTTAGTTGTCAAGCACACTCATCACACACACAAGGATTATTGAAAGAGAGTAGCACACATTTATAGCCATATCGAAGTTTCTAATTAGCATTGGCCAGTAAGTCAGTCTTTCTTTGCAACTTGTACACACAATTTTATTTTCTTGAATAACATTGCAGAAATATAAATGAGGTGTCCAACCTTTCCTTGGCTGCAGTGATCAGTGTCATCTTTTGGTGAACTTCCTTTTCAGCAACAGCCAGCTCTGTTTCTAAGTTGGACAACTTGCACTCCAGTTTTTCCACGACCTCGTCCACCTCTTCAAGTCTACTCAATGCTGACTGCAGCCTAACCACATCAGTCTGGAAACCATAATAATGAAAATAACAAGATAGATGACATAACAGAGGTAGAAAAGATACAAATATGATGTTGAATAGATATAAGCAAAAAATCTTAAAGTATACCTGGCCTTTATCCTTCATCCTCATGGCTAGCTGCTGTGTCATTGTAAGGCAGTTTATTAGAGTCCTGGGAGAGAGAAGCTGTCTGCCCAGTGACCCATATGCTTCGGTGAGTATCTCAATGGTCGTGATGTGAATGTAAGCTGCTAGACTGGCAATATCTTCCAGTTGACTGCTGGTCTCCAGCCAGTCTTGCCAATTGATTACTGAGGAATCTAACAATGACAAGAACAATAAACAGCAGTACAAACAAAAAACAAGTTATTCGAACGAACAACACTGAGGTGATATTTCCTTTCATTGAAACTTGACAATATAGCTAGCTATATAGCTAAATTACCTTTTTGCCACCACATGATGGCAATGTCATTGTAGTCACGTCTGCCCCAGGGTTTATAGTTGTCAACATAATCACAGCTCCGGTACAGAGCTTGGAAGAGATATCTCATTCTGAATCCCTCCTGGGAGAGTCTACACTTTTCCCTCTTGTGCAGACTTCTCCCAGCAATAAGAGAGCTAGCCATACAGTCTGTGTTCCACAATATAACCACATGAAGTTGTTTTCTGACAATTGCGCAGAGAGCTTGAGTAGCTGCTTGGAGAGAGGTTCTTTTCATTCTCAATGTCTCCAACTTTGCACTCATCATCAGCATCTCAGAAGTAGTGAAAAGTCCATCAGGAATTCCTGCCATAAGATAAATTTATTTTTTAAAATGGAAAATTTTTGTATATAATCATAAATACTGTACCTTAAAGTAGTATAGATGGGGGGGGGGGGGGGGGGGGGGGAATTTAAACAGAATATATATATATATAAACCTGTGGAATCTCCTGGCTATAAAGGCAATAGGAGTGAACTAAGTGTTTCTACCACAAATATGAATGCACCACTTGCATGAAGTTTGGTGTTTAAACAGTAAGTACTACTTCATAGTTGCTATGGTTTTTGAAGCAATGAATTGTCCTTTAGGGAAGGAAAGCATACTGAGAATGCTCAGGAAAGAGTCAGACTTATTTTTCCTTTCCTTTTGGAGGGGGGGGGGGGAATAGTAGCTGCCGAGGTATGTTAAAGATTAGTCGTATTGGTGTAAACTAATATGTCTACCTAGACTCACCTTCATTCATGAGCTCCATAACTTGCTCCCATTCTGAAAAGCTGATCAGGCACTGGTTGGATATGACCAAGACAGTTTGCTGGTCATCCACAGCTGACAAGCAAGCATCTCTTAAACATCTCTTCAAACTCACAGACACAGAACTTGTATCAACATCTATCAACTATATACATCAATGTTTTGATATTAAAAAAAAAAAAAAAAAAAAAAAAAAAAAAAAAAATATATATATATATATATATATATATATAAATGAATGAATAAATAAATTAATAAATAAGTAGGTAGGTAGGTAGGCAGGCAGGCAGGCAGGCAGGCAGGCAGGCAGGCAGGCAGGCAGGCAGGCAGGCAGGCAGGCAACTAACTAACTAACTAACTAACTAACTAACTAACTAACTAACTAACTAACTAACTAACTAACTAACTAACTAACTAACTAACTAACTAACTAACTAACTAACTAACTAACTAACTAACTAACTAACTAAATAGATAAATAGATAAATAAATAAATAGATAAATAAATAAATAAATAAATAAATAACTAATGAACAAACAAATAAATCATTAATTAGCTATTTTTAATTTCTGTGGCTGCATATCTTGGGATTTTGGGTTGCAGGAGACTTACATATATTTAGTTTTGATGCGAATGCTAATGCACTTACATCATGTTATACTACATTACATGTGTAGCTAGTACATATACGTCACAAATCAGGTTACAATGGGCCATGATGTGGTATACCTCTGCTTGCATTATGTGGGCCACGAGTCTAACAAGCGTCTTTCTTCCAGTTCCCTCCATACCTAGCAACAGAGCATGTGCTCCAGGCACATTCTGCATGTGGAGAACACGGACAAATTACATACAAATCACTTCATAAATACTTCTTATACTCTATCTGGTACAGGTGGACACACCATGATACGACAAAGTCTTGCACAATGCCTCATGGCCTCCCCAAGTAGCACTATGCCACCATCGCAGTCACTCTTCAAGACCTTCCTGGAGCTGCAAGCTTTCTCAAAGTGGTTCAAATGCTGGGAAAAAATCTCCGCCAACTTTCCATCCTGATACTCAGAATACAGAAGCTGCAGGGTTCCGACTGGATCCACAGTTAGGTGGGTGCTGCTAAGGTAGGTTATGGATACCGATGGAGATCTTGGCAAGGCTTCATCTGGTTCATGGTGAGATAGTGCTCTGGGACTGTGTGGGTGAGGGAGCGGAGCAAAAATCATGCCTGCAGGGTGTGTGAAGAATGTAGCTTAATATTTAGTGTTCCCTTGCTATGGTCCTTCATACATTTTCTTAAATATCGATTATTAATTATGTGAAGATAAAATTGTGCCCTTGCCTGTTAAATCTTCCCCCTTCACAATGACTTCATCTGGAGATATCAATTTCAGCTTGAAATCCTCATCTATACGACTATCCAAATCCTCTTCTTCAGCTTGAACAGATAGCTTCATGAGGTGTTTGAGAGTGTGTACCATCACTCCATCACTTGCCAACTCCTCCTCTTTCAGGTCGTCCATGCAGAGAGAGACTAGATTTTCGGTAACTCCTACTCCGCCAGCTCCTCCATCATCATAACTTCCAACAATATGACCACCTCCTGGAAGTGGGAAGTCAGGAAAATTAATATTGATAGAAATATGCATAAAGTAGTCAGTCCAATTTTACAACAGTTAGAAAACACATGGTAATATGCCTTCAGAAGATAGTTAGCTATGGTTAGGCCAGGCAAAATAAGATTGTTGTTTCTCAGGCCCGCCCACATTGATTCTTGATACCTGCATTGATATTGTTTAGTATGTGATAATGTCAAGTGACGCTATCTATCAATAGCAATTGTAATATTTCGTATTTAAAATGGTAAAAAAAATTGACATCACACCCAGATCACACCCTAAAAAGAGAAAAAAGAAGAAGAAAATTGTATCACTGCACCATTTTTTAAAAAAATATGCCTGAACAACTAAAATATTATTTTGCCTGACCTTCAAGTTATAGCTACACTACATTATCATGTACTCTTTATTTAAAGTGTTCTCAAAGTTTTTTGAGCACGATTGAACTCTCTTTTCAAGATTAAAAATTATATTTGCAATGTGTAATTGTCCTATACCTTGTGGTGGCATATCCAGTGGTGGCAAGTTGCCCACAAATCCAACACTACAAAAGCAGTGTTTGATACAGGACTCCAGAAGCTTGTGAAACCACAGACAGTCATCTTTCTCAGAGGTTCTGTCCAGGTAGACCCTGGTGGATTCATGGCACCAAACACGGATCACTTTACGAAGGGTCAAAATCATCTCCTTACGTTTAAAATTAGCACCACCCTCAACAAATTTCTTTCTGGTTATGTCTTTTGTCACACCCTTAAGGCTCATCGGCAGCTGTGGAGTACACCTCCTCTCACTCTTCAGCTTTAAACTTGACTTAAGCAAAGATGAATTTTTTTTTGGATGACTTGAGATTCGAGATCCATGATGGGGGCGGTTGAAATTAGATAGTGTCATAGGATTTGTGGCAGGAGCAAGAAGAAAAAGTCCTTTGCAGACGTTGAAAAAGTCGTGCAGGTCGATGAGGAAGTGTGGGTGGGAGGAAGTAGGGTGGAACCTTTGCACCACACTCCTGTACACTGTCACAGATGCAGTGCTGATGGCCTAGAATTAACATATACAAGTGACTTTACAGAGGACAACAAAATCATGAATGGTTCTAACTCACATTAGCTATTCTATTAGTGTTCCCTAGTGCACTGAATGAGGAGGAGGCCAGCCATGGCTGTAGGCTATGTAAGAACACCTGATGAAGACACTCGTCTGATGGCGGGAAGAAAGGCAGCAAACACATGTTCTTTGTGACCCTGGCAGGCAGTCTCCAGTAGCTGTCGGGAGTGCATGTGGTAATAAAATTGAAACTCAAGTTGCTCTCGTACCAATCCCTCTGTGGTTCAGTGATCTTTTGATGACAGATAAGATAGCGTATAGCCTCCAACAGGGAACTGCTGGATAAATTTCCAAGGTAAGCTAAATGGAGGTTGTCCAAAAATAAGCCAGTGGTCATCATTGAGGGAAGCAATGTCTTCTGTTTTTGATGCTTCTTTTTAAGAGCTAGTTTGTCTAGAATGCTAGTCTGCAACTTGAGTGGGGTAAGGATTGGAGTGACAGCTATTCTATGGGTAGATGTGTGTTGTCTCATCAAGTGGTTGATAAGGGATGTTTTCCCAGTTCCTCCATCACCGACAAGGTTTATATTGAAGCCAGAGGAGAGATAAAGATCAGCGATATATGCAAATCGATTCAACTACAGATTGAGGAAATTAAATGATAAGCACACAGAAATAGTGTCCATATCAATTACAACAGGCACAATACAACAATAAGAATATAAACGACACAATAACAACAATAGAAAAAAAAATCAACAAAATAAGAATACATGTAGTGACCATCTATGTAGTGTACCTCAGGTACAGAAATGTAGTCACTGCCAACCTCCATGCTCGCTCTGATTCGACCCTCAGCCCAGGGAATGAATTTAAAAGTCTTCAGATCCACACAGTAGTCAAACACTGAGCCTGTGTCTGGCAGCGGGACTGCATAGGGCAGCTGTGTGGTTCGGTCTCGTACCAATGCACTGAAGGACTGCACCTCACTGCATGAATGGAGAGAGCTAAACAAATCAGTCAATCCAGAAATAAAGATTTTCAAGCATCAACCATTAATGCATGAAGAATATTGAAAATGAGGTTGGAAAAGAGGTGACACCACAAATGAGATGTGAAAGAATCCACAACTCTTACTATAAGCTTTAATAATTTATACAGCATTTTACCTCATCAAACACCTGCATATTGATAATACTATGAGGTCAAATACATACACACATATATATATATATACACATATATACCTGAAGGGCACAAAAGCCCCAAGAGACCAGATGTATGAAAATACCAGCATGCAGGCTAGCTTGATTCCATAATAGATGGTAATGTCACCATCCGTGTCAGACATCTTAGCAGTGTCATCCTCAGTCCAGAAAAGGTTTGTTCCACTTGGGCTATCACTTTGAACTGAAACCATACTGCACACAACACACAGTATAATTGTTAACACTACAGGATATGATGGAATTTCTCAGTAAGCCTGAGTTACACCAGGCGTGAATATCCGATGCACATAAAAGTTACAGCACCAGCAGTACATAAGGGATTGCAATAAATTTAACGCTATAGCTAAAATAATTGCGATATTATTTATTTTTTTGCATCAATATAAAAACTGCAATACCTGAACACACTCATTAGCATAAATTATTGTAATTTCTTTTTTTTTTTTTTTCCCCAAAAAAAATTAAAAAAAAAGACATATCAGCTTTACACAAAGTTACCAGTGAGATTATGCCCACCTGAAGGATAATCCGCTACTGGATGTGCTTGTTGAATGAGAGGTCGCCTGAGTGCTACTACTGGAGGCAGACCAGCACACTCCTTCCCTGGGTGAGTTCCTCTGTAACACCGAAGAGAAGAGATTGAGGAAGCTTTGGGTCTCCACCATCCCATACACCTGCGAGTTCGTCCACACTTTGTACTCTGCCCCATTGTGCTGGGTATTGGTGGCAACCAGATAGTCCAGGGTTGGTGGGAGGAGCTTGTTGATCATAACAGCCAATGCTTTAGTGCTGCAAGCAATAATTTTCAGTAAGTGTCTTTATGAGTGTATCAGTAGCATAATTGCCTCCAACAATTATAGGTTCAGTGGGAAGAAAAATTTTAAAAAATCAACAACAAACAACAATCACAATAAAAACAATGGATAATGATGTTATGTCACTCAATAATTTGTTTGCAATACTCAAGTGGTACTGTGTAACTGAAATTTAATTTTTTTTTTTCACAAGAGAGTTTGAGATGTCCTATGAAAAAATAAAGTGAGTTTTATAAGTGATATATTTCTGTCTAATATTTCATTCTACAAGTGACATACTATTTTTAGTTCAATAATTACTGATATCAAACTTGATACTATTACTTAGCAGGATCGGCATGGTGGTGCATAACCGTATAAGTCAAAACAAGAATAAACAAAACAACAAATTTCAAGCAACTCAACCTAACCCGCATAATATCATTGAAACTCTTGCAGCATGTACATGCACATGTGCTACATATGTACATATGCATGTGCAAGGTTCGTCCACTGGATCAGCCAACCTGTCATATGTACTCTTACCATGGAGCACTCAAGTTATGTTGAACGCATGCTCTCTCCAGCCAGGAGTCTACCAGTGCACTCGACGAGAGTGTTTCCTTGTTGCAGTGTATCATAGACGACCACTCTGCTGAAGGAGTAGCATTATTTAGAGTGAGTGCTTCTACTATGATCTTGCAGGAAGGAGGCAAATTGAGTTTCTCTCCATTTCCCAGAGTCATTCCCTCCACAGCAGTGAGGAGAACTAGGGCCTCACTCAGACCCGAGTCAACAGGGCCATCCAGGACCAGCCAGTGCACAACTCTCCCAGACTGTAGCACATTGGTGGGAAATTCTTCATGCACATGCCCAGTGAAGTGTTCAGAAATATAGTCAGGCAAAAATAACTACTCACAATTGAATACTGGGGATCATGATTCCTGTCAGGATGTGAGCACATAGCCACTGCATTGTTATAACTCTCAACCCGGCGGATGGCCGATGTTAAGATACCATTTGTCCACACATGCTGGTTCTCCTCATTACCATAGCAACCAAACAGCTGAAAGAGACACAGAGTGCAGAGAAAATGAAGTAAATGCTACTTGTCTGTTGTTTTGTTATCTGTTACTGCTTCCTTCAGCATAATTTATGTTTGTTCACAATTCTGTACCTCATCCAATGTGTACATCCCTGGGTTGAACACAGAAACATTCACAAAAGGATACGTTTCTTCATTCTTGCATTTCTTGTCCACAGACATTTCACTGGAATGCTTGGCCTGCGTGTTTAGTTGCCACAAATGATTGTACGCTGCACTCAGGATGCTGTAGCCAGTGGTCTTCCCACTGCCGCAAGGACCTGTGAGGAACACACACTTGGAGTGGGACAGGCTGATGTGGAGTTGCTGGATCTGTGAGGGAAGAAAGTGGCAAGATGTTGCAGCTTAATTCCCACAAATCACATCATATAACAGATGCATGACTCATGCACATCACTAACCCAGTTCCTTGAAAGGCAGAGGCAGTAATTATTAAATGTCCATATACAGCATATTGAAATGTAGCAATAATTCCAAAGGCAGCATTACTAAGACATCTCACAAATTCTAATTCCTGCTGCTCCCTCCTTCTCTCCTTCTCAGCACAGATAATCATGACACCCCCTACCACTCCTTTAGTTTCTTAGAAATACCCCAGCTACAGGCAAGAAGAGTTTCGGATTCAGAAAAGGCCAATTTCTTGATGTATGATATGTAATGCTTTTGAGTGTTCACAACATTCATTTGTATTTCATAAAGGGAAACAGTCAAACTGGGCAGGAGGAATTTTATCAATGACCATTTCCATAATAGGGAGGTGTCCATTCTAGGTAACACACAGTAACACCATATTAAAATTGAGGAGATTCTGCTTGAAAACTTTACATAATGAATGGAAATACATACTAGAAACCATCCAAGGATGGACTCCCACAAGCTGCTATGCACATCCCAATTTTGCTGTTGTACAGGGTTCATATGCTTCATAGTTTTACTGACCTCATTTAGGGTATTTTAGAGTGAGTGACTATTTTACATAGATTGGTTTGTTGGATGAGTGTATCACTTACACAAATGTAACAACAAATTTGGAGCCTGAAAATTTAAGGGTAGACAAAACAAATTACAGGAATCCGTAATTCTATTATTTAAAAACCATCTCCCACTCATACCAAATTTTATCCCAATTGGCCCAGTAATTCTCTCAATCCCAATGGATATAGTAGAGAGTGGACAAACAGACACTAAAATGTACACACACAAGGAGAAAATAAAACATGGTTTCACTATGTTTTCTTTTTTAAAAAAATGGACCAGGATGGGAGGAAGAAAGAAGAAAAGAAAAGGAAACTGTCTACAACACCTGCTGTCCCCAGGCAGTCACCAATCCAAGTACTAAGCAGGCCCAACCATGTTTAACTTTCAAAGTAATTTCAACTCAAATTAAAGTGTCTGGATAGAAATTGATATGCTGACACACACACACACACACACACACACACACACACACACACACACACACACACACACACACACACACACACACACACACACACACACACACAAACAAAAAACAAGCAATTTGATACGAGGCTTGTAAAACCCTATTAACTGCTGTAGTCTCAATGACTAAAAACAAAACAAAACAACAACCCAACAACAACCTTTAGTAACTATAAACCAACAAACAACCTTTTCCATGAATCTTGGGAGGCACTGGAGATGTCGTTCTTGCAGCTGCTTCTTGATGGCATCAGCCAGATCTGCTGGGAAAAATACATTGCTGGATGACATGGAATCATTACAGGAAGGGAAGTATTCCTCCAGAATAATTCTGAGTTTGGTCCAGCCCACAAGGTCCATGTAGGAACTGTCCTTCATTATCTGGTTTTCCTCCCTTTTCTCATTTTCCTCTTTGGGTACAGTGCTGGAGGTAAGTTGTGGCCTAAAGAAATGCCAAACTGAATTAGCAATGGCCTTTCTTTCCTCCAGAGGTCCACAAGGAGTGCTTTTGCACCCCATCAAGAGTGTAGCTGCATGACTGACTATTCTCTTCAGAGTGGAAGGCCCGATGGAAGATGCAATGACAGGGTCACTAGAGGATAGCTGTATAAAATATATTCACGTGCAAAATTATCACAACACTGACCAGCCAGATATTTAAACATCAATCTTTTTTTTTCTTAATTGAGGCCACCAGAAATCAAAACATAATTATATACATAAATAGTGAATTAATTGCTGTTCAGCATGCATATTGTTAAACTTAATACTTCTTGAAAAATGTGTGAGAACACATATTCAACTTTTATTTGTTGTCGAATGCAAACACATTAAAACAAATGATTACAAAGGAAATTTACTCATCCACATGTCAAACAACCCAGACAAAATAAATCCAATTTTAAATCTATGAATTTAATCAGTTATTCAATGCGAGGGGGGATAACTAAATATTGAAAACTATTGCAATGCTTCTACTGGCCGATATCTTTACCTGATATTTGACCTGTTGCTGGAACTCTGATAGCAATCTCCCCCAAGCATAAGCTCCAGTGAACCCATGACTCGCCAGAATAGACTCGGCAAGATAGGCCATGTCGGGTCGTGGAGCATCAATAGGCCGCAAGAAAGACTGTACACACAATATAAACTAGAAACCATCAAGAGTAGAATCCCATAAGCTGCACTGTACAATCACACTTTTGCTGTTTTACAGGGTTCATGTGGCTTACATTTTGCTGACCTTATTTAGGATATTTTAGAGTGACTGAGTGTTTTACAGTGTGATTAGTGCATAAGTGTATCTTTCTAATAATTATACTAATTAGTTAGGAATGTATAATTCAATTAAAATACAATTACTGCTATTATTACTTCAGTTAAGTAATTGCAATTGAAATTAGAGAGTGGGCAGGTGGACAGACAGAAATGTACATACACATACCAGATTTTTTTTTGGGGGGGGGGGGGGGGGGGGGGGAACAAATTTTTGCTACACGTCTTGCAACAATAGTTTCATACTGACCCACATTAGTTATAAAATGAAGCAAGTGACATTAAAATAAGCAAAGAAAACTAAGTATTTGGTGATCCTTGGTGACCCGCGCAAGGGCATGAATGCAGACATGTGTTCCATGTCCAGTGCATGTGATCATACAACACACTGACCTTTAGTTGCTGTGGTATGGACTGCATGCTGCTGTCACCCACCAACACACAGCAATATAATGGGGACATTCTCAACAGGCATCCCTCCACCTCCACACTCCTTCTGGCTGCACCACCTCCATACCCAAACCCTCCATTGTTTGTCTTTGCCAATTCAACTGACTGGTACCAGTCTAGCCCGGTGGATGGCTTGCTGGTAGCAAGAACCCCATCAGGAGTGTTACCAGAATGTTGAGTGGTTGTGGTGGAGCACACAGACATGCTGTCACTGGAATGAGATGGCAGAGAGGAGAGAGTGATAGGATATTCCTTGTTGCTGATGAGTGCTGAACCTATCAACAGTACACATATACAGAGTTGACATGTTTACAGAGTTTGCCACAACAGTTATGCAATTACCCTGAGTGCTATTCATGGAATCACTTTGCAGAGCTGTCACAGAATGGTGGCTCTCACCAGACAATGCATGGGCCATTGCGCTGAACCATTGCCCAAGGGACACCAGAATCAAGTTAGGAAGCCGGTGAAAGTTATCTAGCTGCAAAACAGTGCCTGCATGAACAGACCCACACAGTATCCGATGGAAAACTGCAGAATCAGTAAGAAATGAGCAGTCCACTCTATTGAAATGTGCCCCCAGAGCCTGCAGGAAAAGAAGCAACAATGATAACAACAGTGATTGTAACTAACAACAAAATAAATAGAAATAATAATAACAGATGTGACAATAAAAATAAAAAGTGCCACTTTTGCCTGAAAAAGACTAGGCTTTAACTATGAAATATCCATTCCCCACTACCTCCTTCACCCTTCACGGGTGTAAACCATTTCTTACATTTGTGCAAATAATAATTGTCTGTACTGCTGATCCTTTTTGCCATGCAAATAATGCTGGACTGGTTGATATTATCCTAACCAAGTAATGCATTCCAGCAAGTTATAATGCCTTTCTTCAGCAATGTGGCCAAACAAAGCACAAATATTCATTGCGTTCAATTTGGAAGATTCATTAACACATGTACATTAATGATATCTTTAGCTAATAAAATCTTCTGAAAGTCGAGGATGTTTGGGGGGGGGGGGGGGGGAGGGAGTGAAATATGGTGATATACACTTGAACAATACTCAGGAAAATACAAAACCCATCATATATAATAGACTCTCCTGACTTACTATCGATATATCTTTTCCAGTCACTGCTTGGTTTGAAGGAGAATCCACTGTGCTTATCAGTGGAGCCATGCAGCTTCCCACTGCGTGCACCAGAGAGAGAAGACACATTTCTGTTTGAGGAGTGAGGTGGAGATGGGGCATTGCTCCAAGAAACTCAAAACCATAAGCAAGGGTGTTCTCACAGCAATGGACATACGTCATCAAAGGAGGACGGACATTTGCCATCTGATCGGCAGTCGATGATACATTGAATTTAGAGAATACTTTGCTCCCTCCTATGCCGTTGAAATTGGGGAAAAGCCCACTCCTGCTCTTTGATAAACTATTACTGAAACCCAACAGGTTGAGAGTTGAGTCCTCTCCTGAAGAGCTGCTGAAATCTGACAGACTTGAAGTAAAGGACACCTGCTCATCAGATAAAGCCACGTTAGTCTTGTCCTTGATGTCGTCCTTTTCCATAGTGTAGAGACTTTTTGTGTCATCCTTGGAATAGTGGAGCTGAGCTTTCCAGTGGAAGGACTGAAGGCTACAGGATTTCTCTGAGAGGAGAAACCGGATGATGGTTGATTTATGCCTGAGAAGAAGTGTGAGGTGTTGCAAGAGCAAGTCTGTAGGAGGAGACCACTTGGCACGCCACTCCCGCAACACCTCGCAGACACACTTGAGAGCAGCATAAACATTGGCCCTGTTAATAATATATATATATATATGCTACATACACACACAAAAGTACAATAAAAAAACGTGTAGGTAGCACTGCAAAATCTTCATGTGCATTCAACCACAATCCCATCATCATGCCTCCAGATCCACAAGTGTTGAGGGGTTGGTCATACTTACAGACATTGCATATTACACCACTGGGTGCCAATCAGTTTTGGGAGTTCCAAATGACAAACATATGGGGGTTGTTGTTTTGCCATTAATACGGATATTTTTTATCTTAGACTTAGCAGTATATTCGAGAGATATCTGCTCAAACATCTGTCAGAGGTTCTACTATATATCAGCTCTTCAGTGTATTTGTTGTGGATGTGGTAGTGTATACAAGGGTTGAAGTGGAGGACCCTGGGAGAGCTAGAGTGTTATGCGCTCCTCAAAACAATACATGTCCCAGCATGCACCTACTCTAAACCTTACTCATTCTTTTTGAGTAGTCTGATAGGTTTAGGGGATACCAGAGCTTCCTGGATGGCCGCTGTCCAGTGCAGTTCCATTGATATCAGCACACACTGACTCAAGTGTTCATTCAACCAACACACCAGTTCCTCCACTACACAGAGAAAGAAAGGCCAGTAATAAAACAGTTTTTTTTTTAAAGGAGAACCAATTCCAAGTCAGAGGCAAGCTAGTTTACAGCAACATCAAAACCTGTAAATATGCAATGGTACAGCTCATGTGTGTGTAGTATCCAAACCATCAGTAAGATAGTACATTATTCTGATCATTGGTCATAAGTTCAATTCACACCAATGCACCAGAAGAGGAAGGGGGTGGGAGGGAGGAAAAAAGAAAAAGAAAAAATTAAAGAAAGAAAATTGAATAATGGTCCACATGTGGATCACCACACACACACCTTTCCCTGCAGCCCGAGTATTCATCCCCTTCAGCTGGTCAGGGAGGCTGGAGTAGGTATCGTTTAGAGCTGAGCCCAGGGAGTGAGAAATGGCGTACTCCAAAGCACTTAACCATTCTCTTCCAGGTCTCTTACCCAATGGAAGAGGAACTGAAAGAGAAAGACTTTCACCAAACCAGCCTTCGACAGAGATAATTTGACAACCTGGAGCAAATTAAGTACAGTAAACTGCCACAATGACAAGAGTTAGTTAACAGGATGTTGTTCTGTATCACTGTACTTATTTAATTGTTTGACAGGAATGATTCCAACAGCAACAAGTATTTAAAAACAACAACAGCAACAACAAATACACTCAAAATACATGTTACCTTGTGTCACTACTTACATGAATGCTCTCATATTGCGCTATATTAAAACCATCTTGTGTTACTACTTAGCATGAATCCAACCTTGATCTACGCTGCAATGCAAAAGTGTTTAACTTAGTCAAAATATCATTAGACTCCTCAAGTGTGCAGAATAAGTCCATTCAAGTTTCTGATTATACACAAGACACTTTAAAAACTTTCAACATAAAATTCAATTTAAATAAGAATTTTTTTTTCCAACCCAAGGATGAACAGTTATATGCGCATTAAAAATTAAAAAAACAAAAACATTATTATCACACTTTAATCAGCACCAAGCAACACACTATCTCAAACCTTCATTGTTGCTGTTGTACTGCACATGTTTGAGTGCTTGACTACTGCTTGGTGTCGCTGCTGCAGACTCTGTGAACCTAAGAGTCCTTATGTATGGGAAGACCTTGTTGATGATAGGGATCATGGTGAGGGGATTGCCTCTATTGCACACTGCTGCCATGATGTCAGGAGCAGGTAAGGAACAGAGTCTTGGGAAGCTCTCACACTCCTTCTCAAGTAAGCATTCCACTTTGAGCATGACTGAACTCTGCATATAAAAAGTGATAAAGATGAATTAATTAATGCATATACCATTTCTTTTTCAAATTCTTGGAACTGACTATTGTGTTTAGGATGCTCTTGCAAGCTCTTCTCAGGGTTTCTCCTTGTAACTCACGAAATCCTTTCCTTCCCTTTTTTTTGACTACCAGAAAAAAAACTTGAGGTTCCTCACGAATGCTTCGAACAACTTCCTGAAACTTTGTGGTTGCCTCTTGCAGGCTAGCCAAACCAAGATCATCTCTCGAGTCCTCCTCAATTGCATCAAAGAGACAGAGAAGTTGATCCCACTGCAAAAAAAAAAAAAAAAAAAAATTATAGCAAAAAGGATGTGACACAGAATGAATTAACTAGATGCAAATAGTTATAGAACCTTTGTTTGACATTCAGTAAGCATCTGCACAATTTCAGTTAGCTGGGAGAGAGTATCCAGCAGGCTTTCTCCCTTAGTCTGCAAGTGTCTCAAAGTAGAAGAGAAGACAACCATCTTCAGCTTGGTCAAGTGGTGCTCCAGCTCAATGCTAACCTCAGGTAGGTTTGTGACCCTATACAGCTGTGATGAAACCGCCAATGAAATCTTGCTTGCCTCCATTGCAAATGAAGTGGACTTCTCCGAAACACTTTTCTTGAAGGGACTGCTGTTGTTTTGGCCATTTGGACCATTCTTGGTGGCTGCTCCTGCTCCTATATGGCCAGGGTCGAACTTAGGCAGAGCAAATGGATACTGCTCGGGCAGTAATGGAGTTACAATTAGAGTCCATATTTCTAATTTATCCACAATGTTATGGATCTATTAAACATTGACAATCATGAACAATAAAAAAAACAAACAACACAATACCGAACACAATAACAGTAGTGAAGAAAATATTAGGATTGAAAAAGACAATAAGCTATAAAAACAGCTATAAATATCATTTCCACAAGGACAATAAAAGAATTAACATGGCATCAGCACAAAAACCAACAACATAAAAACTAAACGAGAAAAAACTTGCATAACATAAAAATTTTTTTTTTAAATTTTAAACAAAAACAAACTCCACTAACATCATTCCATGTAACTCATGTGTTGAAGTATTACCTGATCCTTGAGCTTATCATGCTTTATGGCATCATGACAAATTTCAAGGATGACGTCAGAATAATCATACAGATTGAGTAGAGAGAAGTCAGTCAAAGTGTAGTTCTCGCTTGCATTGTAATTCTCTCCGAGGTTAGAAAAGATCGTCATCCAGTCACTAGTCTGCATTGAAATGTTAAACAAATATATATGAACTGCCTCAAGCCAAATAGCACCAATCAAAAGAGTCATCATCAATCACATCGAGCTCTGCATATTAAAGTTGCATGGCTGTATATGATAAATGTATGAATTAGGGTCATAAATATCATACAGATATATATTCTCTAAATGAATCACAAATATTGAGATTTCTATCTATACTAATTTCAAAGGGTTTTTTTTTTTCATACATGCTACTATGGTCATGCCCCAACACACAAGCCATAGCCTTGGCAGGTAACATTAAAGTTGTTGCTTATTTGATTAATATTTGAATAGATTGGAGTTCATTATTTGTTAATTTAATTAGTTTCATGTAGATTAGTGACATCAGTAGGAAAATATATGTACATGTAATTAGGTGATTGAACATTGAATGCCCTGTTGTATATTATATTGCCATCTCCATCGAGGGAAGCCAACCTATTTAAAGGAGACTGATCTGGAGAAATAGAGTATTCTGAGTCATCATTTTGTGAGGCAAAGTTTTATGAGTGAAGAAAGAAGCATAAATTACATTTAAATTTGATAATCTTAAGCCCTGTCCATACTACACAATAAAACTGGGTTCACCCATGTCTGGAACGGGTCCCACGAGTTCACACTACACCCAGTTTCATCCCAACAGGTTCCACCCGGTTGCATCCCAACGGGTTCCATCCAGTTTCATCTGAAACCTTCAGAAAGGTAGGCTTCAAGTGGCTCAGATTTATTTATCATACCTGTGGCTTTATTGTTGATGTTCGCTATTAGGTGTTTAGCTACTAACAACTGTCTCCCTCCTTTTTGCCTCCATTTGCGTGATGATATTGCAGAGGGAAAGACAGAGCAAAGTAGCGTGCAAAAAAATAAAATATCCTGTTTCTATACGAGGTAGAGGAAACCAATTAACTGCCCAGCCAATCATTCAGCCCAGGCAGGTGATATGGAGTGGGTTCAGCACTATGCTAGTGTGGACACAAGAAAATATTTGGAACTGGGTGTTGATGGAGAGAGGTACAAATCCATTTGTAGTGAGGACAGGGCTAAAAAATTTGAGAACTGATAGTGAGTGAGTGTATGTGGTGGCAGAAGCTGTTAGGCATTTGCACTAGCCAGCTACTGTGTGAGTGAGCAAGGAAGTACCTAACACATGTGTATAGACTTGTACAGTATGTACAAGTTCTATGGCTAGTGTAGCTGTTACAATAATATGGCTAAAACCTTGTGTATAGGAGTTATTTGGGCACATAAGGTTTTTTAAGTTGGTGGTGTTGACTTCAAGGTAACCAGAGGTCGCTGAAGGCCACTAGAGGCCAAAATAGCCATCTATGGATTGTACACATATTTCTTGTGTGTACTATACAGTAATAGTCCCAGGTAACACAGGGCATCTCTGCTTGTTTTATCATGGTTATCTTCAGTAACCATAGACACAACAGAGAATTTATATTACCACTGCCATGCCTGAAAAGTTGAATATAGTTCTATGTGGCCAAGTTCAACTTTCCTACATGTACCTGATGTCATATACAATAATTAAACTTGAGTATCAGTAGAAAATTGGATGACCACCAGTTATAATACTTTGGCTATGCCTGTACAGTGTGTGTATATATATATAGAGAGAGAGAGAGAGAGAGAGAGAGAAGAGAGAGAGAGAGAGAGAGAGAGAGAGAGAGAGAGAGACTAGCTACAGGTGCAGAGAAACATATGAAAGTGGAGGGGAAACAGTTAGTATAGTATGCAAACAAAGCATGGGAAGAAGGGCAGGACAGAACAGGATGTCAGATATTTGGGTTAGTTAAGTATTGCTACAGTAGAGTACGAAAAAACAACAACTAAATGTGATTAGATGGTTGCTAACACAAGAAAAATCTCCACTCAGATGCTATTCCCAAGCTCCTGTGGAAGGCCCTCTTGAAATAAAGAGCATCCTAATCTGGCTTTACATCTGTTTTAAAATATCATCAATATGTTATAATACAACTCCTTATTAACCATATTATTAACTAACTGTCATTATGTCACATCTGACCAAAGCCAATATTGACATTTTAAGAAATAAAATAAGTTTAAAAGTTGCCCAGTGCAGAATAAAAATTTACCAGGGAACATTAACCTCCTGGTGACATTCATCAGCATAGTCACAACAAAATGCTCAGTTGAGAAGTTTAGAAGTAGTAGGTAGATGATACAAGCCTACAAATAAGCTCAGAGAGATACTGATGATGTTGGGAATAACTCTACACAGAGAGAGTAGATGAACAGACAAGAAGACTTCCCGCACCTCCATGAAATACAAACACTACATGGTTTGCATCAATATGAAGTTCTTGATAGCATCACACAGTGACACAGCATGTGCACAACATACCAGTTCAAGATAATGATTAACCACACAAAACTAGTGTAAATGCAATCTTGAATATATAGCTTGATTATTACCCCCCCCCCCCCCCCCCCCCTCTTTGAAACAAAAGTATTATAGGTATGCCTGAGTATGAACTTTTCCTATACTTCTTCACACTTCTCAAAACAGAATTACCTTCAGATTCTTTGAGGAAAGGTTTTGAAGCAGTGGCATGACTATCTGTAGGGAGTTCAACCTTCCCTTCCAATCCATCAGCACACTGTCTGCAGGAGGCATAACCTTCTCCATCTCCGTCACCACTCCCAGCCATTCTGCGATCTGCACACAGACACATGTAGCAATGGTATTAATCCATAAAATAGTGGCATGAAATCTGTATTAAGACATGCTAGCAATACAGGCACGTTCAATGCATTAAAATACACTTCAAATAAAGTTCCTACAAACAGGTTCTTGCTAAATATTCTATTCACACCTACAGAACTGGTTGCACACAGGGATACAATTTATCACAAATATATTAATCTCAATGCACCTCCACCTTATTATGCATAATTAGATCAAATGATCAGTATACAGTCCTTACTGCAATGCTAACATAATAGACTGTACCTCGGTATAGATTATGACACTAATCTGTTCACTGTAGTACATGAAGCTAGGAAACTCATTCCCTACTACTAGCACTATTTGCCTTCCACTCCATCAAAAGTTTAGATAACTATGTTGCCTGAGTGAGATGAAGCACAGGTAGCAAGGAATGCAAACATCCTATGACAAGCATAAAATTATCCACAAAAAATTTTTTAAATAAGAGAAAAAGTATACCTGATTTGATTTACTCTTCTGTAGCGACACCCTTTACCTACTGCATCCACTGGAATAGGGTTTGGTGGACTACCAATAGCTAACTTGTTTGTACATATCTCCCAGATTCTTGGGGGTGTCTACCACTAACCGTTACTGTAGTCATATCACACCAGATGGCCACTCACAAATTATCTGCATTTGTAATGATGTGCTAAATGCATCATAAAAAATTTGGTCTGCAAACTTTTTCAATTATTTTCCTGTACACACCGATATTAAGAAACACTGGGAAAATTTTATAAGCAACCAATTTCCAGAAGTGCTGACTGTGCAACAAACAAGTTAACTATTGGCAGGCCACCAGACCATTATTCCAAGGAAGCAGATAGGTAAAGGGTCTGGCTACTCGAGACTAGATATGAATATTATATGTTGTACTCATGGTAATATAGATGTACAGTGATTATATAGAATGAAGCAATGGATGTGTGGTGGTTATAGAGGCTAACAATGGTTATATAGGGCACTATTATTTAGGGAAATGATGGTTTTACCTTTTCTGCAATGTACTGAAGGTCCAACTTCTTGAAAGGTGAAGTTTTCCACTCTTTCTCACATATGTTAAATACTTTACGATACTTCCACAGTTCCTGGCGGTTGTTGAGCTGGTCCAATGCACTGAGGATTTAAAAAGAATATCAAACAGACCTTTTCTTCTTTACAAAAAATTGCACATGGCTAATACTTCAACTATCTCATTATATTGTTATGTTAATTCATTTAAGATGTTTCTATAATGTAATTTATCTTTCAAGTGTGTGAAAAAAACTACAAAGAACAGAAAATAATCTATTTTACCGCTGTATAGATGAAAGGTCATGTGGATGACTTGTGATTTCTTCTTGCCATTTGCATACTCTTAAAAGTTGTGAATGTACCTCCAAGACTTCCTCTTCCAACTTAGCCAGTTTGTCTAGCTGCTTCGATGGTGCTTGGCTGGGGTCAACAAATGTGCCACTGTTCACCTGTTCCACCAGTTTCAACAGCTCCGCCTCATACATCTGTGGGTAGAGAGACATTGTGTGTATGTGTTGATGCATGTGTATGGGTCAGTGTGCATTGTCTGCTGTAAATGGAGACCAGCAGAGACAGACTACAGAGGGTGATGGTGCACATAGTATTGTCCAAAGTGGATGACAGATCATTGTACAGTAGAATAGAAAATATATTGCACTAATTGATATTGAGACAGGCTGGCATGGCACATGCATAACTTCAAATTAAAATGTGAAAAAAAAACACAAAAACAATGTAATTTTTAATGAAGTTTAAAGTATGTACAAGTCTGATAAAAAATATTGTGACAATGGTGTTTTAATAACAGGGAGGAGGGTAGGGGGTGGAAAAAAAGTAGGACTGCTAACACTATTAACAGATGATTACTTCACAAAAAAGAATGTTTACTAGTGGAAACATTGGAAATAAAAATAAATAAATGTGTTTTTGTTAATAATGTCATGTTGTTGTTTTTTCTGTAGGATAAAACCATACTGTGAAAAAGTTTCAATAGACAAAACCTACCTCCATTAAATATTCCATCCACCTTTACTTTTACCAGAACAGCTGATATGCTGATATATATATTTCTTTTTCTTCTTCTTGTTCACATACTATTCTTCGTATTGCTTGGTTATTGAAGGAGTCTGTATTTATTCTAACTCTTGTAGTGATGTAACATTCTCAGGGATTAAAAATTTGGATGTTGGCCAAGAACCCTGTATGAATGTTTTTGTGTTTTCACAATGCCAGTTGCATCAGACAATCCAATATTACTTTCCTGTTCCATTTTACCTTTCTCAATAATAGCTCTCATATTTTTCAAAACATACTTTTGTGCAACAAACTTTATTCCTTCCCCAAGCATCTTTCATATTTCATTTTATGGAAGTGTTTCAAATCCTTTAGCTGCTTGACTCTTTGGAACTGGAATTATTTCCTCGACCCATTGCTCAATAAATAACACTGTCATTGGTTTATGAGTTTTTCATTGGATCATGTTGCAAGGTTAAGCCATCAGATATAACTATCTCTCTATTATGAGCCTGGATAGTAAGGAGCAGAAATAGAGTCACAGTGAAAGTTTCAGTTGCTTGTGTAGCTTATTAGATTAGTCAGAGCTAAAAGTGTGTAAATGGAAAACTAATATATAAATAACTTGCACAAGTGTTGGACTAATGTTCCTCAAAGAATTAAATAATTAGAAAAAACTTCAGTTACTTATATTTAGCAGAAATGGCCTCAAATACTTGAATCCACAAAATTTTCATTGCAGTCACCATCAGCTGGTACTGGTCATCCTGCATTGAAAACTCCCACTCCTGGACGCAAAGTGAACACGAATGACTATAACACAGATCACCAAACTGAGCATTATCGTTAGATTCGAACAAGGCAAAGGACTGTCTATAACTTCACACTTCATGTGCATCTGTTATTATTTGTGCTATGTCCTGCCTGTATGCCTGCCTGCCTGCATGCCTGTCTGTATGCCTGCCTGTATGCCTGCCTGCATACCTGTCTGTATGCCTGCCTGCATGCCTGCCTGTATGCCTGCCTGCATAACTGTTTGGAGTCCCATGACTGCCGTTCTAATTGCATTCAGCTCTCTACATCACTGTGTTTGTGCAGATGGTCTCAGTATTTAAAAATAAGTAGACACGCAAAAAAGGTGAGAGGAAAATCAAGAATTACTTTTCGGGCACTCTTTGAGAATGAAATAGGTAAAGGGTTAAAACTTCCATTTCAAAAACAAAAATATCTGTGACTTTCAACTAAGAAATGAAAAAGGACTTGCAGAAAATAAAATCCGTCCATGTGTGCAACTGATGATAAAACACTATGGCCAGCAAAATTACAATTACATCAATAAAAATGTAAAGGCCTACCCACAGCTGCCTGTAATGGTTCAGTGGGGAGCCAAGGACACCTGGCATGCATACACAACTTAACTCCTGGAGTAACATGGGCTGGGTGCCACCTGGCCACACCTCTTCCTGTGGGTATGTTAGTTATACAATGACTATTGCAAGCAAAGTTGCAATAAGCCTGCTGTTGGACAACCAGATACTTGATCATTGCAAGTGAAGCCTCAACTGTCCTCTGGTCATTATCATGTTTGTAGTATTTCCATGAAATGAGTGTGATTACCAACAAAAAAAATTGATTGCACTTTTGTACATCACGGATCTCTACACATCTCAACCTGGCAACACTTTACATGAATGATATAGCAGCGTAGTGACATATGTAATCTCCACTCCATATCATATAGCAATGAAGAGTTTGAAGCAGGCACTTACAGAGATGCTCTCCTGCATTCCCTGGGCAATGCTGGGGGTCTGTTTGTCCACGAAATCCTTACTTTCTTTAATAGCAGCTTGAAAGTTCGCCCACGATTCTCGCAATTCCTTTCCCATTTCCTTAATGAGAAGAATCAAACAATGAAGAGAGTGATAATTTTCAACTGATACAAAATATACAAAAATATATAAATGATTACAGATCATTCCTCATAAGGATCCCTAATTGAGATTGTGGCACATATAATGTCAACAGTAGTTAGAGACAAAGTGGTTAACTACTCAACAGTGACTGTTACATGTGGCTACATATTATTAAAACCTTATCTTGATGTGGGACCTCAATGTCCAACAATTGAAGTGTGTTATATATGTGCTTGACGTTAGTGACATTGTGGTTCTGCCGCATGCAGAACTTGGTGCTGTCCCTGAGGGTGCGAATATACTCTGAAAACTCTTCCAAATCATTGTAGTACTTGAGGGATAGGATCTGCATGAAATCACATCAAAAATATTAGTTTAAAATCAAAGTCATGGGTCCTCTGTGGATACATGGTACATATTCTTAATTATTTTTTCCAATTAAATATATTTGTAGTTGATGAAAAAAAATTAAATAAAGAAAAATCCACATTCAGTATCAAAGTTTTCTGCATTATGTATTAGTAGGCCCACCTTTGGCGGGCTGTGGTCACTAAATTGTCTTATGGGAGGACATGTCTTTTGGGAGAACATGTCTTACTGGAGGACATGTCTTTCAGGAGAACATGTCTTACTGGAGGACATGTCTAACTACCACATGTCTTACAGGAGGACATGACTTTCTGGAGTGCACATTTTATGGTCTTACAGGAGTACATTTTTTATGGGAGGACATTTCTTACTGGAGTACATGTCTTGCAGGAGGACATGCCTCAATGGAGTATATATTTTATGGTCTTACTGGAGTACATTCTTAGGGGAGGACATGTCTTACAGGAGGGCATGTCTTATGGGTGGACATGTCTTATGGGAGGATATCAGTCATCCAAAATGATATTCTTCACTATGTTTTACTTGTGTGTCTAGGTTCAATATCATGAGATAACTTTGTGATCTATAAAACAACAATCTCGGCTGTTCTCCAAAGCAGTTGCACACCATAGCCTACTTGCATCTGTGGCTATCTTCCTGATGTAGTTATGAAATTGTCAGAACTGCCTGCTATATTATGTGGATTTACCCCACCTCTTGGAAGAGAGCATTGAAAGTGGTGTATATGTTAGGATGCTATACTTCAGCTTTGGAGGGGACAAGTTTTCTTGTAGTCTGTGAATTGTTTCAAAATATTTTCTCTGTAGCGATGGCCAAATAGGTTCAAGTATCTCTATGTTGGTTGATTGTATCTATTGTTACAATTTATTCTCATAGTAAATATGCCTTGAAGATTGAAGGATCCTTTATTTTGTTGTGAAACATTCAGCTGGCTTTAAGAACTGATGGTGCAATTATTTTAATGCTTGCAAAAATGTGGATGATGTGGTAATGTAGAAATAAGTAAATGGAGTTTGAATGCATCTATTCTGGTAAAACAAACTTGAGATTTGTGGTCATGTTGCCAGTAGAGATGTCAAGGGTAAATATGGTTTGATGTAGGAAATATTTGATCCTGAAAAATATGTGCAGTGCTTGAACATCTCAAATAATAGGGCTCATGTATCCAGGAGGGGTTTTTTTTTATTGTGCACAAGTGGGAGGTGAACGCTTTCCCCCACTGCTCATCTAGAGTTACCCCCACTCGGACATTGGAAGGGTTATTTGGGGCCCTAGCCCTAACCCTTGCCGTAGTTAAAATTTCAACCACGATAGGTTTCAATCCAGTGTATTCTTGGCCTGCTCAGAAAGTTTGGTCTGGATTGGTTGAGAACTGTGGGAGGAATTGATAGGCAAGCAAACAAACAGTGTAAGTTCAATTATAATATTGATTACCTTCATTTTCTTCTTGATATACTTCAGAAATGTTTCACACAAAGCACGAGCTTCTTTGATGACGTCCAGCCGGACCTTGTCCTGTATGGAGAGCAGCTTCGGGAGGACGAGACTCACTATGGCTGAGGTAGACACACACACAACTGCATATGGTCCTAGAAGATCTGAGGGCAAGGACTGCAGTCTGTTATGCCATCCATGCAGTTGGTGAAGAGTGTCCTTTACCGTGTATATACAAAATAAAATGAAATAAATTAGCTAGTAAAATTTAAGTCTGACATGATTGACAACAATTAATATATGGAATAATTTACACACCTGCACTAAATCTACTTTTATAATGTCTTTGCGCTTGAATCCTTTCCATGTCTCTACGAATGTCCACACCTTTCTTATCCAGGAACAGTCTTCAAGTATTGACTCCAAATTCCGGTACACTTTGTCAGCCACACTGGTCATTCCCTCCAACAATACTTGAGTATGCTCACTGCATAAGGTAACCCAAACACATGCAATGATGTCTCACTTCAGTTAAGTGCAATGTACAGAACAAATGGGAAATCCTACCAACTACATAATGGTTAAGAGTGAGTAATGAAAAATTATAATAAAGTAAAGGATACTTCTCTAGCTTGCCTTAGTGTTTCATGGAAAGTGACTCCGTCTAAAAGACTTTGTCGTTGGATGAGAATACTTTCCTCCATAACATCACTTAATACAGTCAGTTGATGCCTTGCTTTAGGGCCTGTTGGCGCCATATCATCTTGGAGAAAGTGCATAACGTCATCCTGGGGTATATCCCTCAGAGCTTTGAGGAGAGAGCTGTTTGGTTGCTTGGACAAACAGAGAGAAGAAGGTAGACCATAGCTCTTCAAATCCTAACAATGGCCACAAAAAAACAACAACAATATTTGACAATATTTAATCTCCAGACGTCTTTCAACACAACCTCAAATAAACATTTATAAAAAAAGAGCTATATCACAAGAAAGACATCTTTACATGAGGATATGATTTATGCACAGAGAGAACATCAGCAGGTAACTTATGGTGATGTTGAAAGACACTAAGAGAAAAATTTGCAGCGGTTGATCTTGAACTTGTTAACCAGGTGCTTCTGTCATCATTTTTACTGGAAAATTCAATACTGTCCTTCTCTGGGCAGTAAAGTGGGTTTACTGTTGATGAAATGATAGCCAGGACATTGTAATAGAATCCTGACAACAATTTGACTATGCGGCCAGTACTTGGCTCCAAATTTAATTCACCTATGATTGATAATGATATTTTTTAAAATTCAACATTGTACACCCAGTGTTTTAAAACAAAGAGCAAACCACTTACCTAACTCATCCAGCACCATTGAAGACAGTAAGAAATAGTCGGGTGTACTTACAGGAGGCAAGGTTATAGGAATTTGAAAACCACTGCTGGCCTGATGAAGGATGGAATCTTCACAGAGCAGAATTTCCTTCCAAGAACCTATGGCATGCTGAGTCAGCTGAACTAGACAGGAATACGCCATCCGCTCTGCAAGGTCAACAAAACAGTCCAGTTTGTCCCTACGGTGGATGGCCTCTTCAAAATTCCTCTTCAGTATCTTGCGGTTGTCCTGCTGAAAACTGATAGAAAAATCAGAGACAGCATTCAGCTGATGATACTTAGTCTCCAAATTGTGGGAGTTGAAGTGAGTGGTTGCTACAACCCTGCACACTATTCTTCCGCTATACTTGAAGTATTTATTAAGAAGCCGATGTGCCTCAGCCTGAGCTCTCAGCAAGTCCAGCTCCAGTGCCTGCAGTGTGTAGCCACCCAGTGGCTTCAGGTTGTGGAAAGGTATGCTCAACAACTCTTCATTCAACTTTCTGAGCTGAAACAGAGCATCTGCAAAAGTTGGCATAAATCTAACAGCCATCTTCTTTACTTTAACAGAGAGCTGCTTAAATCTCAAATGCCTGACTGATTGGTGCCAAAGTTTCAGTGCCTTCCTGGTTTTAAACCCTCTGAAAAAATTGATGTGTCTCAAAAGTGTGAATAAGCTTGCCTCTTTTAGCCAGTCTGAAAATGGCTGAAAGCTAGCCACTTCATCCGGTGTCACAAGAGTGATTCCAAACTCTGTCATGATGAAGTGCTCAGACTGAACTTTGGTCTTTGGGACCACAGTGAGGTCATAAGGATACCATTTGTCAGTGTTGGTGTAATTTAGATATACACACTCAGATAGAGACTGGAGCTTCCCAGAGGCAAATGCCTCTATTACATCCTGGGCATTATGAAGAGACTTTCCACCCAAGAATAATGTAGATGTTTGGTGCTTCATGGGTATTTTTTCCTGTGGAAAAAGAGAATGACCAGATTTGGATGTCATATAGTGGCAATCGTTGATGTCTTTCATTAGCACAGGACAGAGTAGCTGCTTCTCTTTTTCTGTGGAGTGTTTACTTCTTCTCACAATCCTTAGAGATTTTCTCGCAGAGTTCACAGGAGTACCTCTTCTTTTACAATTGGCACTCCTTACTTTCATCTTGTCACTGATTGAAAGTATGGCTGTGCTTAGATCAGAGAGCCTGACATGAGGTGCTCTGAAAGTCACAGGTAGCAAGGATGGTTGATAGCTGTAGAGTATATCAATGTTTTCCTTTAATCCTGGTCCATCACATAATGGGGCTTTGATATCTTCTGCATTTGTTGGAATCTTAGGAAGTTGGATATCATGCACTGATGATAGATTCGAGTAGCTATAAGACAAGGGCAATTGTTCTCCTTGGAATTTAGCAACTGCACCAGGGAAGTGTATGGAAAGTTTTGCAACATTGTCTTCTCTAAAATATTTGACTTCACTGGAAACTAGCCTATGGAGGTAGTGCTGAAACTTGGGGTTTCCTGAAAGCATGGATATGTGGTCCAGAGATGAAAATGCCAGGTAGTTTAGGAGTTTCTGAAAAGCTGGAGAGGTTTCCTGGATGCTATATTGTGATTCCAATACTGCAGAGACCAAAATGGAGTTAAATTCTTCTGTGTTTTCTTCATCAGTTAAGTCTTGACAAGGTCCATCACCCACAGTTTTCACCACTTCCCGTTTTAGGGAAGGCAGCATTTCTGAACACTTCCAGTCTCACAGTTTCTAGAGAACTGAAGCTGTTATTTTTAATAACTTCTAGAGCTGAAGCTAAGCATCCTAACTAGGCACGAACCTATCTGCATCAAGGGATACTGTCTGCATCAAGGGCTACTGTGTGCACAATGTATTTTTCATTTGTAGTCCATGACAACCTTAGCCCCGCCCCTTTTACTTCACCACGGTTTCAGCGATGAGAAATACAAAAACAAATATGACCCTCTCAGATCCGCAAATGAACTTCCACTTGACTTAATCTTGTCAGGTAGTTTAAGTCAGCTACGGAACTCTCAGTTGCCTTAGGTCATTCTGGCACATGGAGGTCCCTGTCAACTCCCTCTCTCTCCCACCACGATAACTTCAGAATAGAAGAGCATTCCATAGCTAAATTTACTACTTCAATCTGCTACTCTTTATTGTTAATAAATCATAAAATCCTATCAACAAGACATTTAATTTAAAACCTGAAATATAATGTTAAAAAATTCAATATAACCTCTACTTTCATCAAAATTACCAATGGAATGTTATCTATGCTCACTGTTTTAAGGTTAGTCTAACTGTTACTGTTTCTGAAACATAAAAAAAAGCCCCTAATTACTCTTATAAATCTAGAACAAGTTTTGTAAACAAAATTTTATTTTTATTTTTAAAATCATTAATATATTCAATGTTAGAAAAATATTATCATTTTGATTATACTATTAAAAAATAATATCTTAAGAAAATGAGCACAGAACGTTAAGATGGAGAAAACCAATCCCAAAATTCATCAAAAGATGGTTTTGATGTAAAATTCATTTGTTCTGTGATGCCATTTCCTTCCTTGGAGACGAGAGCATCCAATTCTATCATCTTCTTCCCACACTCCACGTCCAGATCCATCCCTTCCTGTGCAGAGAGAACGTGTGAGAATCATCAGAGATAGAAAGAAAAACATCATATGTGCATATAGAGAAACCTCTTTGGGCACAGATAAATAGTTTTAAAAAAGGGGAGGGATAGATTCAATTGCAGAGAGAGAGAGAGAGAGAGAGAGAGAGAGAGAGAGAGAGAGAGAGAGAGAGAGAGAGAGAGAGAGAGAGAGAGAGAGAGAGAGAGAGACAGAGAGACAGAGGAGAGAAAGGAAGTGTGTGTGTGTGTGTGTGTGTGTGTGTGTGTGTGTGTGTGTGTGTGTGTGTGTGTGTGTGTGTGTGTGTGTGTGTGTGTGTGTGTGTGTGTGTGTGTGTAGACACTAGCATGCAAGAGAAGTATTCTCATGATGCTATGTGGAAGTTTCCATTGATTCAACTTGCACACACAATCTACAAACACTTAGTATATGTTATATAATGCAATGCCCAGATCAAACATGAGGTCACTACATTCCATTTTTCCAATATGAATATTTTATATCATCTGATTACTTTAGTTCAAAATAGAACATACTCTTCTCTCAGATGTTACTATCATCCTGGTCCACAATAGATCAAGTGAAGGGGAAAAGTAAATTTTGAATGTTCCTGGACTAAACAAACAACTTTGCTCAATACAGTCAGACACACTCAATTATTTGACCTTACAATCAAAATTAGCCCTTATAATCAAAATTAGCCCATGTCAGCAAAGCAGAATTCATATTACACCACCTAGCTACAGCTGTATCTACTACATGTTCACTAACCATGAATATTCACAGTTCATCCTTCCTGAGCATGCTCAAGCATACAGACTAGATAACAGATCAATACCAGAAAGAAAAGGGATGAAGTGCAGTTAATTCATACATCAAATTAGGCAATCCCTTCATAATCATTAAGCAATGCACACAGCAAGTTTGTTAGTATTAATAAGGACCTAACATCTGGTAACACCCATCCATCCATCCATCCCTATCCCCTCATCAATCTGTGTTTCATACTCTCCAAGCAAACCATAACATAAAAAGGGGGGAAGAAAGAAGAAAAAGTTCGACATAACGTTCATAAAAATGTTTGACAAGGACAGTCGAGCTCTGGAAAAAGATAAGAAGTCTCTCTGTTGTGGAAGCAGAATAGCTTACTTGTAGAGGCCAGACAGTAAGTTCCCAACCAGCCACTCCAGTGTGATGGCAGAGTTCATCATCAATTTCTCTGATCTCATCTCTCTTCTTCTCAAAGTGATCTAAGTGACAGGAGATCTCTTGATGGAGAACGTGAGCCTTCCCCACAAACTTCTACAAGGACAAGACATGAACATTATAGAAAGGTAAGACTACAAAGTAGCTGTCTGACTGCAGAGTAACTATGATTATTATGCATGCAATATGATGCCACGTCATTCACTGACTTAGAGATAACTGAATCATGCATGAAAAGGTTTATAGAAACAGAAAATATTCGGATAGATTCTTAACCCCCCCTCCCGTCACACACACTTAAAATTCAATGCATAAGAAACTGTCAGAAGTTAATTGTTTGTTCTTGAGCGGATTTTACCTTTAAAAAGGATTACAAAAGTACCGATCCTACGGATGGAGACAACAGCTCCCCTCCCCTCCCCCCTCCTGAAAGATATTTTAACATAGCACCAATCCTATGACAAAGACAACAAAGACTTTTGTTTGCTATCTCATCCCAGATGCTTGGGCCTACTGGGCTAAAAAAAAGAGTAGAGAAAAGAGCTGGAAGTAGTTTGGGCACAGTTTTGCTGATCTATGTGTTTACACAATTGGGGTTTGTAGCCACAACCAGGAAATTTGGGGGGGGGGGGGGAAACAACCCCATGGGCAGCATTTTACTCTGACCTTCATCAAACTTCCTTATAACCATCCAGGGTAACCCCCATCAAACCTCGAAAAATTGTGCGCTTTAGGCCCAATCGGCTGGGAGTAGTTACCAAACAAATAAACAAATTGAGAATTATAGTAAAATAAAGATTATCAACATGTTTTGATATTGTATAAAATAAGTGTATAAGCATATCACATTAATTGAAATACAAAAAAACCTGTTCTTTCATATTAACTGAAAATACAATCAGAGCGTGAATATCGTACAGATGTGATTTTATAGCTCAGCTCACAGTTCTAGTGCAATGTCTGCTCTTTGGGGAGTCAGACCAAATCACTGGTCCAGCACAACAATCCAAGATTCTAATAACAGCTAATCACTTCTTCACCTCGTCTTTTGAATTTTTCATACATTGGAGCCAAACAGAGTACTTCCACACCTGTGGACTACAACTGGATGGGGAGTAGTTTCTTATCTCATTAGAACGGCTTGAGCAACCCATTCCACATTGATGCTGCTTAGAGACTGTGAATTTCTAAATCACAAGACCCCTAAAGTCCTTACCCCCCCCCCCCCCCCCCCCACCCCAAACCCTCTGTGCACCTATAACTGTCTCTATTGATCAATACTGGTAGTACAAAGAGGTTGTCTCTAATTCATTAATATCATTAGAAATTGAAGGAAAAAATCATCATAAATCGCCTCTAATGAATTATATTTATGAGAGAGAGAGCCCTACACAGCAGGTCATGCCGAATGCCTCCAGACAGACACACACACACACACACACACACACACACAACACACACACACACAGCCTGATGGGCGGTTTTTTGATTGACCTCTGGCCTCCAGCAGTAACTAATATGTTTAGCTTGCTTAATGTAACCTGTAGGGATTATTGACACTAATCTCATTAATCAAACAAACATGATTCAATTTAATAAAATGACAAATTTCATAGAATTTGGTCATTTGTTAGTGTTCATGTCACCAAACCACACCCATTTACAAAACTACACCCATAGCCACCCAATCTGAATGAAACTTTCACGAGGACGTGCAGTGAGGTGCCCCAATCAATCCCTGGAAATTTCGTGACCTGTCCAGTGGTTTGGGAGGAGTTGAACATATTAATTAAAGACCGATAACAACATCTATGTTCTTAAACTCCTCCCCTCTTAAAGAGATTGCAAACTGATTGCACTTCATATACAAAATGTAATCCACTTTCTTTTTTTTTTAATTAATAAAATGCATGTGAAAAATTTTGAGAAAAATCATATAAGAAATCTCCCTGAATGTGTTTTCCCACCTTTTCTCCATTGGTGTAGTTTAGATAGTAGACAGCTTCCTTGCATGATATGAAGTCTTGGTAGCTCATCTTGCACTTCTTGGCCAGCACATGATGGAGAGCTTCTTTACAGTGAGGGAGACCAGGGAAGGAGAACCAGCCTGACTGGCTAATAAACTCATTAGCATCTATTAGGAAGTGCAATTGTCGCATTTATGTGTGAAATGATAAAAAATGTGTTTAACATATGTCTACATGCCTGAACTCCACTAGACATCAGTGATGTCACATCAACAGGCAAGGTGTAAATCTAACTCTAATGTTGATCTCTCAGATTTTAGAAAAAACACAAACCTTATCCTAACCCCTAGTGCCAGTTTAGTGGCCAAGTAAAAGGGCTTTATAAACTAATCACAGACCGCAGCAGAGTACTCGTGCATTAAAAATCCAGTGACTGAATGCCATGGAAATGATTATAACAAGTAGGAGCATGCCTTGTTGCAAGGCATAGTTTTCGCCAACACACTTTACCATAACCCTGGCAAAAATCAAACTCTCAATCATTTTTATAACCATTTCCACAGTAGTTGTTCGGATTACTGAAATTAAAAAGGTTATTAGGAATTATTTCTGCTGATATCTTGCTTGTCAGAACAAGCCTTCTTACAGAATAGAGAGTGTCAGTTAATTTGCTGATCTTGCAGTAATACTGCAACAGTTGGTTAAACATGGGTTTTTAGTTGCGAAAGGCCCTAGAGTGACTCCCTATCATTATCTGCACTAATTCACAACCCAATCACCCTGACGATTATTTTAGTACATGCATGTATGCAAGACAACTAAATGTACATGTGTTCAATGAATACATGCATACACCTCCCAATGGCTATGCTACTACCGTTTCTTGTTGCATTAAACACTACTGAACTAGTTTGAATAAAGATGACAACAAATAATGTTGTGATTTAATGAACAGAATTGTTGCTACAGCGTTAAATAATGTGATAACAGTGGTGGGCATGGTGAGTACATGTACAATGTTTTGGCCACTTACCATCATAGAGTCGGTCGTGACTGGAAATAGTCACTTGCCTAGAAGTAATTTTGAAAGGAAAAAGAAGAAAAAAGAAGAAAAAAATTAAACATCAACAAAAAAAAGAGAGTCACCTTCAAAGACGGAGAGAGAACTACTGACTTGTAATCGTGTGCCTCATCCTCTGCAAATAAAAGTAAAATAACAGTATCAACTAAATATCTGCATCCTTCACATGATTGCTTACACAACAATACTTAGTATTAGGCACCAGTGATTAAAACTATTCTCGTGCATAAATACATAAATACATAAACATTATTGTATTATACATCCCATGATGTATTTGTAAGTGTCCTCCATGCATATAGCTCCCACTAAACTATTTAAAAGGGAAAGGGAGAGGCGGAGTCATTTAGGATTTTGGGGATAAACCAGGCAAGAGTTTAATACAACCATAACACGCATTTTATCAAACATAAAACAACATAAATTGCAGTGCATGACCAATAGCTTGGAGAAGGCAAGGGAGAATGGAGGGGGTAGGGGGGGAATAGTGTTATTTTCACTACCATCCCCTCCCCCCCCCCACCCTACTCTAATCCCATATTGCAAGGATATGTGGAGCATAACAACACCTCATCATGATATGAGATGGAGGCCTCAAAGTGCACAACCTTTTACTGTACATTGCACCTACAGGAAAGCTTGCTCAGCATTAATGTTGATGCAGAAGTCGTTATTTAAGTAATCCTCCCCTCCTGATAATCCTATTCTGATAGAATCTAATGGGTGTGGCTTACCATCATCAGACATGTAAACCAGTCGGACGTGAGTGATCGGTATTGCTCCCTTCAATAAGGGATTCTCTGTTTTCTGGGCATGGTACCAGCACAGGTCCTGAATGACAACAAGACATCAACAATAAAAACAACAAATACAAACAGAAGTAACAACAATAGTTATAAACTAGTTATTATTTCACTAGACAAATATGTCTGCACAATGAACAATAGAAACTATATTACTACACACATCAAATTTGAAAGTGTTTATCACACTATAGCAACTGTAAGCCTGACCATAATAGCTGGTGACTAAGCAGTATTCCAATAACATGACTCCGGAAGAGAATAAAGGCTGGTCAAGGAAACAGAGTCCATACTATTCAGTGGTTCAATATAGACTTCCTACATGAGCCAAATTAACATGATGGAGATGCAGCAGTACTATTTTTGGTCTCAACATGAAGTCCCAAAATGATTTCAAAATTGGTTCCACTTTTTCGAATATGATTTGAATTTAGTTCAAAAACTTGAGCATGTAAACATTAGTTGGTCCCAATGCTACTATCCCTGATATTTGCCCATGCATGTATGCATATCAACCATTGCTAGGTCATCATGATAATGATGTGTATATACAACACTGTAATGATAAGTAGTGCAGACCACCAGAGCTGCAATGTAATGACATCCCAATGAAACTCACCGGCAGGGGATTCAGAATTATCAGTTCTTCATGCATCTCAAAACTCAAGTCCTACAGGAAATAATGAATATCCAGTGATATAAACTCATGTACCCTCCATAACTGGGTGTGGCCTGAGATGTATGTGTTACTCCTAGTTGTGCTCCCAATTACGTAGTAGCTGGGATGACTCAATCTCCATACAGATGGTAAAAAATATACAGCAACATGACATTGCAAATCTATTTTAAGAATCAAGTAAACATGATCTAATTATAAAACATTGCGTTTCTGTCATAATTATTTTTGTTGCTTGCCTAGTTGCCATAGTAACTATGCAAACAGAGAAAAGTGTATTTTTAATTAAAATAAACAAGAGCTGCTGTTTAGGTAATTTTCCTTATTGACAGTGTATGCGGAAGTGAATCACACCTGAAGGAAAAGTAACCCACAGTCTGTCACACTCACACGCTGGAACTGAAGTTACTCAGCAATGTTCCATAGTGACACTACATGAAGAAACGTTGGGCTGCTCTACACAGTCCATACTATCTACCGGGAAGTTATAGTGAGTGATGAGTTTGATACTCATGATGACAAACTAGAGGAAACAGTTGCTCAGGTAAGCTGGTTGACAAGGTAGCAAAGGATTTAAGACACACACAATGTTGGGGAAACACACTGTAAACAACACATAAATGGCCCAACAAAGTCTATTGTACCATTGTAACAGGTTTAGGTCATCCACCTCACATGGTCTCTCATAGTTCACAATTTAAAGCTTGTGTGATATAAGCATGTGGCATATCTACAGCACACATCTATATATAGAACGCACACTTCCCCCTCCTCCGCCACCCCTACTAAAATATTTGCATGCTAATTTCTAATGTGAGCATTGACACAGAAAATCAGTCAGACTTTGTCTACATAGTTCAAACAACTCTTTTTGTGTTGAGAAGATGAAAAGTCAAAACCCACATGCTTCGTCTGATGCCTTCCACAGCCAGACATAATGGTGGGATGCCCATAAATAGTATTTATTTCATTCAGATCAATCTACCACCTATTCTCTCCCTTTATCTGACTTTCTTGTGGTGGAGTATACATGGAGGTGAGAGCTTTAGTGTGACAGGGCTTCAGACATCCCTTTGCACCAGACAGGAGTGATCATTGCCTTGTCTCTGTCTGGAGGGAATCCTGCACTGTTACGACTCCATCAACACTATGAAGAACCACAACTCTATATACACACAGGGCTAATTAGTGGACCTGAACTCTGGACTGCATCCAGCAGTAGTCACCTATACATTCCTTGATTAATCCAGCCTCAGGGACATTACACTGGACCCTTCATCCATGATGGGATGGAGTATAAGAGACAGGTTTTCTGGTTTATTCAAATGTTTTCTATTTTCAAGAAGATAAAATGACTCAGCTCTGAAACTCCAATGGGGCACAACATGAGATAATCGTGGAATGTTAAATTGTGATCTTCGATACGATGCTCCATGAGGGGATCATGTTATAATACAACATTTCATCAACACAATCAATTTATTATCAACTTTTTCATATATTTGGCTGTTCTACATACACGTGGTAACCTAAAACTAATGAATTGATTCGCAACTATTTTACAGATTCAAATAGAAATTGATATTATGATATAATATCAAACCAAACGCAAATTCCCAAAGAAATTATCACTGTGGTTCAGTGCGTGTATACATATAATTTAAGCACTTCCATATCTGACATAATTACACTATTCTGCGATTGGTGGAGCGTTACTAACCACATGGTACCATGCAACTGCTGTAGTGACTTACTGACGCCTCCTGTCCCACAAATGGACAAGTTGCCACTACCAGTGTTCCTGCACGGAGTCTCCGGTGAAGCTCCTTTGACTGTGCCAGTAGTACCTCCTGTTACGCAGAGTTAATGACAATGGCACACATACCTTCCATTACATGTGAGGGGAAAGAACACCTCTTGCTATCTATACAGTACAGTACTATATTTATTGTTATGTGATTATTAGGGCTAGACATTTTAGGCAATTGAAATGTCCAAAAATGTTCTTAATGTGATTGAAAAAGGGCCAGAAAAAAAAATTTTTTTTCCTGACCAAAAAGGCGAAAAAAAAAAGAAATGATTACTCATTTTGTGAATATATGCAATAATTACCTAGATACATTGGCTATTCTCCTATTCTGCCATTCTAAATTGCATGCATCACAAAAAATGACTCTAATAAAACAACTTCAATTAGTATACAACGAACCATACATGGTATTGTGGGATGTGTAATTTATATAACCACAGCAATTATGAAGCACTGATCTTACTGGGTTTAGTTTCCTGGCCCGTTCAATATCTTGAGAGTCCATAAAGAGATATTCACCGTCTTCCTCCTGCGCTGACTTCCCTCTCCTCTTGGCTGGCATGGGAGGCAGCTGCTCTGGGACTGAACCTGGTTCAAGTGATGGGGAAAGTGAGAAAACCATGCAAGAAAGAGGAGGCACAAAATATGAGAGACTAAGAATACAACGTGTGGTGCAAGCAGAGCACAGGCCCAATCTTCATCACTAATAGTCTGCACTGTAATAACCCATAATGTTATAAATACAGCTGTCACTAACTATTTACACACATATGCCCGCCCACCCACCTATCCATGCACACACACACATACATGTATGTACACACACACACACGCACACACACAAGGAATACACATACACACATTAGTAGCTTCATACCATTATCAAAAGGTTTCAAAAAGTTGCTTGGGACCATTCCAATGTCTCCATTCTCATTCTGAGCGTCATACCAAAACATAAGCTGTATAACAGATAAGACACCAAAAATAAGTCCAACATAAGTAAGTTGAAGCATATAGCATTGACTTAAGTGCAGTATTGGGAGCACACAGTGTCCAGCATATGAGAATGTGTGGGGTGGCATACAGGATGTGTCCACACCACTCACAATGGGAGTGTTGACCTATGCACTACACAGTGTCAGTGGACAGATCTGTGTTTGAAAACTGAAGCAGTGCAGTGCACGCTTCATTATTCATTGCTTTCTGGGGGATTTGAGGTGGTTGAAGCACACCGAATAGCAAGGGAGACAGCCATCACAGGAGTAGTTTGACTACTGGACTCAAGTAACTGTAACAGAATGTATTATTGGCGTGCTTTGGTGGGAAAATGCCGCTAGTGACTAAGATGTAAGGTTTAGAGCTCCTCCCACCTCATATCTGCTGAATGAAGAGAGTCAATTTCATCTTTGAACTGCTTTGGGAATAGCTCCTAGATATATACTGACACATTTTGAGGTGCTTGGTGATGAAATGTAATCATCTGCAAATAGATAAATGTAAACGAACAACATATTGCATGAGGTGGATGAGCTTTAGGTTAGAGCCTAACAGAGTCAAACTTCTGCTGTTGTGAGGAGGGAGTGGTGGGGGGTGGGGGAACAATATGTAGAAATTTTAACCAAATTAATTATTGACATTCATAGGGGACCTTAACGTTGTCAGGGTCAGCTTGTGACATTCATAGGGGACCTGAATGTTGTCAGGGTCAGCTTGTTCCTCGAGAAGATCTAACAGGGTTCCTTGCACAATGCGGGTATGGGACTAGCAACTATTGTCACACAATTTCCAGCATACATCTTCAGTGTGCACTACGCAGGCTGACCAGAGCCTTCATGCACATCACATACTGTATCTATGGGGCAGCCACATAAGCATAATGATCTGGTACAATGACAAGATCTGAAGAGCTTTTTAAAAAAATTCTATAAAGGTAAAATTGAGTAATAGTCCAGAGTTAGTTTAAGGCAAAAGATTACACTTTAATTATGATATCAAACCAATTAAGGATGCACATATGGGAGGGTGGAGTTCTAACTGATGGCCTAGATTAGAGCGGAAATGTTGCACCTGGCAGGTTGGAACAAAACCACACAGTCTGAAGGTTTCACAGGCTTACACTGGGGGCTACAGTCATTGCTGCTGGGATCTGGTAAGGAACAGTATTCTGGTCCACATCCAATCAATAGTGTGAGGGACTATTTTTCTGGTAGATAGTGAAAGTATCCTTTTAAAAATTGCAAATTAGAGAAAGTGGAAAAAAATTACAAATAAGGCAGAATAATACTTAGTCACATGCAAGTAAGATAGTCATTCCATGCTCACTCTTATGTACCTTGAGTAACAAAATCTGAACCTCCCATACGATCACAAAAAAACAAAAACAAATATTTGTAGTTGGGATGAAAATATTCCAAAGATCAAACATAAAAGGATCTACACTTTATAAAATAAATTCCAAAAAAATACAACAAAAAACACAAAAGTTTTTATGGCTCATCATCTATATGATAGTCTAGCTGATGAAACAGAAAACACCAAATAAATCGTGACATATAATAGCTAACAACCACAAACATTCAACAGTGTAAACAGAGTAAGCCCCCAGCTATTCCTGTAAGGAGTGCCAAAGGTGTGTAGTATTATTATGACTTCCCACCACACCAATGACTATGGAGAAGCCATAGTGTCCTAGTTCTCCCCCAGATATGGCTATGTCAGAGCATGGGTCACTATGATGATAATACCCTTCAGCTTATCTGTTTACAAACTAAATACCAGCGACCTGCCATGGATCACATAACAACAGGCCCACAACGGAGAGTCGAGCAAATAACACCCGATAGTTTTCGTATGGCCGAAAAACAGTGGAACTCACAGAGCAAGGCTTGACGATGCGGAGTTTGTCGCCTTCCTTGAAGGGCAGATCCTGCAATCACAATCACAGGCAAACACATCATGCCAGTTATGGAAGAAGCAAGCAATCCACTCAGTGCATTGCTTGGTGATCTAAATAAGACAGCACTTAAAAGTATATTATATATCAGGAATACTCATATAGTGGATATGCACTTCATCATTAGCATCTTCCTGATTAACTCGTTACAACAGATTTCTTTTAATTGAATCCAAGGAAACTATTTGTCTAAATCCCCATTTGGGCTAGAGATTTGAGGTGAAAACATAAAATATACCCTTTTAAATTTTTGGTTGCATTTCCTTGAAAAAAAAAAAAAAAAGAAGTTTTTTTTTCAGATTGCAACAAATTTTTCACCTTTTTGATGTTTTTTTAAAAATTTAAAAAATTTTTTTTTAGTTATTTTTTACCCATCCTCCTATGCACTTAGCAAACATGAAAGTTCACACCCTGTCTCAACTGGTTTAGTACCTTCATCATAAATGACTAAAAATTGACTAAAAGTTGAAATGGTCACATTACTATCTCCCACAACACCATGTTGTGTGTGTGTGTGTGTGTGTGTGTGTGTGTGTGTGTGTGTGTGTGTGTGTGTGTGTGTGTGTGTGTGTGTGTGTGTGTGTGCATGCACGCATGTGTGTGGTTTAGTGTATGTGTGTGGTTTGGTGTGTGTGTGTGCGCGTGCGCGCTGCGTGCATGGCAGAGTGGCTGAGTAGTTATGCTCTTGGACTGACAACCCCAGGGTTGTGAGTTCAAACCCAGCACTGACAGGAAAACTTTCCTGTCAGTGCAACATATTCTTCCCACACCAGTCCACCCAGCTGTGATGGGGACCTGGAATTTTCTGGGGTGCAAATTCACTGGCCTTTGCTTGCCAATCAGCTAAGGGTCCAGGTGGGACTTCGGGTGCCCACACCCAAAAGCTGAGAGCCTTGGCCAGTCCTGCGAGTTCCTAGCCTGGCTCCAGAAGTTTACTTGCACTGGCTCATAGTGCCTGCTTAGTGCACAGACACCCTGACGATGTCAGGTGACCATGACCATGTTGATGGCAGCTAGAGAATTTGTTTCTTGTGTGTGTGTGTGTGTGTGTGTGTGTGTGTGTGTGTGTGTGTGTGTGTGTGTGTGTGTGTGTGTGTGTGTGTGTGTGTGTGTGTGTGTGTGTGTGTGTGTGTGTGTGTGCAAATTGAAAGATATATTTAAGTCATTTTTGTGAGTGCATGAAGTTTAGAATGGCAGAAAAAAGGGAAAAAAAACTAATTTTTTTTTGTGGAATATTGCATATATTCACAAACTGATTAATACAATTTGTTAGCATTCCATCCATATAACCTAAATGAGAATTAATATAAAAGCATTCATCCAAAAAGTATACTCTCGGAAAGAGGCACAGTTTGTGCCAACAATTATCATTGTTAGCCAGTGCTTTTTCAACCGCCATTTGTTGTCCCAGCTCAGTGGAAAGAAACACATGCTATTTTTTTGTGTGTTTAGCGGATAAAAATATATTGTTCTTTTTTTTGTTGCCAGAAAACAACTTTTTTGTGTGTGCCTTCTTGAATCACATTAAAAACTCTTTTTTTGCCCATTTTGACCACCTTAAATTACTAGCCCTAATCCTCACAGTACGAATGGAATAGAAAGAATCTGCATACAGAGTGTCTCTTTTCTTTGGTAGTGATGTTCATAAAATTGAAGTAGGGGCGTAAATTTTGGAGGAGCTGAGAAATTTCAAATTTAGCGTGTCAAATTGCGCCCTTTGCACACTGCATTTAATTGGTTTCCCAATACAGCAAAATTCAAATCATAAACACATTGCTCCAAATTGGTTTCAAGATGTAAGAACTACGACAGAGCACACTGCTATAAATTGGTCTCCAAATGCCAGTAAGCAGAAGCCAGAATTTCTAAAATCTTGCAAGAATGAGCGAACCATTGTTGGACAATGTTGTGTGACTAAGTCCAATATCCGTATCCACGGACACTGGCAATGGGCCATGTCCTAAATTGTGTCCTAATAAAGTAGAGTTGACTGGACATGGACTCTGTACAAGATATTAGAGTTTAACCCCAAAATTGTCTGCAGGTTTGAGCAACTGTGGATTCTAAACAAATGTACATTGTTCAAATTGGTGGGGTATGAGGAGGCGGGGATGGGTAGGGTTGGTGAAGGTAGGGTAGGTGGGGTAGTGGGTGTGTGGAGAGGAGTTTTACCAACATTAAAATTGGCGAGTCAGTCACATCCACTGCTACTTTGTTGGCATCAGTCAGCTCTTAGTTGTCCTTGCTAAGGAACTAATCAAGTTGCACTATTGTTGAGCCTACCTGGTTCACACATGGGCAGCCTCAAATAGGGGTACTTTACCTTTGAGATGGTGAACATTTTCTGCAACAAATGTTGTCTGCACAGATATCCAAGTATCTTGATGGATGCATTGTAGGCCATAGGCACACTAACCATTTACCCTTTGCAAGTGTTGTACCAGTAGTTTAAAGGAATTAGAATAATACTAGTCCATTGTATTTACTTATAATATGGAAATGGAAGTCCTGGGAAGACAAACAAAATAAAAAGACAAAAAAGTCTTGAGCTAGTATGGTGGTAGGTTGCTAATTACTTCAATATTTCATTTGTCAGTAAAAAGGAGAACATATTCTCTTCTTTCACATCATGTCCTCTTGTGGGTCATTGAATTATAACTACTTGCCCTCCATTAATTCCTAACCTCACACAGAAATTATTAGGTGAAACCCTTGAAAATATAATGCAGACTTTCATTCTGTTGGCCCAGCCACATCCTTGGACATGACTTTAGCCCTAGAAACAGGCTAACATATGAAGCATTTAACAAGGTCAACAATAACCTAGCAAGCTGCACATATGAAGGAATGGGCTGCTATGTTTACTGAAAGATATGTTAACACAATACAACATAATTAGCTAATGAGCTAGGAATAACTGTACCCCATTCTCCTGACCGGCAAAGTTCTCTATGGCAACACACAATTGATTTTCCTCCAAAGGGTTGGACTCCTACAAGGGTACAAGCGTGGCAGAAATCAATAACAAGGCCTGGAGGTTGCTGCAACACGGATGTACACGGCTGACCATGATTATTTAGGCCAGAACAGGCTGTGACACAATATGACAGTCCGTTACCTGCATCTCTGAATCCTAGTGCAGCACGTTACAAAATCAGTTTATTATGAACAGAATGTGCAACTCCAGCAAGATAAGAAGTCCTTTCGTAAGCAAATTTAGTCCCCCCACCCACATAAACCCCATAAATGGAACCCTCTATAATCGGTACCAGTCACCACAACTTATCTTTAACACCTGACCACCCACACGTCCACATCAGGCAAAATATTAACAGGTTGGTCTATCCTGGACAGCTAAATTCTGGTTCAGTTTCTGGGTGGTTGGGTAAATCAACTGTTGTCTGAAATCTGGGCCTGGGCCAAAAAAAAACAACAACACAACAAAGAAACAAACAACAGAACAACAGAAGAAACAAACAACAGAAGAAACAAAAAACAGAAGCACAACAACAGAAGAAACAACAACAAAAAAAAAACAGACTGGGGAGAAAAATAATAAATAAATAAATAAACAAAAAGAAAACATAAGAAAAAATAGCATTAAAGGTGTTGTTTAATTCAAACATGTAAAACATAGACAACCTCCTAGTATATTCCTTCAGGGCCTTCAATAATGAAAACAACATAATATTTCTGTCCAATAAAATACTCCTGGTTTAACCCACAAAGCAATCATTATACACACAGCTATCAACATTAGTGGCTGGCACCACAATCACATGCAGAGTTTGTTTTGCCATGAACCAGAGAGCTAATCCAGCAGTCACAAGTCCAGCAATAGGAATAGAATTCCCTTCTTTATTTTTGTGTACAAGCAATTCTTCTCTCTCATTAAAAAAAAAAAAAAAAAAAAAAAAAAAAAAAAAAAAAAAAAAATCTTTGCATTAGAATGTTTGATATAATTTTTTTAAAAAGTGCAATTTTAAGAAGCAGCTTGAAAACATGGTTCACGTACAGACATAAATTGAAAATAAAAAAATAATTACAAAATAGTTGATGAAATATTGCATGGTAAGTATTAAAACAATAACATTTAAATGTGCTAATTATCACAGTAGATATGTTCTATGGTAATTTTATATCATTTCACATTTCTTAGTTGTTTATGATAGTCCATGATGGAAGGCATCCACTTCATCCTGAGAATATCGGCAACACTCATTAACTGGCCTCTTGGGAAACTGTATTCTATTGGATTCAGAAGAATGAATCAATTAATGCAAATATTTTGTATGCATTTCACTATCCTATTCCACCTAAAACAGTTATCCTCACTATTCAAAATTGAAAATGATAAAAGCACAAACCCAGCCAGGATCAGACCCCTATCCACACCCATTAAGGAACTTGTATACCTGTTACCACAGTTCTAGCCTTGCCCATGGTCATATTTTTAGCAATGGACAACTTTGGGAAGCATCTAGTTTGATCTCTCATAACACTTACCTGATTTCATTCCTCTCAATTTTTTGATCATGTTGACAGCAAAACTTGCTGACTCTTGTCGAGTTAGAAATACAGGGAAGAGATGACAGTACCACAGCGTGTACTGCGGGGAGGCAGCCTGAAGACACATATATCACACCTCATTAATCAGGAGACTTCTAAATTTATTTAAACATTTTTTGAAAAATTAAGAAGTAAAAACAATGAATCTCATATCAAACTCTCAAAATGTGATATTTCAAAATCTGAGTCCTGTTGAGCATAATCATGACTACCATCCATCAGCACATTATAAGTATCATAATGTGTATTTTGTATGTACACAATACACATTGAAACTATCATAACCCTACCAAACACTCATCTTCTGCTTATCAACTTACAGGCAAAATGTTTTCAATGCCAGATTCATCATAGAGAAATTCACAAGCTTTTTCCTACAATAAAAGTTAATCTAATGGTTGTGGAAAAGGGAAGTGCAACAATTAGACAATTATTTCACATTCTCTGCACACTAATCAAATTTACACTAATAGTCCTTGAAATAAGTGTCAATACGTGTACCACAATTGAAACAAACATACTACAACATTCACACTATCACATCACAACAATGTAAGACCGTGTATTATCGTTTCATAATTTTTTCTCACTGCTTTTTTTTTGTTTGTTTGTTTCAATGATCATTTTATTTTTAGGTCACTAATTTCATAGGAATAATAATATTATTATTATTATTATAAGAGGAAGTCAGCTATCCAAAATTTACTGACCAAACACAAAGGTTTTCCGAATGCTTGCTTTATCCTGCCATATGCCAAAATTTTAAGTTTATGCTTTATTTGTAGGACTACTCACACACACATATCTGAAGTGAATACTGGAAGGAAAAAAAGGAAAATGATTGTTCTAACAATAGAAGAAGAAAATTGTATCGAGAAAATGTGACTCTGACAGTTTCACGAGCACACAGAGAGCCTGTGGTGCACCTGGAGAAGAGTAAGGAATACCTCTGAGAAACAACCTGATGGACTAACACCCACCAAAGTGGTTGTAAAGGCCGTCCAAACACAACACTGAAAGGAGTTATGGCTCTGACCACAGACTCATGTTGTGATATATTTCCTCATATGTAGTGACAACTTTCACTGCATGTACTCAATCACTACATCTTTTTCATGCTGTCATGAACTGGCATACTATTTTTATTAGTGGATGGAGAGAAGACATCTTAGTTATAGACCATCCTTGCTGCCAACCTGTTCAGACAACTGATTTCCTACTGCATTTTTTAATACTTACATTTTGTAGTTCTTTTGACATATGGTCTAGTCGTCAAGTATACAATTTTCCACATCTTCACTAAAATACATGACATTTCTCATACCAAAGTGTTTTTGCAATACATCAACTTTCGGATCTCTTCTTCAGAAACAGAAGCTTTCATGCTGTCAGAGACATCTGTGAAATAATAACAAAAGAAAAACAACAACAACAACAATAAAAATCACAACTAACAATTATAAAATCAACATAACACATCCCCCCCCCCCCCCAAAAAAAGAAGGAAAAAGAATGAAAGAAAAAAATTTTTTTCTATATCGTATCCATACTATTTCTATGTTGGGAATATACACCATGAGGTGGGTGCAATATACCACAGGCAGTCACAATACACCCTGCATGTTGTAGTCCACAACTCTCCCTCCATTATGTGCTATTCTAGTTTTGGACACAAATAAATACTCACTTAAACATTGGTTATTATGGTTATGCCACCAAAATTCAACCTCCTATCCATAGCTGGTTGCTGTTTATCAGGGAATTCTGCAGTTAATTTATGTTATCATGTATTAAACTGAGTGTGCACTAAACTTCCAAGAGTATGCAACTTCCCTAGGGCTTTTCAATACAGCTACTCCCATTAATTAGCCTGAAATGGCCCTTTCGTCTATTAGGATCTGAAAGTCCTAGCTCATGGGTATAGCTACCTAGGTCCAAGCGTTTTTAGGAAGTACCATTTTTGGCATTTTAAGCCTTACACACAAAGAGGAAGAGGTATGGCTAGATGGGACCCACCCCATGTTATTAGAAGGGTCAAGTTGTGTCTGCATACCAAGTTTTAGGCCTGTAGCTCCATTCTTTTTTCTGGCAAAAGAACCATATTGGCTTTTTTTTAATACAGAAAGGGGTATGGCCATATAGACATTTAAAATCACATGAGTGGGTGCAGTACTTGATTTCCATTCTTTTGATACCCCTCTTGACTCTGTAGTTTAAAAAATGAAGGAATGTATAGCAAGCAAACACACAGAGATTAAGAGTTATTTATAAGCAGATAAGGAAAAAAAACTTCACCAGCGTATAAAACCATCCTCACCTTTGGATAAACAGTCACGGGTAGTAACATTCTCTAGCCCTGGAACAACCTCTTGCCAAGCAAGCACCACATCTATGCCCTTTTGAATTTCAAAGAAGTTACTGCAGAATAAGTATTGCTTCACCATATTGAGTTCAAGATACTGTTCACATGCTCAGCTTAACTATAAAAAGCAACAAGGAAAGAATGTCATCTCAAACTCAGACACTGGCTGCTTTGCAAGTACCCATTATACTGTACTGTGTTAGGAATAGATACAATCCAGTTACCAGTTATCCTCATTGAAGTAGGAGGGGGTGGTTAGTGGGATAAACTACGCTGTACCAGATAACTGTCCACATGGTTTCATATTAGAACGGAAGGCACAATGGTCATCTGAGAGCAGGAGCACAGCTCATGCCACAAGTCAAGCATAGGAACCAATACACAGCCACTCTCCCTACAAACATTCATGCTGATAGAGGAAATGCTTCACAGCATTCTGGCCTGGGGGCACAGCTGTACACCAGAATAATATTATACACTGCACACATCAGAGGCTAGCACTGACCACATTGAGTCACATGTGAGTCACATGTGAGTCACATGAGAGTCACATGAACTAACTGTTGACAACATCTGAGATATAGAAGCAGTGGAGATATAAAAAATGACTACAATACACCAGGAACAGCCATTTTAACCCACAATACGTTAGAGGGAGAAGTCTACGATCAGGGGTGGAGTCTCCATCAGGTATGGGGTATTTACCTGACCACTTTCACAGACTATAAATCCTTTTTGTGTGTGTAGACTTCATGTGTAAAAGATACCATAACACTTAAATATTGATTTTAATTCTGTGTGCATTGAAAATGAATGACAACACCAATAACTCCCCCTCCCCTCCCCACCCCTCCCCTGAGTTTATAACAATATTCCAAGCTAGCTTACCAAAGGCGAAGGTGGTGTAGCAGACCTCGCCTGACACAGAGAGTGGTACAGTGTGGAGAAAAGAACCGTCTGGAACACTTGTACCACTTATTAAGTGGACGTTGCTCACGATGCATCGTTCACCAATGGTGACATCAGATCCAAGGATGCAGTACTCCACTACCGTCTCCTTGCCAACAGATACACTGAACACATAAGGAGAATCAAGGAACAGTGAAGGTGTGGTGTGTGTGTGTGTGTGTGTGTGTGTGTGTGCGTGCGTGTGTTTACAAGTACTTTCACATGTAATGCAAAGTGAAAATGATTAAGAAATGGCAATGGTTACTACAAATCCCTTAGCCTATATTAGGAAATGCTGTGAGATGTTGAGTTGCAGTGAGACATGGTATAAATTACGATACACACACGGTGAAAACAAAACAAGCTTTTTCTATAAGGCTTATAAAGTGTCTCCATTAGACATTCAAACTAAGGATCATCACTTCACAAGCCCAGCTCTAACAGTTAACTCTCCGAGGCAGAAATTGAAAGGAGTAAACCTGTCCTCTTAGAGATTTGGCAACTGACTTTATATACCAGTATGTGAGACAGAGATATGAGCAACGTTTTATAAATATAACAAAGAAAATAAAGGCATAATCTTACCCCATACTGCAGCCATGGCCCTGGTCATAACCCTAACCATTGCCCTGGCCCTTTTTTCCACCCTTCATGTGCAACTGGTACCACATAAGTGGTTCATCCCAGCTCTATAAGTAATACACTAGAAAATGGAGGAGGGATTTGATGTAAGAGCATGAGAAAAGCCCCCAAATTGTGTGACCTGCCCTGACATACAGATATGCACACTCAGCAAATATAAACAACAAAGTACACATTGCTGTTCAAATGAACAGAGCAGTCTGTCTGAAAGACCTCTCACGGGACACAGAGAGCTGTGCACATGGTGAGAGGGAGGTATGGGTATGTGCTGATATCCTACTCACCACTGCCCTATTATTGAGTGCATAAGAAGACAGTCTTTATAGGACATCTTCATCTTCTTCGCACTGGACTCAGACTGGTCCTCAGTTCCTACTCCACTCTGAGTTACCATAGTCTCAGTCTGAAAACCGTACGACTGGGTGAGAATGGAATTAGAAAAGAAGTGGTGGTGGTACTCTGCTGTGGTCCCGACATGGTTAAACTGTGCCTGTAATCAAGAAAGGCACAAACTCATTAAAAAAGCAGTGTAACCACGGCATATTGGTTCTAAAAGAAAATATACAATTTATTGCTTAGTTAAAAAAGAACCATGGCTTCTCTTCACACTAAATTAAAAATATAGACCATCAATTATAATTTTTTGAAAGAGCATAACTAGAGAAGGTTGAACTTGTGTATCTATGATCACCTGCTCCCTCACTGATGAACGACAATCACCTGAGTGAGAAGACTGTATAAAGAGTTGGATATCTTATTTGACTTGTACTAAAAATAGGAAAAGCATTATCAGACATCATGGCATCTATACTATAAAGTGGGAATACTCTGTCTGTCTGTATGTCCTCGATTCACAATTGAATGTTGTTGAAGTTAGACCCATGAACCCATATGCATTTAGAATCAGTGTTACCAAGGGAGCGTTTTAAGTATATCTATTTGGCTACACCCCTTTTTGTATTAAAAAAAAGCCAAAATGGTATTTTTGCCAAAAAAAATTAATGGAGATACAGGCCTAAAACTTGATATCACACATACCTTGACTCTGGGAGTAACATGGGGTGGGGAGTAACATGGTGTGGGTCCCATCTGGCCACACCTCTTCCTCTGGGTGTGCAAGGCTAAAAATGTCAAAAATGGTACTTCCAAAAATACAAACTTGAACCTAGGTAGTTAAAACCACGAACCCATATATATTTGGATTCAGTATCTCCAGGAGAATTTTAAAGAATATCTATAAGCCACACCCCTTCCTGTGTTCGTGTCAGGCCAAAAAAAGTCAAAAATTGTACTTTGGCAAAACAAACCCTTGAAGCTGCAAACCTAAAAACCTGGGAATAATATGGGCAGGGTCTCATCTGGCCACACCTCTCCCTCTTCTTCTTTCGTATGAGAATTTCTTCTTGATTGGTTGACTTTGGCCTGACTATGTGTCAGTTTTCCAGGGCTCACCACGAGTAGGTAGTCAACATGAGCTGGGTGGACTGGTGTGGGAAGATGTTGACAGACAGGAAATTTTTCCTCGTCAGTGTTGGGTTTGAACTCACAACCCATGGGTTGTTAGTCCAAGAGCATAATTATTCAGCCACCACACACAATCCCACCACACACAATCCCACCACACACAATCCCACCACACACAACCCCACCTCTCCCTCCCTGTGTGTATCACACTGAAAACAGTTTGTACATGCTTGTGTGCATCCACTTGATCACCAAAGTACCCTACCAAATAAAATTTATGAAGTGTTGACTATGCATAATATTAAGTGTTAAGGAAGCTACATCTGACTCCAACATGGTGGTTCATTTGGAAGAATGAGAAAGAACAGGATGTATAAGAGTGCCCACAGTGTAAAACATCATACCACAACCCAACTCAACACAGTGTGACGTTGATCCAGTGCATCATATGGAGTGTCACACTAATCAATGAGAAATGACACATGCACAATATCCTTGGCTCTGATCATAACAAGACAAAGCTCACCTGGTTGAAAATGACTACTCTTAGTTCTGTCCCTTGCAAATGTTTAAACACCTTTTTCCTGATGTCGACCAGCTCGTCACTGACTAAGGTGACGTTGGAAATGTTGCTGCAATAATCTGGGACTGCTTCACTCCCCAGTGCTTGCAGGAAGTCACCATATGCGTCAATCTCACATGACAGAGGCTTGTGCTGGGCATAGAACTAGAAAGAATTGTGGTAGCATAAATCCAGAGCCACAGATTATAACTTGGAATATAATATGCCATTAATAAACATGAATGTGATGTACTTATACAAAAGTCACAATATTAAACTCAATTGAGCTTTAACTAAAACAAAATTATGAACATCACAACAAAGCACTTGCAATTATAATGGATTTGTCTTCTTTGCCTAAATCAAGGCTATCAGCATACTGCAGTGCTGGCATAATTATGTCATACATGAGGCCACACCCACATACAGTAGAGACCTCAATCTATTTTGGGACATGATATGAGATTTGGTGTTGAGCTGGAGGGAGATTTGGAGAAATTATTAGAAATAGAAACTAGTTGTTGTTATTCTATTTTGTAGTTGTGTAGTTGTAACTCTGACAACCAATGCTAAGGTCCCCAATTCAACTCCTGGTCATGGTTGAGTTTTTTTCCCCCTCTTTCTCTCCTCCCCACCCCCCTCGGGCGATTAATTAAAATATTAAATCATAAGTGAGCGGGATTTGGATGATGGAAATTTCTGGTCTTGTTATTATTGCTGCTGAGCAACCAAGGCAGTCTGAAGTCCTGAGCACTGTTAGATTAATCTCCATCAGCAATACAGTAATTTGCTAATGAGTAGGTCTGCTATGAGAAATTGGGGAGTGGTCTTAAGAGAGTGAGAAATACACCCCAATTGTGTAACGTCTCACCAAATCATGTGACTTTAGAGGCCTGACACGATCAATGATTTTATGCTCCATGGGAAATACAATAATTAGCGCTGATGATCCTCAACACATGCAGGAGCAGTGCAGATCACATGCCTCCATTACGTTACACACTTGTACATGTAGCAGCATGCCCTGGAAATGTGGAAAACCCTTCACTCCAGCTGTCAGCACACAAGGACAGAGTGTGAGGCTGCAATGCAATAAAGACTGGCAGGGCATGTCTTGCAAGTGCCTGTTACTAAACCTCAAGCACAGGATCATCAAACTGGTGGGTCATGTTTGCATGTTCTAAACAATTACTTGATCAGTGAACAACTAATTAGTCCTTCTCTTTACTATGTAACAGGTCACTGTGGAAAGTCTCGCTAATTTTGTAGCCTGCTATCTTAGCATATTTCTGGCATGCTCATTCCCTCCATGTAGGGGACTTTCCCCACATCATTAGAATCATCAGTTGCAGCAGACAGGAGAATATTATTAGGGTTCCACACTTTACCTGATATTTACAGGACATGTGCAAAATAAATATATAGATGGCTCCAACATAGTTCACCTGTTGCATTTATGTAGATGCAATTTGAGGGTGGCAGGGGTCACGAGCAGAGCAAACACACTTGGCTCATAACAGGATATCAAGAATCTGATATTTTTCACATTAATTTGATGAGCACTCAGCTCAGTAGGGATATAAAATAGAGCTGTCAGTTCATTGATAGCTTATTAGTTCCGGGTGAGCAGCTGCGTGTTTTTTTCCCCCCCATTACAGCTTTCTGTACCAACCTGACCATGGATTAATTGAAATATACCTCCCAAAACATTGTGTATCAGATTGTGGCAAATATTACAATCCTTTTGGTTAAATAAATATTTAGATGCTCATGCATGACTACTTATCATGGCAATGCTGATGCTAATGTGAATGACAATATATTACTCAGTGCATGAGAATATAATATCCAAAAGTGGGTGTGGCTTCACGTGTCCAGTGTAACCATAACAACTATCTCTTACCTCAATAAGCTTCTCAGCAGTTGGCCAGTCAAAGTAGTAGCCAATGTCCACATACACCTATAGACAGGTTATAAGATATACTTCATGCCCCATCACAATAGATACATTAGACCCACCCTCCACACCCTCTCTTCAACCCCCTAGCCCCTCCCCTATCCCTCCCACCTCCAAACCTGTTCTCCAGGAATGTTGGCTCCAGCTTCTGTCATTCGTTGCTTGGATACCTTATGAAGGAAGGCACGGACATCCCCCATCATGGAGGGCTCTTCAGGATCTAATGCATACACAGGACACAGTGACTAACTTTGCCAGTACGGAGTGACCACGATCGTAAAGCAGTGCATACGCCGGAAATACAGAGTCCAAAAGTCAGCATGTATTCATACTCTGATATAATACTTAACCTATGTGTAGTAATCCACTGACAATATCATGTCAACTAAAGATACACAACTACAGACTCATCACACAACACCACACACAACACCACCCAACAACTACAGACACACCACAACAAAACCACAGACACACCACAACAAAACCACAGACACACCACAACAACTACAGACACACCACAACAACCAGACACACCACAACACAACAGCACCACAGACAACACCAGAACTACAGACACACCACAACCACAGATATACCACAACACAACAAGCACAGACAAAACCACAACACCACAAATATGTGACTAACTCACTTTGTTTGTATCTCTCAAAGAGGGCGTTGATTCCCTCTACTACAAACACACCGTGATTGGTGGCCACACCCATACTGGCCGGGTGTGCCACGGCTGTGACCCCTGGCCTCCGCATGTCCCAATCACCTGCAGATGGAGTGACACAAACTCTGGGAGAGACTGAGAGGACTACAGATAGAGCGACACACACTCTGGGAGAGACTGAGAGGACTATAGATAGAGCGACATGAATACAAACCACTGCAGGAGACAATAGAGTCCATACCATAACAAGTGATATGAATAGAGACCATTTTGATAGGTGAGTGGGTAAAGTACATGAGAAACACGAAGAAATGAGTCAACACTACGTGATTCATACCATACTCTGTTTTTACTCAGGTGTCCCCCTCCCCCATCCTCCATTTTCCTCCAGCTGTCTTAGGTGGGATGATTAGATGACGTAATCATCGTCACTCCATTTTAACACTACTCTAGTACTATATTAAACAATACAAGTAGCACTTAACAAAACCAATAAACACTTATCAACATACTTAACTAAGTATTTCAATACTAACACTTAGTAGTTGTACTTACTGGCACTTACCAACTCCATTGTACAAGAAGATGACATCTGATGCAGTCATGAAAACCTTAAAGTGATAATAATGGTTCACCACTGCCCAGCGACAACATCAGTTTACACGAACTAATTAAGGCATTACCCCTGAGCCCATCCTGGCCGGGAGGTCAATGTACATCATCAACAGAGCATCCAGCATGTGGAAGATTGGTGCACCTGTAAATCATAGATTATGCATGAACATACACCTTAAAAGGATGGTGTGTGTGTGAACATACACCTTAAAAGGATGGTGTGCGTGAACATACACCTTAAAAGGATGGTGTGCGTGCATGCGCATGCGTGTGCAATCTTCTAGAGAAAATTACATTTTGTAGCACACACACCGGATCAGTATCATATGGGCTGAGGCAGGAAAAATTAGATTGCTAATAGATATGTACTGTGTAGAACGCCTACAATACTTTGCTTGTAGCTACATCACCAGTTGCATAGCACAGTTTATCATAATGCTTTATAAAGAAAATATATAGATAACAGTTGATACGAGATCACAACTTTCTAGAACTTTCTGCTGTGTGATTTGCAGAGTGATTCTATTGAGTTCTAAAAGAAGAAAACGATCAACATTACACTGAGTTGAGGCGGGTTGAAAGTTGGCAAGAGCTCTAGGGAGATTCATACTGAGTCAATATCACACTGAGTTCAGGCAAGTTGAAATTGGTTGATAATAGCTCTCGGAGTGCACATGCAGATATAAGACAGTAGTGAATGCACTGTAATCAACAGTTGATTTACCACAGGGAAGAGCCATGAAGAGCTTGCCTACAGCACTGACGCTGGGCAGACGCTGGCTGAACCCTCCAGCATTGATGAGGAGCACCTTAGCTACAGCATGGCAGTCGTCGTGAGCCATGGAAGGAGAAGAGAAAGAGAAGGAGTGGAGGGTAGAGGTTGAAAAAATGGGATGGGAGGGGAAAGAAATTGTTTAAAAAAAATGTTGACAGCAGAGAATTAAATTAATGTGGAGACTAATCAGTAAGAGGCAAACCTTCACACAACATAACATGAGGCTTAGATTGAGTTAGTAAACAACACTAATTGTATCTCGCATCCACATCAGGCAGCTCTAGTGTTTACTTCAGGTGATCATGTGAAGTGATAGACGCTAGGGAATAGGCACTCACCCCTGATCATGTCTTCTTTGCCTATCTCGTTCTGCAGCCATTCCAATACGTTCATGGTGGCTCCTCCATCTCCAATCTTTCTCCCCGGTGGATCACATGTCACCAGGTACCTATACATGCAACAAGAGGCATGATGGATAGAGAGTAGCGGGTAAAGGGTGGGAATGGGGAAGAAAGAAAAAAAAATGAGAGAAAAAATTATTTCTCTGTCACTTATCATGTTCTTCTCCATTTATATTTGCTTTTTGTCGACAGTGCCTACATCTGCCATTCACCTGGTGGAACTGGGGATCTCTCTGCGGCTCTTCTTCAGTCTGATCTGCTCCTGGTAGCCCTTCTTCTGCTCCTCATCTCTTCCACTCAGAACCACCACATCCCAGAACGGACTGAGGACAGTAATAAATATCTTGTTGTCTGGGTTCAGAACCACCACGTCCCAGAATGGAGTGAGGACAATAACCAATGTAACAGTCGAGGCTAAGTGGAATCTGATAATGTGTATTTATTCCAATGGACAATGTGTATTTATTCCAATGTGTAATCTGGAAGCCTTGCAATAAGATCTGAAAAACATCTTGGATTTAGTGGTCGGAACTGTGCTGTTTGCTAATAAAGGACAGTAACAAGGATCAAAACAGGACCTTTCCTTCTCAGTGTTGGAGAACTCATTGTTCTTCCACACTTTACCACATGAGATTGTTACGGTAACTCTTTCTATGATCAATATGTGCGGAAGATGCAGTCAGTGACCTGTGAAATAGAACTGAGGCTGGTAAGGATCATCTCAACAATATGCTTCAAACTGATGTAGTAGGAATGCAGATATTGCACCACAGAAGATATTCTTAAAAATCCTGTAAACTTTCTTCGAATTTTACTGCTGACCACACAGCCAGTTTGAAATTCTTTGATATTCCAAATCTTCAACTACACATAGAGCTGTTCCTTCAAGATCAAAGAAGGTTTGTCAACTTTTAAAATTTTTTTACTGACATAATGGATGAGTCAGAGAGATGCGATTACAACACTGTAAAGACAGCACTGTTCAAACACTATCGGATCACCCAAGAATCATACCGTAGTAGCATGGATAACTTCAAAAGGAAGTCTGAAGAATCATGGTCGACATGTGGGATGAGATTTTACCATTTGGCTAAGAAGTGGGCGAAGGACTGCACTACCATATATAAGCTGATGTTGAGACAAATGGCAAATGCTGTTAAGGATAAGAAACCACACATATTTGAGGAGGCCTTGGAAATGGCAGACGACTTCACCACCACAAGAGGCTGGTCCTACAAGCTTTTAGAAGATGCAGGACGACATTCTCGTCAAGAAGACAAGCTCAGGAGGCATCAGGGGAGGCAAGACACTCAGGACAACATGGAGACACTACCGAAAATGTTGAGGCCTAAGGAAACAGGCAAATCCAGCAACCATGGTGACACAACCTGGAAGACTGCACCAAAGTTCGACACAGATAGTAGACCAAGGTGTTTTAAGTGCAATATGTTTGGTCACTTTGCGAAGGAGTGCCATAACTCCAAGAAAGGCAATGACAAAGAAAAATTGTCAACAGCCAATATGGCAGTAGAGATCGGTGAAAACTCAGATTCAGAGGACGATAAGCCACTCACTATTGAGTCAGTCAACTTACATCAGACACTAACGCACAGGCAGGAAGTAGCTCCAGTCAAAGAAAGGCAGAACCAGCCAATCACAGCAATCATCAATGGCAAGCAATGCCAGAATGTACTGTTGGATCCTGGTGCGAGCAGAACTGTGCTTCACATGTCACTGGTGTCTGATGCAGATTACTTACAGGAGACGTCGTACATTGTATCGACCAACAATGCCATCACTGTGCACCCCAGAGCTAGAGCAAAGATAGAAGTCGGATGGAGAAGTGAAGAGATGGAGATAGCAGTCCAAGATGATTTAATGTTTGATGCACTCATTGGAGCAGACTATCCTGACATCTGGGAGCTTGGAATGCAACTAGTGCACAAGGAGTTGGTCAACTTGGCCCAGACGTGTAATGACAGGAAGGTTGACTACAAGGAAGTCAACTCAGACGTCTCAGACACATCGGAGGATGTTATGAAGGAGGCTGGAAGTCAAGAAGATCAGGAACCAGATGTCTGTTGGGGTGATAATGAGATTAAGAAGAGTCAGAAGCGACAAAAGGATGCACCGTGTATCAACCAACCAGAGCTGCACGTTGTGGCAGAGGACAAAGATGTTTTAAAGAAAGTTCAGAAACAGGATGCATTACTACAGAAGGCATTGGAGAAGGTGGAGCAAGGAGATGATGAATACATTTTAGAAGATGGACTCCTATGGCGTCGAATTACAGACAGGCTCAGACATGAAAGTCGGCAACTATGTGTGCCCCAGCAGTACCAGTCTCTAGTACTCTCTCTTGCTCACCGTCCTGGACACTTGGGAAGGGACAAGACATTGGCAAGAATCCTAGATGAGTGCTACTGGCCTGAAGTGAGTTCATATGTTCAACAGTTGTGTACAGCATGTCCAGAATGCCAGAAAGGAAGTCAGGCCAGACCAAAGAAGGCACCATTGCAATCACTCCCGGTGATCAGTAAGTCATTCTCGAGGATTGGTATGGATCTGGTCGGCCCTTCCTAGGACGAAGTTGTTAAACAACAGACATACCCTTGTAGTCATGGATTACGCCACCAGATGGCCTGAGGCCTTTCCATTGAGCACTACAGAGAGTCGAGCTATCACAGACGAGCTACTAGTCCTCTTCACCAGAGTAAGTGTTCTGAAGTATATAGTAACAGACTGTGGGGCAAACTTTTTGAGTAGACTGATGAGGGAGTTGTAGTGCCTCTTAGGGGTTAAGTCCATCCACACCAGCCCTTACCATCCCACGACAGACGGGATGGTTGAATGATTCAACAGGATGCTCAAGACAATGCTAAGGAAGTCGTCCAAATTATGGAACCAACAGTGGGACTTGGCTCTGCCTTACATACTTGGTGAATACAGGAGGTCACCACACTCTACGATTGGCTTCACTCCGTCTGAGCTGTTGTACGGCAGACAGATGAGAGGGCCCTTGCAGGTGTTAAAGGGAGCATGGACTACGGACCACACAGCCCCACAAGATGTCATTTCCTATATAACCTCAGTTCAAGAAAGATTTGAGAAGCTAAGGTCACTAACTTGGCAGACTAACTCGTCAGACTGAGTCGGGGAAGAAAGATAACTACAAACAACACTTGGACAAGAAAACGAAGAAGAGGAAATTTGGTGTAAGAGACGCCCCCAATTGGACCTAAGCTGTGGAATGAATGGGAAGGCCCTTACTACATAACCGAAGTGATCAGCGACACTACCTATGAGTTGGCAATGCCTGACCATCCCAGGAGGAAAGTCAGGCGACACATCAATCTGTTAAAAGAATTCAACTCTCCAGTTGCTGCATGCCTGACCAGCGCCGAGCTGATGTACGATATAACTCTCCAGAGAGAAGAGGAGGATGAGGCTATGCCAGCTGTCCATGAGAGGGTATCCACAGACGAGAATAAACTACTACTGGATGTTGTCAGGAAGTTTGATAAGTTGGTTGGTCAAGGACAGACGGATTACACACACATTGTAATTGAAACAGGAGATAGTTATCCCAAGAATCAACCACCATACAGGATGGATCAGAGAAAGACAGTAATTCTAGATAAAGAAGTGAAGACTCTGCTACATCTTGGAATAATCAGACCATCAAAAAGCCTGTGGGCAGCCCCGGTCATTCTGGTCAATAAAAAGGACGGAAGCCACAGGCTGTGCGTGGACTATAGATGCCTGAACAATGTAACAAAGCCAGATCCCTTTCCTCTACCCAGGATTGACGAACTGTTAGAGATGGTTTGGGAGCAGCTAAGTATATATCAACTTTGGATTTGGAGAGGGGGTACCATCAGGTGCCGGTTCACAAGGACAGCATCTCAAAGACAGCCTTTGTGACGCCACATGGAAAGTGGGAATACATAAGGATGCCATTTGGCCTCAAGAATGGACCTGCAGTGTTCCAGAGGCTCATGAACACAATACTAGCAGATATTCGACCGTTTGCAGCCACATACATCAATGATATTGTTGTCTTTAGTCAGACCTTTGAAGAGCACCTGACTCACCTGGAAGCGGTCTTCAAACGACTTGTGGAAGTAGGACTCACCATTGAAGTGAAGAAATGTTTGCTAGCAGCAACAGACTGCCTCTTCCTGGGACACCGGGTAGGCACAGGAATTATCAGACCTGCTGAAGCTAAAGTCGAACACATCCTCAAATATCCCAGACCAGTTAACAAGAAAGCAATGAAAGCTTTACTTGGACTTGCAAATTATTACAGGTGTTTCATGCCTGGTTATGGGTCTCTATGGCTGTGCCATTAACAGAAATTACCAGAAAGGTCAGCTCAGACAAAATTGAGTGGACGGAAACACGATGTAAAGCATTTGAGGACATCAAGCAGGGCCTATCATCTCATCCTGTATTGAGGAGCCCTATGTTAAGGAAACCTTTCATCCTATAAACAGATTCATCAGGTGTAGGAATTGGAGCCATTTTGAGTCAATTAGACGATGATTATGATGACCACCCAGTGGGATACTATTCTGCACACCCAGCACACATCCAAATTGGATTAGCCATCGGAGAAATAACAAGAATCCTCACACTCTCCTGTGATAACAACATCTACACCAAACATGCTACCAAATTATTCCACAATTTGCTGAACAGGGGATATCCTAAAAGGAAACTAAAATATCTATTTTCCAAATATCCTTACTCTAGAAGACAATCACTACTACACACAAAAAAGAATCTAAAGAAAGAAACAACAGATACTGTTAGACTGATATGCGAATTCCACCCAGCCTATCCCACTAGGACACTGAAACAAGCACTGCAAGGCCCATCTGACTGGCCAGGCCACCATACCATAACACATTGTCGCACCATACTACTCCCAACAGTTGAGAGGAACTGAGCTACGATACACAGTGTCAGAACAAGAGTGTCTGGCAGTGGTCGAGGGGGGAAAGCAGTTCTGAGTTTATCTTCTGGGAGCAGAGTTCACTGTGGTCACAGATCATAACAGCCTGGTCTACTTGGAGAAGATGAAAGATGAGAATGGCAGATTAGCCAGGTGGGCCATGGCCCTTATGCCCTACATGTACACCACTGTACACCGACCTGGCTCCAAGAACCAGAATGCAGATGGCATGTTGAGGCAATCGTGGCCAACTGTTGAAATCAACAGAGAAGAACCGCGACATTCAAAGGAGAAGAAGGGAAGGATGTCAGAGGAGCAAGTCTTTGTGGCAAAGTTACTGAACAATGAACTGCTATATAAACTGGTGTAATTAAGTGAATGTGTGATGTAATAGTTGGTCAGCCATGTGCTGTTTTGAGGTTGGCTGAGCAGCAGCTTTTTTTGGAGATTGTAAGAGACCGACTGTTTGTGAGTACAGTATCAGAGAGTGGTAGTCCTAGACTACCTGGTGGCAGCAACCAAGGGTTAAAGTGGAACAGGAGTAGCCATCAGGGGTTGCTTCCTGTGACATTGAGTTTGTTTTTGTTTTAAAAAATTTTATATATATATTTTTTAACAACTATTTTCAAACACACACACACATAACCAATTACCTAATGTCCAAATGGTGATACAGCAGCTTCAATACAGGCTGCTACCATGTGTTATGACAATATAATGGTGCAAATACTTATACTGTTTCTATAGCAACTGAAACACAAACAGCTAGCCAGATGATTGTTCCAAACTTAGAGAGAAAATAAAACTCAAAAGTGCAGGAGTAGCCAGTGAAGAACCAGAGAGCCCCTGTAATTCCAATTGATCAGCCTACAAACCTGTGGCACACCAGGAGCTCTATAGGACAGCCCATCATTCAACTGCAAAGCCAGCTTCACACTGCTGTTGGGTTCAAGTCCAAGGCCATGTTGAACCAGCTCCTGAGTGGTAGAGCAACAACCAGAGAGACTTATCTCTTCATCAACTCATAAGCTAATGAGCTACATGTTTAATACCAATGAACTGTTTGCTCTGCATTCTAAATATTAATAAGTTCATAGTTACATACTCATGGAGCACCATTTTTAAGCTTAATTGAAAGCAGAACCAGCTAACGGTGGACCACACACACTTTATTGCTGCCTCATCTCCGGAATTTAATTGCGGTAGTTCTATAGCTGCAGGAAAGACCGCCAGCAATTCAAGCTTTACTAGGAAGAACAACTTTGACACCGTGCAAGTAGAATCAAACCTCCATTTAAATTTAGCTAACTACCTATAACTTACATGTCCAGATTTCCATATGGCGTCAGCAACTTCTTGTACTGCTGGAGCTTGGCCTTAGTAGCTGCCGGTATATTTCTCAACTGCAATTCCTCCATAGCGCTAAGGGGAAAGGGTCGGCAGAATCAAGTCTGCCACTGACAGGCAGGTTCTCAGATTAAAATATGACACTTTTGTTGCCTAAAATATGCCAATTTTATAAGATGGAAAAGCATGACAAAATTGTGCCAAATTAAAACCATCAGTTTAGGGTGTTAACAGATATAATATACTATTTTGAACATCTTTCTCTCAATCTTCATTTTAATAAAACTGGTGTAATTATTTAATGAGATTTCCAGTCAATTATATCTTATTATAAATTTCCCTTATGTGTGTTTATTTATTTTTATTTGTTTGTTTGTGGAATATGGACTCCTTCAGTTCCCACTCAAATTTATTGTCTTCAGTACCAATGGCTGAGAAAATGTCCAGCAAATGTTGGTAGCTTGGTTTTTGACATGTGTAGTGCTATGATGAAAAATAAAATCCACCATTTGCAAACACAAATTAAATGGTGTTCACTAATTTGAAAAGAACTATTTCAGTCTACCCCAAATTTTTATTTTTTAAACTGAGCATTCTGTTGTCATGGCCAGTAATTTTCTGAGCAAAGTGTTGGTAGGGCCAGTGCAGCTGGGGGGACCTGTGAGCAGTACCAAAGGGTAAAAAAAAAAAATTCTATTTTAATATACAAAAAATAAATAAATTAATTAATTAATAAATAAACACTAAATGGACACACAGAAACAACCCTACTACATAACTTCCATTAAAATATGTTTATATATGATCATCAGCATGCATGAAGCAAGAGAGTCAGTCCAGGGAAGGATAATAAAAACAATGAACAGAAATCAAACTCCAAGGGAGTAGTGTGGTTAGTAAATCGCTATTTCAGGCTGGCTAATGAGCAGCTGTATTGCAAAGCCCCAGAGAAAGAAGAGGTTATGCTGCTCTTGGCACACGGTTTATTTGGAAGGAAAATATTTTGGTATTTGATTATGAAATACATGTGTAGCACAGGCAGAACTGTATTTATGATAGATTGGTGATTTATGTAGTAGCTAGTGAATTCTGTGGTTATTAGGATTTGTACTTATTTAGCCACAAGTAGATAACCTTTGAACAGCTGCTTTCCTTAAAAAAAAAAAAAAAAAAAAAAAAAAAAAACACACAGCTGCATTTATGATAGTTTCTGTTCTTGTGAAGATGATAAAGTTTTCCCTATAACTATTACAAGTTGCCCCACGCTACACATGTTATTAAGTTTTCATGGATGAATAGGTGGTTATGTATTGGTGGCACAAACACAAGTTTATTCTCCAAGAATAATGGTTACAGAAAATAAATAAACCAAGGAAAAATAATAGAAGGGACCTTGGTTTTCAGTGCTAAATGAGGAATTATTTGGCACAGAAAGGGGGGAGGGGGGGGGGGAGGGATTGAGATCTTAATTGGAAGAACCAGTTTTCGGTTGATGAGAGTTGCTACCCCACCACATCTCCACACAACCATCAATAGATCCTCTGATTAAAAGACATAAAATGTTGTGTACCCCTAAACTCTTAATACTTATTGAAATATGATTTGGGTTATGGAAATTAAGGATCAAAAACAAATTAAATGAACATTCCAACCTTGCAGGTGAAGCTGCAAATGGTCCTCTAGTTAATTAAAGAACTTCAAAGATGACTTTTGCATGTCACCAGCTTTCCACAGGTACTACAAACCCATGTCAAATTTATTAATTATGTAATTCACATTTTCATTACACCACTAACCTCAAAATTAGCTATCCTGGGGGGGGGGGGGGGGGGGGGAAGAGAGAATAAGAAAATAATATATTTTGGCATAAAACTAAGGCATCTGGTAGACTTGATCAGAGGTAAAAATGCAATTGGGGAAATGTCTAATAATGTCCCTTAATTGTGCAGCAGATATAGATGATAAGGTGCATTCCTGACCAGAGTATGATGATTAATTATCACATCAGGACTTATCTTGAACTCAGGTTGTATCCTTCCTCCCATCTTTAATGTGAGATTGTCCTTTACTGAAGTTCTATATTTCCATTTGAATAACCAGTTAATTTAGCAAACCAAAATTCAAAATAAATTTTAAAAAATGTTTTTAAAAAAAATTACAGACAAGACTTTCAAAAAACTGTAAATAATTGTGATTAGAAAATGATATGAAACATATGTATTTACATATATGATAATGTCATATTAGAGAGGATGTGCACATAAAAAAATATAAAATAAAATTCACATGTCTTTGCATGCTGCTAAAACCTGTCTCAGTAATAATAACAACAATAACAACAAAAAAGCACAACATAAGAGGTTAGAAGACAACAAAATAATATGGACTAATGAATGTAGAATATATATAGATGCTAATAAGATTTGTTTGTAAAATTCAAAATAAAGAGATAAATAAGAATGAATAAATAATAAAATAATATATATATGTATAATAATGATAATGTAAATGCCAAACTATATTAGAGGGTAGAAATTGGTACTCAGTGAGATCAATTGAGTTCCAAAGGTCAGATTCAGGATAATCCTATGGAATCACACAATAAAGTGGGTGGTGGGGGAGGGGGGAGGGGGGGGGGGGGGGGAGGAATGTATCAGTTATCCCATAACAAGGTATTTCAATTATCCCATAACAAGGTATAGCCCAACAATATATACTAGGGCACCTTTGTGACTCCTCAACTCAATCTTCACATGACCACTTAGAGTTAGATCTGCAACACTTGGGCTTTCTAAAGCAGCACAGAGTGCAGTGATGGTGCATGCCTTGTGTCCCTGCTGCAGCCAGGCATAGAGGCCATCCTGAAGGAACGTCACCGGAGCTCCGGGAATCCTCGAAGGCTGTGCAGAGATGTTGTTGAGATCACTCTGCAGTACTCCCAGCTGCAAGCACAAGCAGTCCCAACGACTAGCCATGGGCCGGAGAAGGTTCATGAGAACAGGGAGATCAGCCTCACACAGCTCCTCTAAATAGAGCACATTCAACGATTATTCTACATCACATATCAGCCAATGAGTGCTAAGAGAGCTAGAATCAAAAGTTAAACTAACTCTCTACTAGGGAGTGCATTGCAAAGTAATCTCCCATATTGGAAAGCATGGAAAGTAGTTCTGAAATTGAAAGATTGTCTATTCAAAAGGGAAAAACTAGTGCTGGGAAGTGTTGTCATGTTGAACACATGGTCTATAGACATGACACACGAAATATGCACACACCTGTGGGGCAAGGAGGTGGTGGGGTGTGGTCATCTGGTGCAGCTGCATCAGAGAACACATTAAAATAAAAAATACATTTACAAGAAAATCAACAATATCTTACATGTCATATAAAAGTCATATGCCAATGGGAGTGAACTTCAAGCACTACTTGTTTTGCCATCAGTTATCTCCAGCATTGTCTGAACCAGTTTACAATAATGTAATCATTCTTTGGAAAAATATAATAAAACAGTTTCAAGAGCTTTCCATGACTGATTTACTCAAAATGGCAAAAATGTTTCAGATGTAAGCTTTAGCTCATCCTTCTCCACTCTCCTCATTGCAATTGATCCCTAACCTCCTTCCTTTCTCCTCTACTTCCCTCCTCCTTCCTCTTAATCCTTCTCCTACCAACACCACAATCAAGATATTGAAATATTTCACTATGTCACACATTATAGGGCAACCACTATGACTTTTCACAAGACACAAAACAAAGCACTCCCTTACCCACAGAGCTGGAGGAATTGCTTGGCTGTGATACCTCCTCAGGGGCAGTGCCTATGTTTAAAACATCATCATTATCATCACCATTATCAGTCAATCACATAGTGTACATGGCCTGCTACAGGACACACTGTAAGTATCCATAAAATTCATCCCTTTTCATTCAAGCATATTCTTATCATGTAGTACTGCCCAATAATCAAACTAAACTGTTGAATAATTCAATATTTCTTTTGAACTGTATCCTTTATTTACAGGTGATGAATGAGTAAACATGTTAAATTCCCATATAGAAAATATATGATATTGTTTAACAGGTTCTTAACTTCTATCATCCACACATTACCGACTAAGATCTTAACTAATAAAGAACACCAGTAAAATTTGTTTGCCTCACATGGGATGATGGTCGGATGGTTTCGTGCTAACATTTCGGCCTGACGTATATGAGAACCACCAGACTTGTGAGCTACTGCTTCTACCAGCTTTCTCCAAGATGGCTGCCCGAACTTCTCCACATCATATCTTCTGTTAACCCAAGCTTCTACCATAGCTCTCATCCTCTCTTCGATAGTGTGTTCCTCTCTGCATCCCTCAATGACAAGGTAAGGAATGCCCAGAAATATGCCCACAGAGTCCCACCTGTCAGCCACGCCCTCCATCAGAGCAGCTGCCACTAATGAAATGCTATCTGATGCAGAAATAGTAACATTTAACAAATATCAAATAATAATAGATTCAGCATTTATTAAATATTAGCGAAAAAACCCGCCCTACAGGCGGTTTTTCAGCCCACCTTTGGTGGGCTGTATCACCAACATGTCTGCTTTGAAGACATATGTTCAGGGGCGGATCCAGGATTTCAGAAGGGGTAGTTCTTTTATGAATTAACCAAAACCACACCCACTTAGTCAAAAGACACACCCTTTACAAACTCCCAATCACAAAGTAACAAAAAAAATAAGGAAGAAAAGAGGAACTAAGTATGTGTAAGTTGTCAAAAATTATTGTTTCTCTCCATCCTAGGATACAACTAACATTCTTCCAGGATGTTGAATTGCAAACAACTGTACCAGCTAATCCATATCAATTGGTTTGTCTTTCTTCTGACATTGTTGACGGAAGTAGATCTTTACAAGCTTCATCTGGCTCTTTGGGTGTTTATTTCACAAACAGTAATTCAACTACCGTTTTAAACAAAGCATAAATTCCTCATCAATATTAATTCTAAGCAACTCAACTTATTTTGAACATCATTTACTTGTTCATATGCACTAATGATATCCAGTGACTGATGCTTTAGTTTAACTGTAACACTGAGTAAAGTACTTAAAAGTCTCATAATTACTAAAATAGCAATAAAAAAATTAAAGGAAGACACTTGATATAAAAAAAACCCAGTAGCTTTCTGATGTGTTTCATAATTCCAATTCCAAGTACCATAGTCATTCTTTCTCACGGCAGAATACACTAGCTATTAACTTATAATTCAGCTAGCTAACTATAGTGGAATTAGTAGATAATTGATTTTATCAACCTGCTTGACCACAGTTAGCCTATAGCTCAAGCTATTGCTCCTAGTAGCGTGGAAACTTACCTAAACTTACCTTTGTCCAATCAGTTACCCTGAAAAAAGGTATTACTATGAGTATGAAAGTTAGCTGAAGCCAACAACTAAGCTGAAAAGGGGTATTACTGCGAGTATGAAAGTTAGCTGAAGCCAACAACTAAGCTGAAAAGGGGTATTACTGCAGTATGAAAGTTAGCTGAAGCCAACAACTAAGCTGAAAAGGGGTATTACTGCAGTATGAAAGTTAGCTGAAGCTAACAACTATTGTTATTACTAGCGTCACCCAGAAACTACCCTTTACCATATTTTTTTCTTGAAAAAGGGGTAGTTCCAACAAACTCAAGAACTACCCCTGGATCCGCACCAGATGTTGTGAACTTTTAAAACAAAAGTGAACATCTAATTAGGTCAAAGTGTTTTTTAAATACCATTTTTGGCATTTTTTTTGCCTTGCACACAAAGAGGAAGAGATTTGGCCAGATGGGACCCACCCCATGTTATCCACATAGTCAAGTTGTGCCTGCATGCCAAAATTTTAGGCCTGTAGCCCCATTCTCTTCTCTGACAAAAGTACCATTTTTGGCTTTTTCTTGAATACAGAAAGGGGTGTGGCCATACAGATATGCGCATGATGTTCCTCTGGTGACACTGATTGTAAATCGATATGGGTTTGTGGGTCTAGCTCCATTCTTTTTTCGGCAAAAGTACCATTTTTGGCTTTTTTGAATACAAAAAGGGTTGTGGCCATATAGATATGCTCATGACATTCCCCTGGTGACACTTATTTTAAATACATACATGAGTTCATGGGCCTAACTTCAACCATTCAAGAGTGAATCAAGGATACACGGACAAACAGACAGACAGACTATTCCCACTTTATAATATAGATTGTCGGGCGGACACTTGAGTTTCAATCAACATAAAGCTTTGAGCTTTAAGGTTGTGTGCACCTAGACACAAATGGTTGAAATAATTGTTTTCAGTTAGAGGTTTACAGGAGAGACTTTCTATTCTGCCAGGGTCACAACCAATTATTCTAATTTATGTAAAAAATGCTCAATAAAGATTCAATTTAATTCAAATTTAGACTAGGCTCAATATTGATTGCATCCAGTTTCATGTGAACAAAACTCTATTTATGCTCATTGACTCTACTTTTATATGAAATAAGCTCAATGTTGATTGGATCTTGTTTCAGAAAAGATTTTAAAAACATCTTATCAAGGTAACATTTCCTAACATTAATGCCTGAAGCTTACTCAAAGGTCTGCCATCAATCTTCTCTAAACCTTCAAACACATCTCCATAATCTGCACAAATGAAAACCATTAACAGGTAGACAGATAATAAAATCAACAATAAACTCAAGAAAATATGATGAAGACACACCCCCCCCCCCCCCCCTAAAATGCTATTGAATACTCTTAAAGCTTCAATGGTCTGCTAATTAGAGCACAGGGTAAAAAAAGAAATGCATACATAACAAGAGTGGTCTAAAAAGTAGTGTTTTAGACCAGGCAAAATAATTGTTTATAGCACTCAAGGTGGAGTTAAAGTTGTGGTAAGATTTACAACTTTTGGGTTCCTATACTGTAAAAAGTACTCACTTATAGCCACAGGGTTTTCCTGCAGCAAAAGCACTCAGTTGTAACCACCAATTAGTTGTAATAACACACTTTGGTGTTTCCAAACAGCCCTAGCCCTAGCCCTTGTGAATGTATCCACCTCCCCCCCCCCCCCCCCCCCCCCCACCACCATTCAAAGTGTTCCTAGACCTGTGTGCCACAGTTAAAAACTTTTATTGTTACTACTTTACCAACTTTCATAATCCATAGCAACAGCAACTCTGTGAGCATAAGCAGGATGGTCTCCACCAATACGCAAACTCATTGTAATGATGACCTTTCTCCAAGTGCAATGATGAGAACTTTTTAGCCATTCCCCTATCATATGTGTGAGGCACCGGTCCACACTGTACCGATTTTGGGAATAGATATTTTCTAAGGTGTGCGTGGGAATTCCAAGTACCATACCCATATTCCTCCAGCGATTAGAGACGTCAACCATAGCCATCCGTATGGTTCGAAGGTCATCATATGCTACATTGAGGGAGAGGATACATATGTATACATATTGCTACATGTGCGTGCGTGCATGTACTCCTACACATGTTCATTGGCAAACTGTAATCAACTCACAATATAACATTTTCTCAGTCATAACATAGATAATTTTGAAATTTTAAAACAGACCTAGGCCTGATAAGGACATCTTGTTTTTATACATTACAACATTTTATGAAAGTGAAACTGTTAGTGCCACATTCAAACTAACCTGTCAGTAATGCCATGCAGAAAACCATCAAGATATATTTCAACCTAAATGTCTGCAGGGCACATCCTGTCCCGGTCATAAGTGTATGTACAAATATGACCTGGAATTGATGAACTGACACACTTCTGAATAAAGCCAAGTACGAAAAATACCAATACAATTGACATCATTATGGCAGTTTGACAGACAGACATTATCACAGCACATCAAACAATCTTTTCATATAACAGTTAGTATATATTGTGTACAAATAATTACAGTGTGTTTGAGAAGTAACCAGGAATAGTGTGCTACATAAGTTATTAATCTGTGCAGTTACATTCACTCAACCTGTACTCCAAAATCTCTTGTGATGTGTTTGCACTATTGTCTCTTTATTTATATACACAGTATTTGTAACAATTATTTTAAGACTCTATATATATATATATTGTACTTAATAATTTGAATATATCAGTTGAACTTCGATTTGTCCACATATTCATCTGCATATTATATTAACCTGCATTACAAGTCATTAATACAGTGTATCACATGTACATCACCTATATTTGATTCATAAAGGATATCTGTAGTGGACTTGTGAGATCCACAGTGTTGTGTTATTACATTAGCCGATGAGATAGTTGGAATAACAACAGTAAATTTAGTAGTAGTAGTAGTAGTAGTAGTAGTAGTAGTAGTAGTAGTAGTAGTAGTAGTAGTAGTAGTAGTAGTATGTGGGTTAGTGATAAGGGGTGTGGTGAGAATTATGCCACATTTATGTTATTAGAGTTTTTAAAAACCAAAACTGGCAATAGGAAGTAACAGTTTGAACAACCTCAAACTAATCTCTGCTCTATCTAATTCACTTGGGACCCTGGAAGTCAGCGGTTAATTACAGAAGTGATACAGTGCATGCTGCAGCCTATTAACTTCACCAAAAGTGGTTTAGGCATGGCACAAAAAGAAAAAAAGAAGAAAAAAAAAGACTTAAGAAAAAAAACAACAACAACAACAAAAAACAAGACTGGAAATTTCCAGCAAAAAACCAGCTCACTTATGATTTAATGTCTTAATTCAATCGTGGGGGAGGGGGGGGAGGTCAAAATTTTAAAAAAGGGGGGTGGGGAAAAAAAACTCAATTATGACCAGAAGCTGAACTGGGGACCCTAGCACTGGTAGTCAGAGGAAGTTTCATAACAAGAACAAGAACAAGATTCCCAAGAAAGTAATATTTATACTCCCAAAAACAAGTTGGTGGGAAGAAGCCAGGAAAATACACTTGATGGTGTGGAGGTTAGAACAAGGACTACAGAGGCTTCATGACAGTCACTATATGCTGCATAAATCTAGGCAAGCAGGTGCAAGATGATAGTTTGAATGCTGGCAGATTTGTTGTTTAGTTGTTGCTGCTCTATTTTATGAAATATGAGAAACCAAATATTAGCTGCATAGTGTCTAAATGTGCACTAAACAATATATGTAATGTAGTACAGGTTGGAAGGGATACTAAGCCAATGTTACACTGAATCTGAAGGAACTCTTACTGCTTCCAGTAACCTCAGCCTCAGTAGAGCTTGCAAATTCTTCATTGGGGTCATTAAGTCACCTAGGAGGAATTCTATGGCAGAGAACCAGCTAAATATATGTTTTTCTTTTCTACCATAGAGATATTATGTGATAGGATTAATCTTGGCAATGTTACAGATATAATGTGTGTTGTTATTGTGTTCTTTTGTTGTTTTCTTTGTATTATCAATCTATTTATCTTTGTTATTTGACAGACATTCTACATTACTAGTAGAGGTAAATGCATTGCCTGGAAAAATAAAATACACATGTTGCAGTCCATGACTATAAACTGGAAATATATATCATTTGATGGAGAAATAGGTGTCCAATCCTCTTTGTAAAATTTACTCTAATCTATCCTGATAATTGTATCAAAGAAATCCCAGCTTGATTGAAATGATTGTTCAGGAGCATAATTCTTTTTTTTGTGAACTTGAATTATTTGAGGGAATGTCAGTCTCTCATAGAGTATTTAAATTGTACTTGGGTTTCATATTAATTTTTTTTTTTTTTTTTAATTGTATCTCAATGGGATAACATTAATATCCATATTCTTCAGTAATATCAAATTGAGTGAAAATATCCTTTTTCATTTAACATTTCTAAAGATTTTTCTCTCATGGCCAGCAACTTATGTCCTCCTTTGTGCATTACGCCTGGAAAGCCCCTTCCACCCACCCCCACCCCTCCTCATCAAACCCTGGCAATGCCTATGGGGTACATACTAAAAAACAACAACTATTCCTTCAACATAGGAAGATTTGAATCATTCACTACAGTGAAGGTGAACACATCATTGTGAACCATCTTCCTTCAAATACAGAGATCAGTCCCACTTAATGAAAAAGAGCAACACTAAGAACAATCTTCCTACAATTTCAGGTTGAACACCTTGACAAAACAAACATGGGCATATCTTTGTGATATAGAAATATTAAAACACACCTCAAAGTAAAAACTCCTTACCTTCAGTATAGGGAGCCGTGTGCACACAGTACAATGAGACTTTCTAAGTATTTCCCCAAATATGAATCGACATAATAGTTGGAACAATACGATATGCATGCATGCATATTGTATTCCTTGTTTCTGTTATCATCTTCATTTTTATATGCACAATTTTTATCACTTCATAAAAATCATAAGAGTAAATAAAAATTAATAACGACTATACACAGAAACAATAATTACTTATTATGAGATTTATATATAGCTGAGTAGCTTTAAAAGTTACACTCAATCTACAATAACTCTATATGCCATTAGAACAAAACACTTACTGCATAGTTAATGCCTTTCTTGCTTTTCCTGAACAATTCTTAAAGTTAACACTTAACTCTCCCAGGAAGATTGACATAAATAGCAGAATTTTACTATCACACCTTCACCTTGCACAGGGGCAAATAGTTAAATAAAGGGAATCAAAGTCCTCCTTGGACTCAAAGTCCAGCTTAGACTGAGAAGAAACTGGGAGAGCAAGACTAAACTTTCCCCCCTTTTTTAATTGAGAGTTTACCAGTAAAATAGAAAAGATTCGGCTGCATTCCATTTGGTCAATTGGCAGAATGTTTTGTACTTGCCTATAGGCCATACAGCTAAGTTTGCCATGGAACTGTCAACTTCTTCATACTTGGTCACCATTACAGAAATAACATTGCCAAGTGTATTCGAATTAAGTTTCATCAAAGGAGTGTGTTGTTTCTGTGCAGGAAATGAAGTGTGAGTAATTGTGAGTGCACTTACTTGGGAGGGGGGGGGGGGGGGGAAGGGCCAGGGTCAACTTGGAATATAGAGTATCATGGTGGACACACACACACACTGACTGAATTATGCTCAAAAATAACCTTCAAGATATTAGATATTCTGAGCAACTGAAGGCACAACTTCAGAAAATTAAAACAAAAGACTATTCAATTCCACATTATTACTATAAAATAAAGATTGCATATTAATTATGTTTAAGGGATACCAACTTCATGAAACCAGGCATTTTTGATCAACAAAACAAAATTACAACAAAAAAGAAAGCAGACATTATAATTTAGAGTTGAAAGCCAGATTAACTATATATGGATATATATATTTTTTAATATACAATATGCATTCATTTATATGTAACAGAGGCCCATTGCAGCTTCCTTGCAATAAATACAAGTAGACAAATACAAGCAGACAAATACGAGCAGACAAATACGAGCAGACAAATACGAGCAGACAAATACGAGCAGACAAATACGAGCAGACAAATACGAGCAGACAAATACGAGCAGACAAATACGAGCTGACAAATACGAGCGGACAAATACGAGCGGACAAATACGAGCGGACAAATACGAGCGGACAAATACGAGCGGACAAGTACGAGCGGACAAGTACGAGCGGACAAGTACGAGCGGACAAGTACGAGCGGACAAGTACGAGCAGACAAGTACGAGCAGACAAGTACGAGCAGACAAGTACGAGCAGACAAGTACGAGCAGACAAGTACGAGCAGACAAGTACGAGCAGACAAGTACGAGCAGACAAGTACGAGCAGACAAGTACGAGCAGACAAGTACGAGCAGACAAATACAAGCAGACAAATACAAGCAGACAAATACAAGCAGACAAATACAAGCAGACAAATACAAGCAGACAAATACAAGCAGACAAATACAAGCAGACAAATACAAGCAGACAAATACAAGCAGACAAATACAAGCAGACAAATACAAGATAACCAACCACAAGTAATATTTTATTGACAATTAAAAATAATAATTTTTTTTTGTGAGTTAGTGGTGTTTAGTGGATCAAAGGTCAAAAAGGAAACTAGATGTAAGTAATACTAGCAGAAGCAATAGTTAGCTATTGGTAACACTATAACAACTTACTCAGAAGGGTTTGATCATCCAACTCTGGCAGCCTGGCAAGCATTTTCTCTGTCTGATTGTCCATGACTTCTGAAATGTGAACACACCAGTGGCAGTACACGCAACTAAATACCCCCAGTACTACAAATTCATACCTGATACTGACTGACTCATAGTTGCAAATTGTTGATCCAAGAAAGTCCCCAGTTGCGCTAATTATAGCAGGCAGCCTAACTCAGCCCTTGCTCTGTTGGGATAAAATCTTTACTTCATGTATTGTTTTGAGCCTAGCAATTTTCAGCTGAACTCCACACTTTCACTATAAAATAACTTGTAAGGATTCATTCTTTTCCTTCCTTCCTGCATGGTTTCTATATAAGGCAAGCAGCCGTTATTATTTTGGAAGTGTTGGTTTACCACGGAGAGACAGATATAGAGAAAGAGTCTGTGTATCCCCTGCTTGAACGTTGAAGTTGGACCCACCCAGGAACAACCCATGTATATTTTTAGAATCAGTGTCACCAGGTGGGAACAGTCATGAGCATGTCTATATGGCCACACCCATTTCTGTATTAAAAAAATAATAATAAAAAATATATAATAATAAAAAAATTTTTAAAATAAAAGAAGAGCCAAAAATGGTATTTTTTTCCAGAAAAACCAATGGAGATCACTAGGGGTGAGGTAATAAGAATGTCTATATGGCCACACACCCCTGGTCTAAATTCAAAAACAAGCCAAAAATGGTACTTATGCTAGAAAAAAGAATGGAGTTACAGGCCTAAAACTGGCATGCAGTCGCAACGACTGTGTGAATGACATGGGGTGGGTCCCATCTGGCCACATATCTTCCTTTTTGTTGTGTTAGGCTAAAAATATCAAAAATGGTACTCCTAAAAATAAAAAAAAAACACTTCACCTAATCACATGTTCACTTTTGTATTAAAAGTCTACAACATATGCTTTCAAAGGAAACATTGTTTTGACTACAGACCACCAAAGGTGGGCTGAAAAGTCGCCCGTAGGGCAGGTTTTTCGCAACTATATATAAAAGCTTAGTTCTGTCTGTCTGTCTGTCTGTCTGTCTGTCTGTCTGTCTGTCTGTCTGTCTGTCTGTCTGTCTGTCTGTCTGTCTGTCTGTCTGTCTGTCTGTCTGTCTGTGTCATAGAATTTTGAAAACCGCTGGACCAATTGGGATAAAATTTGGCATAAGCACTTGGGGTAGGTGTGGGATGGTTAATACATAATTGAATTTTGAATTGCTGAATTTTTAGTCTATCTATCCATCTTTTTTCTGTTTGTGCATAACCACTGTGAGAGAACCAATGGGCCAATTGGCACAAAGTTTGGTATGAACACTTGGGGTGGGTATAGTATGGTTATGACATGATCAAATTTTGAATTGCTGTATTTTTAGTCCATCTATCTCTTTTTTCTATTTGTGCATGACCACTGAGATTTAGAGAACTGCTGGGCCAGTTGGGATGAAATTTGGCATGAGCACTTGGGGTGGGTGTGGGATGGTTACTATATGATTACATTTTTTAATTACCAAATTTTGTCTATCTATTTTTCTATTGTGCTAAACCACTGGGATTAAGAGAATCATTAGACTGATTTGGATTATATATATATAATCAATAATAAAGTAATTTGTATGATCCATTGAAGAGTTATGGTGGATTTGAGGAAGTTATGTCTTGTCAACCATGTTAATTTCCCAGAATAGAAGTGATTTCCTGTTAATGTGAATTTTTGCTCTAGGATCACCTGTACCTTTGTGAAAATTTAGGAAATATGTTTTAGATATCATTATGTAGCCCTTTTTTTTTCTCTAAAGTTGAACAAACAAACTAGACAGCACTTGAGTGTTTGGTCTCATGTAGTTGTCTCAAGTGCACAGAAACCTCCAGGGTTCCAGTTGTAAGAGATGCACAAATGGTTTTGAATAATTTTGAATGGTTTCATGGCTAACCATCAACTTAGAATATCCTTTGGTGGTAATACTACACTCTCCATATTTGGGAATGGGTCTATGGAATTGGCAATAGTGCTGGATTGTATTCCATGGAGGACTTAGTGATATTTTTGTTGGGTGGCTATGGGTATGATGTGTAGCTTTGTCAATGAGTGTGGTTTGGTGACATGGTAGTCTCTAACTAATGATCAAATAATATATCATTGAACTTGATCATTTGTTAGTGTTCCATGTCACCAAACAACACCCATTGACAAAACTACACTCATAGCCATCTGAACTGAATAAAACTTTCTTGAGGATATGCAGTGTGGTGCCCTAATCAATCCCCTAAAGTTTCATGAAGATCCCTTCAGCAGTTAGGAAGGAGTTCACTTAAGAACACAAATTGTGAATCTCACTATAATTCTCAATTTGTTTGTTTGTTTGTTTGTTTGTCTGGTAACTACTCCCAGATTATTGGGCATAAAGGGCTCAAATTTTCAGGGTTTGATGGGGGTCACTCTGGGGACGTTATAATGAAGTTTTGTGAAGATCGGTTTGTTAGCTAACTCCTCCCAGACTATTGTACCTAAACATCGCACTAGTGTATCTAGTTTCTTGTTCTTATCACCAAGTGCATCACCTGCAATCTGGTCATATCTTCTGATTACGGTCACTTTGAGGGAAACCATTTCATTTATGGTTACTTAGCACACTTTCTAATTATTCACAAGGACATAAGAGATAGTTTGTATAATATTTTGGCCTGCTTCCTTCTAAGTGTTTGCATATTGCCAAGTGTAATGTGCATTTCAAGAAATAGGACAGAAATGATTGACTAGGTTGAAGTGTACACACCAGCAACCAAAGATTGAACCAAGGAAGAAAAAAAACATGCACACAAATTGAAGAGAAAAGCTAATAAACTATAATAAATGCTAGGACAGCTTTAGTTGTGATGCAGAGATATTGCTTCTAGCTTAGCTACTGTTCTTTTTGCTGAAACTATCTAATTAGTTATCTAATAAGCTAAATTGGTAAATCAATTTAGCTAATAATGTTTCGTTTGTTGTTCAGCATGACACCATGGCCACACTATTGTTCCAGCACCTAGTCTGTCCGACAGGACAAAAAAGAAAAATAAAACAAAATGTAGTGGAATTGAATATTGTTAGCTAATATACACAATAGAAATCGAAGGAAAAAAATAGATACTTTCTGTAGAAAAACGTGACGTCACTGTGATGTCTTGACTGTTTTCAGCTCTCTGCCTTTGTCCTGCTCTGCGCTCTAGGCTTCTGCATTCGCCACTTGTCCTTGATTAGATAGGTGCCAATTTTTTGTAATGGCGGTAGGCGGAGCCTTAACGAGTAAAGGTCCCCATGGCCAGGGTACCCCCTACGGATTGGTGGGCCTAAATGGTAATACTAGTGTTTAATGTAGACTAAGGGGTAGAGGTGGATATGTGGTGTATTAAAAGCATTGTTATGTTTTTCTGTGTATAGATGGTGATCATCCTCCTGCCAATGATAGAGAAAGGGGGAAGGTGTTAATGGTGGTTGCTTTTATCACTTTCTTAATTGCTGGCATGTTCGGAGGTGCTGTTTGTGGTTTGATACTGGCAGGAATTATAGATGAAAAAGAAAAATATTGGTTAGGAGCAGGACCAGCTATTGGTGCACCAATAGGCTTGATGGTGGGCATTGCTGTAGTGATTTCTACTTACATGTGTTACTTTAAAGGCAGATGCCAACATAATGGTTATCACCAGCCACCTTAACACTTTCGGCCATCAATATTCTTCGTGTTTATTTTGTGACAATATGCACTGAGTCATAATCTCATGTATGTGCTTGCTCTCGTTGCTCTTGTCTCAGTCTGACTCCAATGTTTCTGTTGTACCTTACCCAACTTCCCCACATGCTTGTATTCAATGATGAATTCTGATTACTTTAATATAGCATTATTGATATTGGTGTGCCTTATAAAATAGAAGGGACTTACCACAGTTAAAGTACATCCATGTATATATATACCACACAATCTTGCAAGGCTTTCTTCTCACACATTCTAAATTCCAGTGTAGCAGGTTAGAATCATCTCTCTCTTTCTGTTCAAACTGCAGGCAATCATACCAGTTTGAACAACTAGATCCATTCCTATATATGGATAAAGAGTTCGATGTTTCTTCTCTCTCTCTCTCATTTTGTTGCCAGCCTTTGGTTACACAAAGCCAACTTGGCAAGAAGTGGATCAATTACACGATTCATAGGAACTCCGCCCAACTCCTGTAGATGGGCAGCCAGAGCCACAGGCTCAATTGTTCTTGCAAATATAGAGATCCACTCTTCTGTTTCAAGATGTCTTCATAATGTAGCACATTTCTACACTTGTGCTTTATCCTATCCATACCCATTTATTGAGTCTGGAGAAACTGAGAAAAAGTGTCTGTGATGCCATCCACAGTGGTGCAAGGGCATTTAGTGTATGCCATTGTGTAATTTGGTCAACTTTTCATATAGAATCTGGAAACTTGTAATTTTTCACTTCCTAAGTTTACAATGAACACAAAAAAGGTCGTTTCCAATTTTTTTTATTCATAAGCATTTGCAAAAATTCATGATGGTTGCCGTAAATAAGAAATTGTCATATTTTGCCCGTTATAGAGATAATAATAAATATCTGCTTGTAATAAATGACAATATAGGTGTAATGTATATATATAATTTTGATTTTGATATAATATAGGTATTTATGTATATAATAATTAGTCATCCAAGTCCTCGGTTTCCTCGTCATCACTTGAATTTTGATCAATTGCAACACTGTTGCATGTGTACTCAGCTCCTTAACACTTGCAGAGCTCTGTACAGGATAGTTTATGTGCCTTACAAGAGCACCATCCACTGCATTTGCTTGTGACACGGGAACACTTCTCAAGTTCCACCACAGCCTCTGGTGCTGCTAGAACTTTTGAAACTAGTGGGACATAGTGGCTGTCCTCCAATTGTCGCCATCCCAGAGTAACTGGATCCAGTAGAATTGGTCTAGCTACCAAGTCTTGCAACCACATGTTGGCTTGTCAATCTCAAGGCTGAATCGGAAGTGGTCAGTTTGAAAACAACAAACTCCCTGTTTGTTTGCTTGCTCCTCATTGCAAAATCTTCAGGAAAACTCTATCTGCAAGACATCTTAGAAAAGCATGAATTTACTAGTTCCAATGCCACACTAATGAAGCCAGATGGTCGTCTACTACCCAGTACCAACAAGTCTATTCTCATTCACAAACTCAAGAGCATAGTTGCAGAATCTGCCATGTCTCGAATTGGAGAGGAGTTAACCATCCAACACAGCCCTCCCAGCATCATTATAGATAGATGGCATGGCTCTCGTATAGGAGATGGTTGTCTACAAAAACAGAATTAAAAAAACTGTAAAGATCTGGTGGATTGCTTGAAGTGCTGATTGTAAATCGGTTGTTTACATAGATGCCTATATAGTATTTGACAACTACAGCATCGATAATTCCCTCAAGGATAGAACCAGACAGATTCGCACAGCAGGGAGAACACAGGACAAGGGGTATAAAGTAGATGATATCACACATATTAAAGACTTAAAGTCATTTCTGAGCACTAAGTAAACAACAGCCAATCTTGTGTAGTATCTTGCACAAAAAGCTGTTCAATTGTGCAAAGTGCCAATCACTGCACACCCACAAAAAGGTGTCCTTTCTTCCAAGCCAAACATGATGAGCATTCCAAGTACACAAGAGGAAGCTGATTCACTGCTGATCTTGTATGCAGTGACAGTGAGTCATCAGGGCAATACTGTGCACACATATTCTTGTGATGCTGATGTGCTAGTGCTTGCTCTGCAAAGATTTCAAGATCTCAAGCCAGACAGTGTTATGATCATGAGCACTGGAGATCAACGAGGACAAATTAAATTCAGGCCCATCTATGTTGCTTTAGGTGCAGAAGGAGTAGCGGCATTGCCAGGATTTCATGCACTCACTGGCAGTGATACCACTGGTCACATCAGAGGAAAGCGGAAGTCCTCATGCTTCAAAGTTTTCATGGAAGCAGGTGCCGATGTTATCTGTGCTCTCACTGGGCTTGATGTTGGAGTGTACCCATCTCCAGAGGTGTTGTCTTGATGTGAAATATTTTTGTGTCAGCTGTTCCAGAAGTCTGAGTTTTCATCAGCCAAGGCACTGAGGTGGTTCATGTTTAAGTGGCTGAAGGGTAACCAAGGTGTGGAAAAGCTATTTCCAACTCAAGGATGTATCACTGAACATATATTTCTTGCACACCTACAAGACAACATATGGTTGCAAAACTTAGTACCTAGACCAATTCTACTGGATCCAGTTACTCTGGGATAGCGACAACTGGAGGATGACCACTATGTCCTAGTAGTCTCAAAACTTCCAGCAGCACCAGAGGCTGTGGTGGAAGTTGTGAAGGGTTCCTGTGTTGACAGCAAGTGCAGTGGACGATGCTCTTGTAAGGCATTAATCTAGCCTGTACAGAGCTCTGCATGTGTGAAGGAGGTGAGGGCACATGCAACAATGTTGCAATTGATCAAAATTCAAGTGATGACAAGGAAAAGGAGGACTTGGATGACTAATTATTATATACATAAACACCTATATTATATCTAACAACTACATTATATATATATTACACCAATATTGCCATTTATTACAAGTAAATATTTTATTATTATCTCTATAATGGGCAAAATAGGACAATTTCTTATTTATGGCGGCCATCTTGAATTTTTGCAACTGGTTATGAATAAAAAAAATTGGAAACAGCTTTTTCTGTGTTCATTGTAAACTTAGGAAGTGAAAAATTACAAGTTTCCAGATTCTATATGAAAAGTTGACCATTGTGTGAATTACTACATAATCACATGCACTAATTGTACAGTATTGTTGAAACTAGAATACACCATAATAACCACACTAATTTGTAAATCCAACCACATAGTGTTATTCAATTATTGGATGTACTGGGCAAACTCAAGCCTGAATGACTAATAGTGCTGTGGATTGTCTTATGGATATCATTGACTGCTGTAGTTACTTAGAGTTGGCAATCACAGCACTGAATGTGGAATCCAGTGATTTCTCCATATTTTTTTTAGCAAGATTTATAACTGTAATTTATTGGACGATGACATTGCACCCCTGTCCTGGACAGGGAGAAAGAGAGAAACAATATAAGAGCTGTTTGTGTAGTCCATGTGGAGCTACAGCTAAAGCCAATGCATTTAAACCTTTTTGTTAGATCCAGTCTCACTTGCTGTTGAACAGCCTTTGAAGAGGGGAAAAGGTGATACCAGTTAGAACCTCTCATTTATGACTGTTCTTTGAGGAAGAGTAATTGGAGAATTTTAAGGATGTTATTCTCACAGACAGGGAATTCTACAGAATTGTGATGGTGAAAGTAGTGGAAACTTGGTCCCCTGAGGTGAGCATGTCCATGGATCAGGATCAGGTGTGAGGCACGTGAGGTATCTCCCTCACTAACCGCTAATGCAAGCTCATAGACATCGACATTAAACATCAGAAAGAAAGAAATTGTGTGGAATGTATTTTTCCTTTAATATAAAGAATTATATTCCAAGTTTGGTGCTCTCTAAATGTGGAGGAAAAACAACAATTATATGCTGGAAGAGATTTATTGGCTCTCTTTACAGTAAGGTCATTCTAATTTGTATACTTGTTGATTTTCCAACTGCAAGACTGGAATGGTAGGGCCATTTGAAACCAAAACATTTTAACATCAATTTTACTGCAATTGTTGAAACATTAATATGCCATCATATTAAATCAAAGAAGTTTATAAGCTTCAATGGGACGGGAACAAGTATTGTATTTTATCAAACAACTACTGTCTTGTCAGGTGAAGAGGGATGACAGAGCAATGGTATTCTGCATGAGAATGGCCTACTCCCATCATGATCATCAAGTTCCCTAGGCCACAATCAAACAAGTGCATCATGCTAGTTGCAGGCATTACAGTTTCAACTTTCACTTCATGGTGTAATTTTTTGACACAACCAGAAGTATTGTTTCAATTGTTAGTCACAGAAGGCATGGTTCGGTGTTTCATTTTCAATTTTTCCCCACCCCTCCTTTTTCCACCTTTCTTTTCTAAGGCGGTGCACCCTTGCAACAAACAGTGAAGTTGGTATAGCCCAGTTGCCAATGGATATGTTTCTTCTAATCATCAAAACAAGATGTGCATAATCACTATACTTCATAGTAAATTCATGGGTACATGTCTCGCCTTCCCATTTCTAAAGATTCTTAATATCAATAGGTACTACCTACTGTGTGGCTTATGGCCAGCCAAACCCTTGAGAGACCTCATACTTGGCATGCATATGCAACTTGATACAGGGGATAACCTGAGCTTTGTTAGAATCCTCTGAGGGCATCAGGACAACCACAAAAAATGGGGGGCTAATTTTTTTATTTTTTATTTCTTTAAAAAAATTATCAATTTTTTTTACATGATTATGTAACCTTCCTTTACGCATGAGTAACCACAAAAATGTTTTACAAATCACACATGTAATCTGTTAGCACATAAAGGTATATCTGATTTCATCCAAGAGATAGCATCCCCAGCTCGTTAAGTTAACAGGTAGGTTTCTTTGTTCATGCAAACTTGTTCATTGTACTATGTAATCTAATCACACTCACGAACATAAAAATGCAAATTGTCTAGCTGCCATCAACATGGTCACACACACCTGACATAGTCAGAGTGCCTGTGCACTAAGCAGGCACTATGAACCAATGCAAGCAAACTCCTGGAGCCAGGCTAGGAACTCGCAGGAGGACTGACCAAGACTCTTAGCTTATGGGTGTGGGCACCCGAAGTCCCACCTGGACCCTTAGCTGATTGGCAAGCAATGGCCAGTGAATTTGCACCCCAGAAAATTCCAGGTCCCCATCGCAGCTTGGTGGACTGGTGTGGGAAGATGTTCAAGGACAGGAAAGTTTTCCTGTCAGTGCTGAGTTTGAACTCACAACCCTGTAGTTGTAAGTTCAAGAGCATAACTAATCAGCCACTCTACTACACACCATGAACACACCATGAACACACACACACACACACACACACACACACACACACACACACACACACACACACACACACACACACACACACACACACACACACACACACACACACACACCTTGAATCTGGGAGGATGATGCCTCTCTGCCATGCAGTGGCAGACTGGATTAAAGTTTACACTAAACAATTACTGTCGCTCCTTTGTAGTGAGTCATCTGACACTTATGCCTTGCAATGTCCTGCCTTCTGAACGATCTGTGGCATGTGTCACACACAAATGGAGTAGTAGCTGTGTTAGAGCTGGTGTCATGTCTGTCAATGGTCGATGCTGCCTCCTTCCTTATCCTGTCCTCGAATCTCTCCTTGGTGCAGATATCTAAACCTTCTCTACACTGTGCTCTCCATATATCTCTCTCCTTTGCATCTCTATACCATTTTCCTTCATCAATCTTGAACCTCTTAAGATCTTTCCTTACTCTGTCCCTCCACCTTAGCTTACATCCATGCATGGGTCTTCGATGAGTAAACCAGCCAAACAAGAGCCTCTTGGGAATACGATCCTCCTGCATTCTAGCAACATGACCCAACCATCTCAGTCTCCTTGCTATAACCACATCTTCAAGAGCTTCATCCATGCCAAAATTCCTCCTCATCTGGACACTGCTGATGTAACCAGCTCGCTGCTTGGCCATACTGATGTTCATGATACGCCGGAGACATCTGTTGTTGAATGCCTCAACCTTCTGTGTGGAGACTCTTGGTTGCCCAAGTTTCAGCTCATAGAGTAGCACATCTAGCACAGTAGCATGATAGACCATCCTCTTTATCTTCCTGGATAGACTTCCATTGCAGAACACAGGTCTACATAAGGCACCAAAAGCACGAGAAGCACGAGCTACCCCGTCCTCCACATCCATCCTGATCTCTCCATGTGACTCAAGGACGCTCCCCAGGTATCTGAAACTTGACATTGCCTCTATGGTCTCTCCTCCGATGTGTATTGGCTGCCGATCCTCCTCCCCACATGATGCACCAGCCACAAGCAGCTTTGTCTTGGGAAAGCTCATTGTCAACCCCACTCTGATAGCACCTCAACCAACTGCTCAGCAGCTCTCACAATGCTCTCTCTGGAATCTCCCACAACAGCGGCATCATCAGCAAATTGCAACTCTGTCACTAACACATGTGATGGTCTTCTCGTCCTCTCCCCCACCAGCTTGCCACCACACTTGTACAACACCTCAGCTCCAAAAGGCTGGCATCGCCTTCTCCACTCTTCGATCACAAGGTTTAAATATAGGTTGAAAAGGGATGGGGCGATGGTACAGCCCTGCCTTAAGCCACTGTTCACTTCAATTACAGGTGTGGTAGTGCCATCAACAGACACCTTGACCTTCATTACATCATGGAGGGACTGGATCAGCCTCACAAGCAGAGGTGGGTTGCCATATTTCTCCAGCACCAAACAGAGAGCCTGGTGAGGCACGGAATCATAGGCCTTCCTTAGGTCCACAAACAATGTGAAAACTTTGGTGTTATGTTCTCTGGCCTCTCCATTATCTGCCTTGCACAAAATATCATATCTATGCATCCTCGACCATGTTTAAACCCACACTGAGAGTCAGGCAAGGTATCCTCCACCACCACCTGCAGCCTTCCTTGGATGACCTTCGTAAACAGCTTTCCCATTACATCCAACAGACTGATCCCACACCAATTGCCACATATCATCAAGTCTCCTTTCTTAGGTATCGGCACCAGCAGGGCATCTCTCCACTCATCAGGAACTCTCTCCTCCTTCCACACAGTCTCAAACAGATCTAAAATGTACTCCATCATCACAGCTCCACAGCACTTCAGCATCTCCAGCAGTATGCCAGTTTTCCCTCCTGCCTTGTTCCCCTTGAGCTTACCCAGGGACTCCATTACTTCATCTTCTGCCGGAGGCTGTGCTAACTCTTCCTTCACTGGGCGCTGCTCTGCAGACTGGATCACACTCTATTCAAAGTTACTGTGGGTGTTCAGGACAGTCTCAAAATGCTCATGCCATTGGTGTAGACTACTCTCTGGCCCCATGCACAGCTCTCCACTGCTGTTCCTGATAGCTTTTGGCCTGACAGGTCAGAGTCCTGCTCTTCCCCTCTGTATGTCCCGCAGACCATTCCAAACTCCCTTCCCTCCACGCATGGCTATCTCTACCTGCTGGGCCTTCTGTTGGAACCAAGCATTCTTTGCACGCCTCACTTCATGAGCCACAACTCTTCTCTGGCTGACATATCTCTGCCTGTCACTATGATGGCCTGTGCTTAACCTCTTTGCAAACAAAGGTTACGATTCATGATAAGCTTCTGAAGGTCTTCAAAATTATCTTTAAACCAATCAGGTTGTCTACGGTTCTCCCACCCAAGGCACTTCTCAGCTGAACTCCTCAAATCATCCCTAAATAACTCCCATTTCCTATTTACACCAGCTTCACTGCACCATTCACCGCTAACTGCTTCCTCCACATACTTCCTATACTTCTCCCTTGTCTTCTCATCACTCAGCCTAGACACAGCAAACCTCTTCATCTTCACAGGGTTTTTTTTGGCTTAGGTGGTCCTCTCAACATCAGCTTGGCCTTGAGCAGCTTGTGATCTGTCCAGCACTCTGCTGATCTCATCACAAAGACATCATTGCACAGCCTCCTCTGATTCTTCCTCATGATCACATAGTCAATGCAATGCCACTTCTTGGTGCCAGGATGCTGCCAAGTGTGCTTATGGCTCGTTTTCTTCTGGAAGTAAGTGTTCATGATTGCCATCTCATTCAGAGCGCAGAAGGACAGCAGCGCTTCTCCTGCTTCATTCATCTTCCCCACCCCATGAAGTCCTCTCACCCCATCCCAAACTGGATCTTTTTCACATCTCACACTGCTGCCCACTCTGGCATTGAAGTCACCAACTAGCAGTAGCACGTCATGCTCATTTACATCATCCAACTTTGCCTGTAGATCACTGAAGAGTTGCTCCTTCTGTTCCACCGATGCTCTGAATGTTGGTGCATATACACTCACCGCAGTGACATACACAGGTCTATCCTTCTCCTGTCCAAGGATCTCCCTACACCCTGACCAGCTAGCTTCAACCTGGCATACACAATTCTCAAGCTCACTGCCTCCCAGACTTCCCCAGCTTCCCTCCATGCTGCTGTCATCTCACAGTCAAGCACAATACCAACCCCTTCATTCCTCACCATTGGTGAGTCATTATCTGGGAGTGGGCGACCAGAGTGCAAAATTATGTACCCCTCAACATCATACAGATCTTTCCCAAACCACTTGGTCTCACTAATGCCAGCTATGCTCACTCCATACTTCTTCAACTCATGCACCATGAATGCTGCCTTCCTGTCTACCACCACACTTCTTTCACTTTTCCTCACCACACTTGTCTCCACCCTACCTTCTGCCTCAACCAGAGGTCGCATGTTCCAACATCCTATACTTATTTCACGATAATGTTTGGAGTGACAATTGCCACGCTTTCTACTAAGTAATTCTTAGCCTTAGCCATAATCCAGCTTCTAGTGCAAAATTTGATAAATGTTTGAAACACAATGAGGGCTTGCAAAACCACACAGAATGCTATTACTAAAGTACCTTCACAAAACAAGTGACTGGGTCAGAACGAATACTGAGTGAAGAGGCACTTAGTACTAGTCATCTTAGCCAGTATAGAACTGTTACCGTGGAGCACCACATGGAGGTATGACCACACACACACACACACACACACACACACACACACACACACACACACACACACACACACACACACACACACACACACACACACACACACACACACACACACACACACACACACACACACACACACACACACACACACAGTCAGTCTGTCAGTAAATTTCTCTATAGCTAAATCAGAGACAGAAAAGCATGCTAAACCCAGTCCAACCGACAATTCATCTTCTTCACTCCACAAGAGATGAGGCAAGCTCTCACAATCATTGTAACAATAATACACACACAAGCACGTAATTTGAATACATCAATCTTATATTCACTTGTGCCCAATGGATAATGCCACATAGACTTCCAGCACTAGAAAATTTTCTTGTTACACTCGCTAGACTATAACACAACAGATGCAGTGACAGAATAGGATGGGGGAAATACTTATTTAAAACAGCAACAGCCAACTATAGTTGGTTTATTAGCAGTATTTGTTACCGAACAGCCTCAATAGTGATATTGAGCAGACTGTTTCTAACCATGCCGATTTTGGTGGCTGGAGATAACACTCTTGCAGACAGGCAAACCGTTATGTAATAGCCTGTAACCTGCATATTCCCATAGGCTTTCCCCATGCCAACATTGGTGGCTGGAGCTCAAGTGGTTTCAGAGGAGATAGTATTCTAACAGGCAGGCAGACAGACAGACAGACATTCAGTGTTGTTGTTTTTCCCTTTCCCTGTTACTTTAGTTCCATAGGCATTGGTAACCAAGGGAATGACCGAAGAGTGAGAGTGCTGAGGTTGAAGCCCCCTGTATGGGGTCAAAGTACTATCACTTTCAAAACTGCCGATTAATTCTCTATTCTCTGGTCATCACTGCTAGTTTTTGTTCTCTATCCAACACACACATCAATGATTATCTTTAGCATGCTGTAGCTACATACTTGCTGATGAATATTTATGACGTCGAAACATATGTGCCTGTTTATGTATATGTGCTCAATTCAATAAAGATTTGTTGAATTAATAAAACTCTATTCATGAAATTAATGACGTAGAATCTTTATGCATCTGTTCTTCATTTAATAGAGTTGTTGAATTAGCAGAACTCTTTCAAATTGATGACTTGGCAGATAATTAATTACAAGCTCAACATCAGCAGACTAGAGTTAAATTAATGTGACATTCTATTTATGGTCAAATTAATTGGCACCATAATAATTTAAAATTTTTAAGTGATGTTATCTTCAATCTATCATGAAATTCATCATGTAGCCAGCTTTGAACAGATTGCTTTTTTTTCTTCTCAGAAAGTCTTGGGGAGGGGCGGAGAAAGTTGTGAGAAGTCCACAATGATTTCAAGCATATGTGAGTACAGAGGTCAAGAATAATAAACCTTTGTGTACAGAGGTAGGAGAGATTAAGCATTTGTGAGTACAGATGTCAAAGATTAAGAATTTCTATGAGTTTCTTTAACACCAAATTGGATACACAAACCATAATAATTATTACCACTCCTACAAGCAATCAATTATTTATCCACTAATTAACAATATTGTTATTACAATCCAAATCATACAGGCAATCAATTAATAACCATTTTTGCATGTTGGAGCCAAGCTCCATGACATAATGATTCCATAAAAAATTTAAAAGAAGACAAGACAACATATTAGTTAACTGGCAGAGGAACTCAACTGTTGACTGAGGATTAGTTTATGTGGTGAGACAGTGACAAATGAACACGGCTCATATTGGTGTCAATCATACATTTTAATGTAATGATAACCTGTCTTAGAAATGTATGAAGTGGAGACTAACAGAATAATATTTTTGTTATTTAATCAGCCAAAAATTGGAAAAGTGTCAACACTTTAAAAAGGTTCAACACTTTAAAAAGGTTCAACACTTTAAAAAGGTTCAACACTTTAAAAAGGTTCAACACTTTAAAAAGGTTCAACACTTTAAAAAGGTTCAACACTTTAAAAAGGTTCTACACTTTAAAAAGGTTCAACACTTTAAAAAGGTTCAACACTTTAAAAAGGTTCAACACTTTAAAAAGGTTCAACACTTTAAAAAGGTTCAACACTTTAAAAAGGTTCAACACTTTAAAAAGGTTCAACACTTTAAAAAGGTTCCAAATAAATACACTTTGCTCGCTTGCAGTGGTTCAATGGAGAAGTGTGAACTGCACTATTTCCATGATATAGAGGAAGTGGGAGGTTTGAGGTCCAAGCTACTGGCCTGGTACGACCAGGAAAAGAAGGAGCTTCCTTGGAGAACTCTAGTGAGTAGTATTTGTTAATTCCTATTTGTCACTGCTTCATATTTGATAGGCATTAGCTAAATTAAGCAAGTTGATGCAGTGAAAAAATCCATGACAGACCAAATATTTAGAAAAATGATTGAGACCAGACTGAAAAAAAAATGTAGAAAAAAAGGAAAGAAAAGGGAATGCTGGTTATTGTCCTCACCCCATTTTGGGACGTAGTGGTTCTGAACCCAGACAACATGATATTTATTACTGTCCTCAGTCCATTCTGGGATGTGGTGGTTCTGAGTGGAAGAGATGAGGAGTAGAAGAAGCGCTACCAGGAGCAGATCAGACTGAAGAAGAGCCGCAGAGAGATCCCCAGTTCCACCAGGTGAATGGCAGATGTAGGCACTGTCTACAAAAAGCAAAGTTCAGGACCTTTTCTTCTCAGTGTTGGAGAACTCATTGTTCTTCCACACCTTACTACATGAGATTGTTAGGGTAACTCTTTCTATGATCAATATGTGCAGAAGATGCAGTCAGTGGCCTGTGAAATAGAACTGAGGCTGGTAAGGATCATCTCAACAATAAGCTTCAAACTGACGTAGTAGGAATGCAGGTATTGCACCAGAGAAGATATTCTAAAAAATCCTGTAAACTTTCTTCGAATTTTACTGCTGACCATACAGCCAGTTTGAAGTTCTTTGATATTCAGAATCTTCTACTACACATACAGCTGTTCCTTCAAGAGCAAAGAAGGTTTGTCAACTTTTTAAAAATTTTTACTGACATAAAGTAAAGAATTGCATTCCCATGGGGAGCTGGATACTAGGTATCTAAACTAAAGCCAAGAGAAGGTAATGTCATACCAACTGTTGCTTATTTATTTTTATTTATTTGTTTGTTAGTGGAGTATGGACTCCTTCAGTTCCCACTAAAATGATGCATTCCTGGCAAGAGTATGATAATTATCACATCAGAACCTATCTTGAACTCAGGTTGTTGTATCCTTCTTCCCATTTTTAATGTGAGATTGTCCTTTACTGAAGTTCTTCTTTTCCATTTGAATAACCAGTTAATATAGCAAACCAAAATTCAAAATGAATTAAAAAATTGTTTTTAAAACAGTTATGACGTAAGACTTTCACAAAATGGTAAAGAATTATGATTAGCAAATGATATGATACATATGTATTTACATATATGATAATGTCATATTAGAGAGGATGTGCACATCAAAAATATAAAATAAAAGTCACACACCTTCACATGCAACTAAAACCTGTCTCAGTAATAATAACAATAAAAACAAAACCAAAAAACAGCATAAGAGGTTAGAAGACAATAAAATAATATGGACTAATGAATGTATTTTAAATAGATGCTGATAAGATCTGTTTGTAAATTTCAAAATAAATAGTTAAATAAGAATGAATAAATAATAAAATAATATATATATATACAATACATACATATATATATATATAATAATGATAATATAAATGCCAAATTATATTAGAGGATAGAAATTGGTACTCAGTGAGATCAATTGAGTTCCAAAGGTCAGATTCAGGATAATCCTATGGAATCACACAATAAGGTGGGTAGTGGGGGGGGGGGGGGGGGGGGGGGGGGGGGAGGAATGTATCAGTTATCCCATAACAAGGTATTTCAATTATCCCATAACAAGGTATAGCCCAACAATATATACTAGGGCACCTTTGTGACTCCTCAACTCAATCTTCACATGACCACTTAGAGTCAGATCTGCAACACTTGGGCTTTCTAAAGCAGCACAGAGTGCAGTGATGGTGCATGCCTTGTGTCCCTGCTGCAGCCAGGCATAGAGGCCATCCTGAAGGAACGTCCACGGAGCTCCGTGACTCCTCGAAGGCTGTGCAGAGATGTTGTTGAGATCACTCTGCAGTACTCCCAGCTGCAAGCACAAGCAGTCCCAATGACTAGCCATGGGCTGGAGAAGGTTCGTGAGAACAGGGAGATCAGCCTCACACAGCTCCTCTAAATAGAGCACATTCAACGATTATTCTACATCACATATCAGCCAATGAGTGCTACTAGACTAAGAGAGCTAGAACCAAAAGTTAAACTAACTCTCTACTAGGGAGTGCATTGCAAAGTAATCTCCCATATTGGAAAGCATGGAAAGTAGTTTTGAAATTGAAAGATTGTCTATTCAAAAGGGAAAAACTAGTGCTGGGAAGTGTTGTCATGTTGAACACATGGTCTATAGACATGACACACGAAATATGCACACACCTGTGGGGCAAGGAGGTGGTGGGGTGTGGTCATCTGGTGCAGCTGCATCAGAGAACACATTAAAATAAGAATTACATTTACAAGAAAATCAACAATATCTTACATGTCATATAAAAGTCATATGCCAATGGGAGTGAACTTCAAGCACTACTTGTTTTGCCATCAGTTATCTCCAGCATTGTCTGAACCAGTTTACAATAATGTAATCATTTTTTGGAAGAATATAATAAAACAGTTTCAAGAGCTTTCCATGACTGATTTACTCAAAATGGCAAAAATGTTTCAGATGTAAGCTTTAGCTCATCCTTCTCCACTCTCCTCATTGCAATTGATCCCTAACCTCCTTCCTTTCTCCTCTGCTTCCCTCCTCCTTCCTCTTAATCCTTCTCCTACCAACACCACAATCAAGATATTGAAATATTTCACTATGTCACACATTATAGGGCAACCACTATGACTTTTCACAAGACACAAAACAAAGCACTCCCTTACCCACAGAGCTGGAGGAATTGCTTGGCTGTGATACCTCCTCAGGGGCAGTGCCTATGTTTAAAACATCATCATTATCATCACCATTATCAGTCAATCACATAGTGTACATGGCCTGCTACAAAACACACTGTAAGTATCCATAAAATCCATCCCTTTTCATTCAAGCATATTCTTATCATGTAGTACTGCCCAATAATCAAACTAAACTGTTGAATAATTCAATATTTCTTTTGAACTGTATCCTCCATCAAGTGTATTAGAAAAGTTACTTTTATTTACAGGTGATGAATGAGTAAACATGTTAAATTCCCATATTGAAAATATATGATATTGTTTAACAGGTTCTTAACTTCTATCATCCACACATTACCGACTAAGATCTTAACTAATAAAGAACACCAGTAAAATTTGTTTGCCTCACATGGGATGATGGTCGGATGGTTTCGTGCTAACATTTCGGCCTGACGTATATGAGAACCACCAGACTTGTGAGCTACTGCTTCTACCAGCTTTCTCCAAGATGGCTGCCCGAACTTCTCCACATCATATCTTCTGTTAACCCAAGCTTCTACCATAGCTCTCATCCTCTCTTCCATAGTGTGTTCCTCTCTGCATCCCTCTATGACAAGGTAAGGAATGCCCAGAAATATGCCCACAGAGTCCCACCTGTCAGCCACGCCCTCCATCAGAGCAGCTGCCACTAATGAAATGCTACCTGATGCAGAAATAGTAACATTTAACAAATATCAAATAATAATAGATTCAGCATTTATTAAATATCAGCGAAAAACCCGCCCTACAGGCGGTTTTTCAGCCCACCTTTGGTGGGCTGTATCACCAACATGTCTGCTTTGAAGACATATGTTCAGGGGCGGATCCAGGATTTCAGAAGGGGTAGTTCTTTTATGAATTAACCAAAACCACACCCATTTAGTCAAAAGACACACCCTTTACAAACTCCCAATCACAAAGTAACAAAAAAAATAAGGAAGAAAAGAGGAACTAAGTATGTGTAAGTTGTCAAAAATTATTGTTTCTCTCCATCCTAGGATACAACTAACATTCTTCCAGGATGTTGAATTGCAAATAACTGTACCAGCTAATCCATATCAATTGGTTTGTCTTTCTTCTGACATTGTTGACGGAAGTAGTTCTTTAGAAGCTTCATCTGGCTCTTTGGGTGTTTATTTCACAAACAGTAATTCAACTACCGTTTTAAACAAAGCATAAATTCCTCATCAATATTAATTCTAAGCAACTCAACTTATTTTGAACATCACTTACTTGTTCATATGCACTAATGATATCCAGTGACTGATGCTTTAGTTTAACTGTAACACTGAGTAAAGTACTTAAAAGTCTCATAATTACTAAAATAGCAATAAAAAAATTAAAGGAAGACACTTGATATAAAAAAAACCCAGTAGCTTTCTGATGTGTTTCATAATTCCAATTCCAAGTACCATAGTCATTCTTTCTCACGGCAGAATACACTAGCTATTAACTTATAATTCAGCTAGCTAACTATAGTGGAATTGGTAGATAATTGATTTTATCAATCTGCTTGACCGCAGTCAGCCTATAGCTCAAGCTATTGCTCCTAGTAGCGTGGAAACTTACCTAAACTTACCTAAACTTACCTTTGTCCAATCAGTTACCCTGAAAAAAGGTATTACTGCAGTATGAAAGTTAGCTGAAGCTAACAGCTATTGTTATTACTAGCGTCACCCAGAAACTACCCTTTACCATTTTTTTTTCTTGAAAAAGGGGTAGTTCCAACGAACTCAAGAACTACCCCTGGATCCGCACCAGATGTTGTGAACTTTTAAAACAAAAGTGAACATCTAATTAGGTCAAAGTGTTTTTTAAATACCATTTTTGGCTTTTTTTTTTGCCTTGCACACAAAGAGGAAGAGATTTGGCCAGATGGGACCCACCCCATGTTATCCACATAGTCAAGTTGTGCCTGCATGCCAAAGTTTTAGGCCTGTAGCCCCATTCTCTTCTCTGACAAAAGTACCATTTTTGGCTTTTTCTTGAATACAGAAAGGGGTGTGGCCATACAGATATGCGCATGATGTTCCTCTGGTGACACTGATTCTAAATCGATATGGGTTTGTGGGTCTAGCTCCATTCTTTTTTCGGCAAAAGTACCATTTTTGGCTTTTTTGAATACAAAAAGGGTTGTGGCCATATAGATATGCTCATGACATTCCCCTGGTGACACTTATTTTAAATACATACATGAGTTCATGGGCCTAACTTCAACCATTCAAGAGTGAATCAAGGATACACGGACAAACAGACAGACAGACTATTCCCACTTTATAATATAGATTGTCGGGCGGACACTTGAGTTTCAATCAACATAAAGCTTTGAGCTTTAAGGTTGTGTGCACCTAGACACAAATGGTTGAAATAATTGTTTTCAGTTAGAGGTTTACAGGAGAGACTTTCTATTCTGCCAGGGTCACAACCAATTATTCTAATTTATGTAAAAAATGCTCAATAAAGATTCCATTTAATTCAAATTTAGACCAGGCTCAATATTGATTGCATCCAGTTTCATGTGAACAAAACTCTATTTATGCTCATTGACTCTACTTTTATATGAAATAAGCTCAATGTTGATTGGATCTTGTTTCAAAAAAGATTTTAAAAACATCTTATCAAGGTAACATTTCCTAACATTAATGCCTGAAGCTTACTCAAAGGTCTGCCATCAATCTTCTCTAAACCTTCAAACACATCTCCATAATCTGCACAAATGAAAACCATTAACAGGTAGGCAGATAATAAAATCAACAATAAACTCAAGAAAATATGATGAAGACACACCCCCCCCCCCCCTAAAATGCTATTGAATACTCTTAAAGCTTCAATGGTCTGCTAATTAGAGCACAGGGTAAAAAAAGAAATGCATACATAACAAGAGTGGTCTAAAAAGTAGTGTTTTAGACCAGGCAAAATAATTGTTTATAGCACTCAAGGTGGAGTTAAAGTTGTGGTAAGATTTACAACTTTTGGGTTCCTATACTGTAAAAAGTACTCACTTATAGCCACAGGGTTTTCCGAAGCAAAAGCACTCAGTTGTAACCAATTAGTTGTAATAACACACTTTGGTGTTTCCAAACAGCCCTAGCCCTAGCCCTTGTGAATGTATCCACCTCCCCCCCCTCCCCCCCCCCCCCCACCACCATTCCAAGTGTTCCTAGACCTGTGTGCCACAGTTAAAAACTTTTATTGTTACTACTTTACCAACTTTCATAATCCATAGCAACAGCAACTCTGTGAGCGTAAGCAGGATGGTCTCCACCAATACGCAAACTCATTGTAATGATGACCTTTCTCCAAGTGCAATGATGAGAACTTTTTAGCCATTCCCCTATCATATGTGTGAGGCATCGGTCCACACTGTACCGATTTTGGGAATAGATATTTTCTAAGGTGTGCGTGGGAATTCCAAGTACCATACCCATATTCCTCCAGCGATTAGAGACGTCAACCATAGCCATCCGTATGGTTCGAAGGTCATCATATGCTACATTGAGGGAGAGGATACATATGTATACATATTGCTACATGTGCGTGCGTGCATGTACTCCTACACATGTTCATTGGCAAACTGTAATCAACTCACAATATAACATTTTCTCAGTCATCACATAGATAATTTTGAAATTTTAAAACAGACCTAGGCCTGATAAGGACATCTTGTTTTTATACATTACAACATTTTATGAAAGTGAAACTGTTAGTGCCACATTCAAACTAACCTGTCAGTAATGCCATGCAGAAAACCATCAAGATATATTTCAACCTAAATGTCTGCAGGGCACATCCTGTCCCGGTCATAAGTGTATGTACAAATATGACCTGGAATTGATGAACTGACACACTTCTGAATAAAGCCAAGTACGAAAAATACCAATACAATTGATATCATTATGGCAGTTTGACAGACAGACATTATCACAGCACATCAAACAATCTTTTCTTATAATAGTTAGTATATATTGTGTACAAATAATTACAGTGTGTTTGAGAAGTAACCAGGAATAGTGTGCTACATAAGTTATTAATCTGTGCAGTTACATTCACTCAACCTGTACTCCAAAATCTCTTGTGATGTGTTTGCACTATTGTCTCTTTATTTATATACACAGTATTTGTAACAATTATTTTAAGACTCTATATATATATATATATTGTACTTAATAATTTGAATATATCAGTTGAACTTTGATTTGTCCACATATTCATCTGCATATTATATTAACCTGCATTACAAGTCATTAATACAGTGTATCACATGTACATCACCTATATTTGATTCATAAAGGATATCTGTAGTGGACTTGTGAGATCCACAGTGTTGTGTTATTACATTAGCCGATGAGATAGTTGGAATAACAACAGTAAATTTAGTAGTAGTAGTAGTAGTAGTAGTAGTAGTAGTATGTGGGTTAGTGATAAGGGGTGTGGTGAGAATTATGCCACGTTTATGTTATTAGAGTTTTTTAAAAATAAAACTGGCAATAGGAAGTAACAGTCTGAACAATCTCAAACTAATCTCTGCTCTATCTAATTCACTTGGGACCCTGGAAGTCAGCGGTTAATTACAGAAGTGATACAGTGCATGCTGCAGCCTATTAACTTCGCCTAAAGTGGTTTAGGCAATGGCACAAAAAAAAAACAAGACTAGAAATTTCCAGCAAAAACTATCTCACTTATGATTTAATGTTTTAATTCAATCGTGGGGGGGGGGGGGGGAAGGGGTCAAAATTTAAAAAAAAAAGGGGGGGGGGGGGGGAAACTCAATTATGACCAGAAGCTGAACTGGGGACCCTAGCACTGGTAGTCAGAGGAAGTTTCATAACAAGAACAAGATTCCCAAGAAAGTAATATTTAGACTCCCAAATACAAGCAGACAAATACAAGCAGACAAATACAAGCAGACAAATACAAGCAGACAAAGACAAATACAAGCAGACAAATACAAGCAGACAAATACAAGCAGACAAATACAAGCAGACAAATACAAGCAGACAAATACAAGCAGACAAATACAAGCAGACAAATACAAGCAGACAAATACAAGCAGACAAATACAAGCAGACAAATACAAGCAGACAAATACAAGCAGACAAATACAAGCAGACAAATACAAGCAGACAAATACAAGCAGACAAATACAAGCAGACAAATACAAGCAGACAAATACAAGCAGACAAATACAAGCAGACAAATACAAGCAGACAAATACAAGCAGACAAATACAAGCAGACAAATACAAGCAGACAAATACAAGCAGACAAATACAAGATAACCAACCACAAGTAATATTTTATTGACAATTAAAATTAATAATTTTTTTTGTGAGTTAGTGGTGTTTAGTGAATCAAAGGTCAAAAAGGAAACTAGATGTAAGTAATACTAGCAGAAGCAATAGTTAGCTATTGGTAACACTATAACAACCTACTCAGAAGGGTTTGATCATCCAACTCTGGCAGCCTGGCAAGCATTTTCTCTGTCTGATTGTCCATGACTTCTGAAATGTGAACACACCAGTGGCAGTACACACGCAACTAAATACCCCCAGTACTACAAATTCATACCTGATACTGACTGACTCATAGTTGCAAATTGTTGATCCAAGAAAGTCCCCAGTTGCGCTAATTATAGCAGGCAGCCTAACTCAGCCCTTGCTCTGTTGGGATAAAATCTTTACTTCATGTATTGTTTTGAGCCTAGCAATTTTCAGCTGAACTCCACACTTTCACTATAAAATAACTTGTAAGGATTCATTCTTTTCCTTCCTTCCTGCATGGTTTCTATATAAGGCAAGCAGCCGTTATTATTTTGGAAGTGTTGGTTTACCACGGAGAGACAGATATAGAGAAAGAGTCTGTGTATCCCCTGCTTGAACGTTGAAGTTGGACCCACCCAGGAACAACCCATGTATATTTTTAGAATCATTGTCACCAGGTGGGAACAGTCATGAGCATGTCTATATGGCCACACCCCTTTCTGTATTAAAAAAATAATAATAATAAAAAAAAAAAAATTTTTAAAAAGAAGAGCCAAAAATGGTATTTTTTCCAGAAAAACCAATGGAGATCACTAGGGGTGAGGTCATAAGCATATCTACATGGCCACACACCCCTGGTCTGAATTCAAAAACAAGCCAAAAATGGTACTTATGCTAGAAAAAAGAATGGAGCTACAGACCTAAAACTGGCATGCAGTCGCAACGACTCTGTGTGAATGACATGGGGTGGGTCCCATCTGGCCACATATCTTCCTTTTTGTTGTGTGTTAGGCTAAAAAATATCAAAAATGGTACTCCTAAAATAAAATAAAAAAACAAAAAAAAAACACTTCACCTAATCACATGTTCACTTATGTATTAAAAGTCTACAACATATGCTTTCAAAGGAAACATTATTTTGACTACAGACCACCAAAGGTGGGCTGAAAAGTCGCCCGTAGGGCAGGTTTTTCGCAACTATATATAAAAGCTTAGTTCTGTCTGTCTGTCTGTCTGTCTGTCTGTCTGTCTGTCTGTCTGTCTGTCTGTCTGTCTGTCTGTCTGTGTCTTAGAATTTTGAAAACCGCTGGACAAATTGGGATAAAATTTGGCATAAGCACTTGGGGTGGGTGTGGGATGGTTAATACATAATTGAATTTTGAATTGCTGAATTTTTAGTCTATCTATCCATCTTTTTTCTGTTTGTGCATAACCACTGTGAGAGAACCGATGGGCCAATTGGCACAAAGTTTGGCATGAACACTTGGGGTGGGTATAGTATGGTTATGACATGATCAAATTTTGAATTGCTGTATTTTTAGTCCATCTATCTCTTTTTTCTATTTGTGCATGACCACTAGGATTTAGAGAACCGCTGGGCCAGTTGGGATGAAATTTGGCATGAGCACTTTGGGTGGGTGTGGGATGGTTACTATATGATTACATTTTTAATTACCATATTTTGTCTATCTATTTTTCTATTATGCTAAACCACTGTGATTAAGAGAATCATTAGACTGATTTGGATTATATATATATAATCAATAATAAAGTAATTTGTATGATCCATTGAAGAGTTATGGTGGATTTGAGGAAGTTATGTCTTGTCAACCATGTTAATTTCCCAGAATAGAAGTGATTTCCTGTTAATGTGAATTTTTACTCTAGGATCACCTGTACCTTTGTGAAAATTTAGGAAATATGTTTTAAATATCATTACATAGCCCTTTTTTTTGCTCTAAAGTTGAACAAACAAACTAAACAGCACTTGAGTGTTTGGTCTCATTGAGTTGTCTCAAGTGCACAGAAACCTCCAAGGGTCCAGCTGTAAGAGATGCATGAATGGTTTTGAATAATTTTGAATGGTTTCATGGCTAACCATCTACTTAGAATATCCTTTGGTGGTAATACTACACTCTCCATATTTGGGAATGGGTCTATGGAATTGGCAATAGTGCTGGATTGTGTCCATGGAGGACTTAGTGATATTTTTGTTGGGTGGCTATAGGTGTGGTGTGTAGTTTTGTCAATGGGTGTGGTGTGTAGTTTTGTCAATGGGTGTGGTTTGGTGACATGGTAGTCTCTAACTTATGATCAAATAATATATCATTGAACTTGATCATTTGTTAGTGTTCCATGTCAACAAACCACACCTATTGACAAAACTACACTCATAGCCATCTGAACTGAATAAAACTTTCTTAAGGATATGCAGCGTGGTACCCTAATCAATCCCCTAAAGTTTCATGAAGATCCCTTCAGCAGTTAGGAAGGAGTTCACTTAAGAACACAAATTGTGAATCTCACTATAATTCTCGATTTATTTGTTTGTTTGTTTGTATATTTGTTTGTCTGGTAACTACTCCCAGATTATTGGGCCTAAAGGGCTCAAATTTTCAGGGTTTGATGGGGATCACCACGGTGACATTATAACGAAGTTTTGTGAAGATCGGTTTGTTAGCTAACTCCTCCCAGACGATTGTACCTAAAGGGATCAAATATACAGGGTTTGATGAAAGTCACCCTGGGGTGGTTATAAGTTTCCCCTAAAAATGTCCTGGTTGTGGTCTCAACTCTATGCCTGAGTAAACCACTCCACTTACAATTGTGTAAACACATACGTCAGCAAAACTGTGACCACACCACTTCCAGCTCTTTTTCTTTACATCTTTTTGAGCCCTGTTAGGCCCAAGCATCTGGGATGAGATAGTAAACAACAGATCTACAATTATATGAAGCAGTCTTTGTTGTCTCTGTCCATAGGATGGGTGCAGTGCTAAATATCATTGGGAGGAGGGGGGGGGGGGGGGGGGGGGGGGGCTGTTGTTTCCATCCGTAGGATGGGTATTTTTCTAGTTATAATAAGATACATGGAGTTTTTTTTCTCTTATTGTTCTTGTTGTTTTTCAGCACCCTCCCCCCCCCAAACAGAAACAACAGCATAAGTGGAGGTTTAAAAAAAAAAGTGACATGGCAATCGTGCAGAAACTGCCAATCCTTCTAAAATAGGAAAATGACTGTCTTCATTTATTCTAGCATAATTAACATGTCATTAATAATGTGTATCTGAGTTCTGTTTTTTTGTGTGTGTGTGTGTGTGTATGCGTGTGCGTGTCCTTGAGTTGTTTTCACTGCCAAACCGATGGACCAATCAGGCTGAAAATTGGCATGTGGTCTCCATATGACCGGGAGTGTCAATATCCTCCTGTAGATGTAGTTAGCATCACCCACGTGTATGTATTACTGGAGAGCGTGATTGGTCTAGCAGAGCTAGATTTAAATGAACTGGCAAACCACATCCATAGCCACACCCACGGCAGGGTTATAACACATCCTGTCACATGGACACCACATGTTCTTGCTGCGCTGGATCACTGGACCAATCAGGCTAAAATTTGGTAACCAGAAGAATGTTTTTACCCTCCTATGGGTTAACTATGTGTGTGATTTGGCCATAGACATACAGTGTGGTTAAACCATAGCTAAACTCACCCAATGGATCACATAAATGCAGACAACGTGATTGGTCCAGATGAGCAAGATTTAATTGAATGACCAAACCACTCCCATACATCCACCTGCAGGAGGGTGCTAACATTCTCAGTCACATGGAGACCACATGCCCTGGTTCCATTGGACCAATCAACAGAATCGTATTCAATGTGATATAATACCATAGTCATGCATTAGTATAACATTAGTGTACTGTACTAACTTTTCTCCTGCTACAATGTTGATCTCCTTTCTTTCAAATACAGTTTGACATTATTATACATGCCAACCACCAACACACTTTAGTGTACAAATTGTAAATGCCAGCACCCACATGTTCCCTCCAAGCTGCTACAAGCATACCTTGCTTTAGGTTGTTTTTTTTTTATACCACTTTCCCATTTCATTGGACCAATACTGCATTGTGAGGTCTGTGCTACATCACATTAGTGTATCTAGTTTCTTGTTCTTATCACCAAGTGCATCACCTGCCATCTGGTCATATCTTCTGGATTACAGTCATTTTGAGGGAAACCATTTCATTTATGGTTACTTAGCACACTTCATAATTATTCATAAGAACATAAGAGATAGTTTGTATAATATTTTGGCCTGCTTCCTTCCAAGTATTTGCATATTGCCAGAGTGTAATGTGCATTTCAAGAAATAGGACAGAAATGATTGACTAGGTTGAAGTGTACACACCAGCAACCAAAGATTGAACCAAGGAAGAAAAAAAATGTGCACACAGCTTGAAGAGAAAAGCTAATAAACTATGATAAATGACAGGACAGCTTTAGTTGTGATGCAGAGATATTGCTTCTAGCTTAGCTACCGTTCTTTCTGCTGAAAACAGCTAAATAGCTAAATAAATTTAGCTAATAATATTTAGTTTATTGCTCAGCATGCCACCATGCCTACACTATTGTTTCAGCACCTAGCAGTACCTGTCTGACAGGGGAAAAAAGAAAAACGAAACAAAATGTGGAATTGAACGTAGTTAGCTAGCTATAGCTATACACAGTAAAAAATAATATATATATATATTTTTGTCAGTCCCACTATTAGACAGGTAAGTTGAGGAAACACGGTAGAAAAACGTGACGTCACTGTGGTGCCTTCAGCTTTCTAACCTTCTCCTGCTCTGCACTCCAGGCTTCTGCGTTCGCTACTTGTGGGTGAGTAGACCGGTGCCAGTTTTATGTAATGTCAGTCAGCCGAGCTATAGCGAATAACGTTCCTCATGGCCAGGGGATTCCCTACGGGGCCAGACAATTGGACTCCCACCATTTGGTGGGCATCATAAATGGTAAAGTAATGTTAGTGTTTAATGTAGACTAAAGTGCATATGAGGTGTATTAAAAGCATTGTTATGTTTTTCTGTGTATAGATGATGATTCTCCTGCCAATGATAGAGGACGAGGGAAGGTGTTAAGGATGGTTGCTTTTATCACTGTTGCAATTGCTTGCATGGTGGGAGGTGCTCTTTGTGGTTTGATACTGGGTGGACTTATTGGTAGAAAAGAAATGTATTGGTTAGGAATAGGAGCAGGGATTGGTGCACCAATAGGCTTGATGGTGGGCATTGCTGCAGTGATTTTTGTTTACATGTTTTGCTTTGGAGGCAGACACCGACATAATGGAGGTTATCACCAGTCACCTTAACACTTTCGGCCATCAATATTCTTCCTCGTGTTTTTTTTTTGTGGTGACAATATGCACTATGTCATAATCTCATATATGTGCTTGCTGTCATTGCTCTTGTCTTAGTCTGACTCCAATGTTTCTTTTGTACCTTACCCAACTTCCCACATGCTTGTATTCAATGATGAATTCTGATTACTTTAATATTGCATTATTGATATTGGTGTGCATTATATAATAGTCATCCATGCATATATACCACACAATCTTGCAAGGCTTTCTTCCCACACATTCTAAATTCCAGTGTAGCAGGTTAGAATCATCTCTTTCTGTTCAAACTGCAGGCAATCATATGAGTTTGAACGACTAGATCCATTCCTATATATAAGGACAAAGAGTTGATGTTTTTTCTCTCTTTTTGTTTGGTTGCCATCCTTTGGTTACACAAAGCCAATTTGGCAAGAAGTGGATCAATTACACGATTGGTAGGAACTCCACCCAACTCCTGTAGATGGGCAGCCAGAGCCACAGGCTCAATTGTTCTTGCAAATATAGAGATCCACTCTTCTGTTTCAAGATGTCTTCATAATGTAGCACATTTCTACACTTTGCTTTATCCTATCCATACACATTTATTGAGTCTGGAGAAATTGAGGAAAAGTCTCTGTCTGTGATGCCATCCACAGTGATGCAAGGGCATTGTACAGTATTGTTGAAACTCCAGAATACACTACAATAACCACACTAATTTGTAAATCCAACCACATAGTGTTATTCAATTATTGGATGTACTGGGCAAACTCAAGCCTGAATGGCTAATAGTGCTGTGGATTGTCTTATGAATATCATTGACTGCTGTAGTTACTTAGAGTTGACAATCACAGCACTGAATGTGGTGGAATCCAGTGATTTCTCCATTTTTTTACATATAAAATTGTGTTCCTTGGTGCTGCCTCTCTGGCTAGCAAGATTTATAACTAATTTATTGGACGCCGACATTGCACCCCTGTCCTGGACAGGGAGAAAGAGAGGAACAATATAAGAGCTGTTTGTGTAGTCCATGTGGAGCTACAGCTAAAGCCTATGCATTTGAACCTTTTGTTAGATCCAGTCTCACTTGCTGTTGAACAGCCTTTGAAGAGGGGAAAAGGTGATACCAGTTAGAACCTCTCATTTATGACTGTTCTTTGAGGAAGAGTAATTGGAGAATTTTAAGGATGTTATTCTCACAGACAGGGAATTCTACAGAATTGTGATGGTGAAAGTAGTGGAAACTTGGTCCCCTGAGGTGAGCATGTCCATGGATCAGGATCAGGTGTGAGGCACGTGAGGTATCTCCCTCACTAACCACTAATGCAAGCTCATAGACATCGACATTAAACATCAGAAAGAAAGAAATTGTGTGGAATGTATTTTTCCTTTAATATAAAGAATTATATTCCAAGTTTGGTGCTCTCTAAATGTGGAGGAAAAACAACAATTATATGCTGGAAGAGATTTATTGGCTCTCCTTACAGTAAGGTCATTCTAATTTGTATACTTGTTGATTTTCCAACTGCAAGACTGGAATGGTAGGGCCATTTGAAACCAAAACATTTTAACATCAATTTTACTGCAATTGTTGAAACATTAATATGCCATCATATTAAATCAAAGAAGTTTATAAGCTTCAATGGGACGGGAACAAGTATTGTATTTTATCAAACAACTACTGTCTTGTCAGGTGAAGAGGGATGACAGAGCAATGGTATTCTGCATGAGAATGGCCTACTCCCATCATGATCATCAACTAGAGTTAAATTAATGTGACATTCTATTTATGGTCCAATTGATTGGCACCATAATAATTAAAAAATTTTAAGTGATGTTATCTTCAATCTATCATGAAATTCATCATGTAGCCAGCTTTGAACAGATTGCTTTTTTTTCTTCTCAGAAAGTCTTGGGGAGGGGTGAAAAAAGTTGTGAGAAGTCCACAATGATTTCAAGCATTTGTGAGTACAGAGGTCAAGAATAATAAACCTTTGTGTACAGAGGTAGGAGAGATTAAGCATTTGTGAGTACAGATGTCAAAGATTAAGAATTTCTATGAGTTTCTTTAACACCAAATTGGATACACAAACCATAATAATTATTACCACTCGTACAAGCAATCAATTATTTATCCACTGTTATTACAATCCAAATCATACAGGCAATCAATTAATAACCATTTTTGCATGTTGGAGCCAAGTTCCATGACATAATGATTCCATAAAAAAATTTAAAAGAAGACAAGACAACATATTAGTTAACTGGCAGAGGAACTCACTGTTGACTGAGGATTAGTTTATGTGGTGAGACAGTGACAAATGAACACGGCTCATATTGGTGTCAATCATACATTGTAATGATACCCTGTCTTAGAAATGTATGAAGTGGAGACTAACAGAACAATATTTTTTGTTATTTAATCAGCCAAAAATTGGAAAAGTGTTGACGCTTTAAAAAGGTTCCAAATAAGTGCACCTTGCTCGCCTGCTGTGGTTCAATGGAGAAGTGTGAACTGCACTATTTCCATGATATAGAGGAAGTGGGAGGTCTGAGGTCCAAGCTACTGGCCTGGTATGACCAGGAAAAGAGGGAGCTTCCCTGGAGAACTCTGGTAAGTAGTATTTGTTAATTTCTACTTGTCACTGCTTTGTATTTGATAGGCATTAGTTAAATTAAGCAGTTGAAGCAGTGCAAAAATACGTGACAGACCAAATATTTAGAAAATGATTGAGACCAGACAGGAAAAAAATATAGAAAAAAAAGGGGGGAATGCTGAAGTAATTTTACCATGGCTTCATCCAATAAATTGACTTTTCTATCACCCAATTCAATTAACAAATATTTTTAAGAACTTTTTAAGATTTATTATTATTATCTGTCACATTTTAAAATGTATATCTGATTTCAATTAGGAAGTGATGCAGAGTGTTCTTTGTTTTTATTCATACAAATTGTCTGGCATGTAAAAACTAAAGTGTGACCATACACTTGGCAGTGGTGTGTGATCACCAATGCTGCAGTTATATGCTGGCTTGCTGGAGTGGATGAACTACTGTGCATGCCTTATACAAATATCCCCTCACTCTGTGTACAAACACTTCAAATGAGCATCATCTTCGTGAACAGACACCAAACAGTAATTCATGATCACCTGTCTCAGTTTGGCAATGTGTAGGTATTTCAGGTCCTACCCACAGCCTCTGTGATATGATCCAAGTTGAAAACTCCCAATGTAGGAACATCTGGTTTTAAAACTCTAAAAGCCCATCCTTTTTTTTAAAAAACTGAATTATGTTGACTTCAGCTAACATTCTTTCCAGAACAACTCCAAGACTACCTTATATGGTGTGCAAGGTTGTGCATGTAATAAAAAGTAATTCAAACTTCAAGGATCTTCATCTCCATCTCTCTGTTTCCTCCCTAACTGGCCTCAGGACTCACATACCATATATACTATCAAAATGTTTTAGTGCCGGAATACTCCAAATTTCCAGTGGACATCTACCAATCAGTTTTGAAGTCAGCTTGGTATGCAGTATAAGCAAGCAAAAAGTGGTAAGGTGTAGTTCTCATCAAGGATATCAATAAGTCTACCAACTGATGTATGAAGGAGATGAGGAGAGAATTTACATTCATGTCAGATATTGAGCAGTTTAAATGCATAGGGATATGGCAGAGTAGATGGAGACCACACATTGGGACTATTTATAAGTTGTGAAATATAAAACTTATTCGATGTTGAGAACTAAATCCTCCCCCAAACCCCTCCCACCCCCACCCCCCAATTCAGAATATTTAGTGGCTACCATGTGCTCATTTATTTTCATATAGATGCTTTATTATATCCTAATACTTTCAGTCTATGAAACTATACTTAATGTGTGGAAGGGAAATTATTCACAATCCTATACTTTGTGAATACATGGATAACAAAATACATCATTCTGGAAGTTGCAGCATAAAAAAACAAAAAACAATTAAGTCTATAGTCACCATTCTTTCAATGAAAGGTCTGCGGTCTCTATTTTATAAAAAAGAAAATAATAAGATTGTATGATTATACTCCCCCCCCCCCCCCCCCCAAATTCCAAATTGTATGTTGATACAATTGAGGCAACAAAAAAAACGATTTAGAACTAAATATATCTTGAAGTGGGGAGGGCATCTTTAGATTAAAATGATCTATGAGAATTAGGAAGCAACAAAATTATACTTGTATTTAGACTTGACCACTATGAGCTGCCCAAATCATTGAACACCATAAACTCAATAAACGTGTGATGGGTATGATTTCAATCTATGCATTCACAGGCAAATCCAATTGCTTCCATTTTAATTTTTTCCCCCCTAATGTATACATATAATAATTGCCATATTTCTGTTAGCTTTAATTGCAATGGTATTTGTTGTTGAAGCTGATGTTGAGTGTGTTATAAATGTGTGAACATCCTCTTCCTACCATCCGTGTGTGTAGGCTCAACAGGAAGGGGATGTCAATGTGCGTGCATATGGTGTGTGGGTGTCAGAAATCATGCTGCAGCAGGTAGGCGGGGCTTGAGATGAGCTGGTTGCACGGTACATGGTTATGTTAATAACGGACCGGTATTGGTTTAACATATGGGGAAATGGAGGAAACTGCCCATGATAAACACAAGTTTGGAGACCCTTTACCAATTATAATCATATGTGTTAATCATTTACTGATTACACTCGTACAGGGGATAAGCATGCCTGATTTATATTCGTAAAGAGTCATCTAGCTTGTCTACAATCGGATGTTGTGTATCAACATTATATTATCTTTTTGTATAGACCCAGGTTGCCACGGTAATTGATTACTACAACAAGTGGATGAGTAAGTGTTTGTGATTCAAGCGTCTGCTAATGTCCCTCATTTCATTTAGTTACTATTGAGAAGCTGAGGGCACTTATGTCGGCTATGCTCTCAGAGACAGAATGCGTTCACTGGTCAACAGGGCATGTCATTGTAGCATCTTCACAGATATGAAGGGGTGGGGTTTTGAACACAGAAATGAGTGCAACCGAAATATCTCAAGCAGACAACCTGTAATGCATTGATGACTATTTCAGGCCTAATCTGCTCTGCAACTTCATGCTGGTGACATATTTACATCGCAATCATAGAATCAATGCACATCGTCCATTTTATGCACTACTGAGGAGCTGTGTTAGCTCTCTCACAATGTGAGGTCCTCCCTGACCACACCCCTCTTCCCTCCACCCCACTTCCCACCACCCCACTTCCCACCACCCCACTTCCCTCCACCCCACTTCCCTGCACCTCACTTCCCTCCACCCCACTTCCCTCCACCCCACTTCCCTCCACCCCACTTCCCTCCACCCCACTTCCCCCTCCACTTCCCTCCACCCCACTTCCCTCCACCCCACTTCCCACCACCCCACTTCCCTCCACCCCACTTCCCTCCACCCCACTTCCCTCCACCCCACTTCCCTCCACCCCACTTCCCTCCACCCCACTTCCCCCCACCCCACTTCCCCCACCCACTTCCCTCTACCCCACTTCCCTCCACCCCTCTTCCTTCATCCCACTTCCCTCCCTGAACCCTAACAACCACAAATTAATCTCAGTTCATCATATCCAGTGTGACTGTGTCAATATATGTAACATGCTGTAACACATTAGACCACATTCTAGGTGGAGTGATTCTGGCTTATTCCAAGAGCTTTTGTCGGATATAGAAATTTTCTTTTGAGGGTTGAGGAACCATTGGCACTAACAGACCACAGTTATGACTTGCATAAATGAATTTTTAATAGACCACAGTTATGACTTGCATAAATGAATTTTAACAGACCACAGTTATGACTTGCATAAATGAATTTTAACAGACCACAGTTATGACTTGCATAAATGAATTTTTGAATATATGGCCAAAAAAAGTTTTACCATAAGAGTAATGGTGGGTTGGGGGGTGGGGTGGGAGGGGAGAGTTCAGGAATTTTCATGGGAACAGGTATAATATGACCATTACCAAAATAAGTTCACATATTATAAGATCCTTCATAAATATTCACCCCTACGTATATTTGACTTATTAAATTAAATGTACATGGATAGAAACAAAAATAAATCTCAGATTTTGCTTTCAGTAAATCTCGCATGTTGATGTGATGTGGAATGGTATATATTGCATGCCACACTTATTGCTTGTCAGACCACAATGCCTGCGGTGTGAGCAAATGCATTTCAAAACACATTACAAAACATCAAAATTATCAAAAATTCTATAAAAGGAATTATCTGCTGTACCAAATATATTGATGTGCACCAGCACAGACAATGGTGGGGGGTGGGTGGTGGAGCCATTTTGACTATAGCACATGAGAGGGAGTGGGTGTACAGTATATGTCATGTCGGCATAATTTGTGTCTTCTTCTTGCATAGAGAAATGGCCCACAGTGGAAACTCTTGCGAGTGCTACATTAGAGGTTAGTTAACTCTTACTCTAATTACTGCTGGTTGTTTTTTATAGTTATATTGTTGTTGTTTGTTGTTGTTTCATTATACATCTCTAGGAGGTATCTGTAGCTTGGACAGGACTGGGCTATTACTCCCGTGGGAGGAGGTTATGGGAGGGAGCTAGAAAGGTAGGCCACCATCATCAGTTCCTCTAGTCCACTCCCCACTCCCCTTCTTCCTCTCCTTCCATACCCCATTGGCTCCATACCCCATTGGCTCCATACCCCATTGGCTTCAACTAGCAAAGGCCCAAACTAATGCATCAACTCTTAAACTTTTGGCTTCTAAATATTCAAGAGTTTTAAGCATTACAAGACAAATAGGCCAGGTTTATAAATAGATCAGGCTTATAAATACCAAAGTTTCTTAATCTACTAGTATTATAGAGATACTAAGCATCTCCACTGGGTATGTATAATAGTATTGAAGGTCTCGTGTGGGAGATTAATCGGGACAGCTACTCTGGTGTTTCAATGAACTTCTGTTTGATAGACTTGCAACAGCTGCAGTGGTTACTTGTTCAAGCATGTGTATCATGTGTTGTACTTAGCTGCACTGTAAATCACATCTGTAAGTCTCTCTGTCTGTCTTGTTAGTATCACTCCAGGGTCACTGGGGTCATCCCAGGGAAACTTCCTGATGGTCTTACTGCGACCTTACAGGTCACCTTGGGGGCAAATAGTTCACATCATTTCACTTTCATGATGATAAAAAAAAAAAGATCATACTATCCCAAAAGTGACCAGAGATTTCCAATTTGTGTGTGTGTGTGTGTGTGTGCCCTGTAAGCCGTCTTCCAGCAGAGGAGATTCCCTTGGGTACATAAGGACCTTTTACCTTTTAAATCACAGAGAACTGAATGATATCATCAACTTTAATCTGATTCATAACTGCATGAAGCAAATATTTACCATGTTTGTTTGCCTCAGTTGAATATAATAATCATGGGCGATGCTGGGTGTGGCTACTAATCAGTATGTGTGTAATAATGTAATTATATGCGCACACTCACATGCACACACGCGCGTACACACGCGCGTACACACACACACACACACACACACACACACACACACACACACACACACACACACACACACACACACACACACACACTTATGAAGGTGATGTCTGATCTAGGAGGAGTCATCCCCGACAGTGTGGAGGGGCTGGTGAAGCAGCTGCCTGGGGTGGGCAGGTATACTGCAGGTGAGTCTCTTTCCTTGTCCTTCAATCTTCTCCATCCTCTATTACTCCTACCATTTCGGTTCCTCTCTCTCTTTCTCACACACTTTTTCTCCTGTGCATGCATTTCCTCTTCACATTCTCCACCTTCTCTTCCACCCATTGCATAATTCTCATTCGGGTAGTTAAAAACAGTATTGCTATATTATCTTCACCACTTTCACCTCCAATTACTCAAATCTTTTTTCTTCTTCTTTTCCTCTCTTACTCTCACATAATCAATGTTTACCTAACTTTCTATACCTATATTTCCCCTCACCCACATCCAGACTTCCCTTACCCACATCCAGATTTCCCCTCACCCACATCCAGACTTCCCTCACCCACATCCAGACTTCCCTCACCCACCTCCAGACTTTCCTCACCCACATCCAGACTTCCCTCACCCACATCCAGACTTCCCTCATCCACCTCCAGACTTCCCTCACCCACATCCAGACTTCCCTCACCCACATCCAGACTTCCCTCACCCACCTCCAGATTTCCCCTCACCCACATCCAGACTTCCCTCACCCACGTCCAGACTTCCCCTCACCCACCTCCAGACTTTCCTCACCCACCTCCAGACTTCCCCTGCACACATTCAGACTTCCCCTCACCCACGTCCAGACTTCCCCTCACCCACCTCCAGACTTCCCTCACCCACCTCCAGACTTCCCCTGCATACATTCAGACTTCCCCTCACCCACATCCAGACTTCCCCTGCACACATGTATTCAACCATGTTCCTCTGACCACACAGGTGCCATAGCATCCATTGCTTTCAACAAGGTTGGTCAATCCTTCAAGTGCCATATGCCATTCTGAATTGACCTCCTCTACAGTGCATCTGTTGTTGTTGTTGTTGTTGTTGTTGTTGATTGCTGCAGCATGCTAGTGTTGTGGACGGGAATGTTGCACGTGTCATGTCACGACAGAGAATGGTGGGACAACCAGACAACTGCCATGCTGTCACCAACCACTTTTGGTTAGCAAGTTACATCATCGTCATGGTCGCTGTGGCTGATGCTATCATTGTTGCTTTAGGGAGTTGGCGGCCACCTGTGTGGACCCTCACAGGCCAGGAGACTTCAACCAGGCTCTCATGGAGGTGGGGGCCCTCGTGTGCTCTCCAAGGAACCCTCACTGTGACCTCTGTCCCCTCTCCTCCTCCTGTCTATCCCTCCAGAAGGCATGTGCACAGTATAGCATCACATTTGTGCACCAACAGTGTTCAATGCTTATGTCTAGACCACGCCTCCTGCTTTCATTTATTCTTTAAATTTCCCCTTTGAACTTAAGTAATCATTTTACGTGCTATCAAACAGTTTAAGTGGACCTTTGTGTTGTGATTACAGAGACTCTTGACCTGATCTTTGCTAATTATTATCATATTCCAATTGTCAATTAAATTTAAAATTTCTTAGAGTTAATTTATTTAGAGATTAGGTTGCAATTATAATTTGTTTGTTCGATGATTGGAGATGATGTGTCTATAAAACTTCATTAAATTAAATACATGAAGAAATTATTACGTGGACATAGAATATATTTCAACATGAGGTTTACGTAGACATGTGAGAGAAGTACTTGATATGGAGAATACATTTTACATTTTTCTGTGGTACCATATACATTGAACCACACCCACTAACCACACCCACTCTGCAGGTAAAACGTGAAGGGAAACAGCAGAGGAGTGGGTGTAAGGTCCTCACATTGCAAACTGAAGGACAGAGGACAAGTAGCGGCCAAAGTGATGCTGAAGACCAGAAAGTGGAAAATCATTGCCCACTTTGCCTGGTAGAATGGAACCCAGAGTGAGTCAGTCCTTCTTTACTGCTGGTTCTCATTTAACTTCCTCAGTCTCTGTTCCTGCACATGCTCAGTCTCTGTTCCTGCACATGCTCATGCAACAACTCCTGTGCACAGTCCAAAGCACGTCAACCAGCTGGCAACAAATAATGTTTAACCACAAACAAAAGTGTAGTAATCCATTATTGTTACATATCCTAGCTGTATAATTCTTTATTCGTTTGTTTCCTTGTTTGTTTATGTGAAGCTTTCATTTCACACGACTACTAGCCCTCAGGCTGCAGTGGTTTATTGTTTCATCGTAGAAAAAGTGTGGAAGAGATAGAAAGGGATATTAGCATCAAAGAAAACTACTCTTTACTGTTGTTTTTCCTGTCCAAAGATAAAGATAGAGTGGAATTCTCCTCTGTGTGTTGACTACTCTGTGATAGACTATAGGCAAATATCGTGACCCATTGACCTTGATTTCTACAGTTAATTGAAATTGTACTAGCATGTTCATGAAATGTCCAAACTGCTACATTGTTGCATAATATTTTGAAAATTTACTTCAATACATTAAATAAGTGAAATTCCGCTCTATTTTGAGCTGGTGCAGTTAGCTTGCAGTGCTGTCACAGCACACCATTACTCCAGTCCCTTCAGCCATTACAGAGCCCACCATTCCCCTGTTCTATTCCATTAGACTTGGAGTGACCAACTACCCATACAAGGCCAAGAAGAAGCCTCCGGAGAGTGAAGAGGTGAGTGTGAGGAGGACATGTATGTACACTGATTTTATATGGAGCTATATCATTTCTGAATGAAGCAAGCCATAACTGAGAAAAGTAGTGGAAAATGTGTGTTTGTATGTAAATAGGTTTAGTTCACTGTACTCTCACCTATAAAGATTGAACATTAACAGGAATGTTTGTCCCTCTTTACTGGGAGAGACTCTTTTCCTGGACAATTCCGTGTGTATGCATGCTAAATTAAAATACAGCAACCACAAACTGCAGGATAACTGCTCACACAATGCCTTGCTCTAGTTACTGGTATAGCTGCTTTCTCTTTGTACACATGTAACTTTGGAGTTATAAGTGCACCTGGCATAACTTCAGGTTATCTTCCTGGAATCCCCACTTGATTGGGGGGGGGGGGAGGTTGAGAGACCTAGAAGAAAATTATTATTATCTTACTTAACTTTTATCAGATAATGGCGTGATATTGCTGAAGATGGGTATGTGTGTGTGGCAGTGTGTGTGGGTGAGTATCTATGATATTTTGTGGTGAGTGCTTGGATGTTAAAGATTGTTGACTGACTGACTGACCGGGTGTTGCACATAGCCTCTGGCCTCATGGAAGCATCCGCTCCGGTGTTCAGGACTCTTTCACTACATGTGCTTACCACTATATTCTTGTTCTCGTTCGTTTATTCACAGTCTTTGTAGGCTGAAGAGTTTGTGTTATTGTTTGTTGTTGTTTTTTAAATATTGTAAACAATGTTTTATTGACATACTCTATGAGAGATACTCTGAGCAGTGTGCCCTAGTGTGCCTCACCAAGCATCTCTATCTCCCAGCCACCATTGACTTCCACTCTTCATGGCAGCTGCTGAGAGATAATTCTGCTTGTGAATATCCCATAGTCCAAACAGACACCAGCACAGTGTAATTTTTTCAATAGATTTTATTTTACTATAAAGATATCAGAGTTGGCACAGATGCTGTTGCAAGAAATAATCACTCTTATTCATTACTCAGACATAAGAGGGTTTGTTGTATGTGCAAGTTTACACTGTAAATGTGATATTATAACTCCAATGTGTGTGATATGCATAGCAAACTCCCCCCCCCCCCCATAAAAAGCATCTCTCCCGCCGTTTTTGAAGGTTAATTTAGTGTGTGATCACATGTGATGTGTGGTATCACATTGTGCCCTCTAGTATGGAGTGCTTGTGGTGGAGGATGCTGGGGGGCACTTGTGTCTGAGACAAAGGCCGAGCACTGGACTGTTGGCAGGCTTGTGGGAATTCCCCTCCCTGCCGAGGGCCCCTGGCAACTCACAGGAACAGCTCTGGCAGCAGCTGCTTGCTGAGTTGACACTGCTGCCCAAGGTGGGGGAGGAGCCTATCTTTGAGAGGACATATGTGGGGAAGGTACATATGTGTGTGCGTATATATATATATATATGACATGAACGGAGAGAGAGAGATACGTGTATTACAAATAATTTTTTCTTTTAATTGGCATGTTGAGGTCCAGACACAGTGAAACACTAAGCACAATCCTTGTATACACACAACGCACCCAATTCTGGGATGTGCTCCCTACTCCATTTTGAAATGTCATTAAAGTTGCATTTTGTGTATCCCAGCATCCCATTGTGAACCCTGACCTTGTGTATACATGCATTTAAGAATGCCTCAAATGCTCCATTTGTATTCATGAACGTATTCATCTTTGACCTACTTATTGGATTGTGGTACAAATTGATTTCATAGTGTACCATGTGTTGTTGTTGTTTGTTGTTTTTTTTATTTTAAAGAACATATTTATGTGGTAGTGAACAAGTACACTGTAAGATGTCTAATTAGATGAAGACAGGAAGGCTTGACTATCACAGCAAGTGGTGAGGTTTCCTGATCATCTTACAAAACATGCATGCATGGTGTGGTGCATTGCTTGAGCTCATACCCTACAACTACCAAAATATGAACTGAAATAGGTCCCAAAATATATTACAGAAGCCAATCCATTCATTGGTCACCAACCAAAGCATATACTCTCTATCTATATTGGATAAGAAATTGGGCATAAATTGTGGCTATCCATGAACCAAATGTTGTTTTTGTTTTTATGTTTGTCTTGTTTATGCAGGTGCTGCACCAGTTCTCTCATGTCCACCATCTGTACCAGTGTTGGCATGTGATCCTGACCAATAGCCAGCACAAACCTGCTGTATGCTTGCACTCTTCCTCTCCTCCTCCTTCCTCCATATCTATCTCCTCCTCTAACTCAACAACAAAATGGATCAGCAGATGTGATCTCAACTCAATTGCAGTCCCTGCTTCTGTCAGAAAGGTACAGAGGCTTCAATCAGCCATATAATTCTAAATCTAGTATTGGGTGTTAGTTCCAAGGCAACACACACACACACACACACACACACACACACACACACACACACACACACACACACACACACACACACACACACACACACACACACACACACACCACACACAATAGAACAAGATTAGGGTAATTTGAAGGAAAATGTTTGTTTTATGGAGCAAAGAACTCAAATTTTTCAAGTATAAACATGTATGTATTTTAGATTACATATACTAAGGTCTGTTTGCACTGACTTGGGCCCTGGGAAAACGTTAATAACTTGGCCAATACTCAACAGATTTCCAGATTTTAAGGACTAACAAACTCATGACACTCCAGGCGTTCTTTTGGTACTATTCCTGAAGAAGTTAACCATCCTTAGGCAAAGTTAGCTGTATGTCCCATAAGCAAGTACACAACAATCCACCTAGCATTAATTGACCATATGGAATGCAAACGCAAAAATATCCCTTGGAGGCTAACGTCCACCGCAGAACTTTAGCAGTTCTTCGAGTGGAATGCATAAAAAGAAGCACAGAATTGATTCTTCCTTGTTTCAGCTGGACCCTAACTCCAAGTAAACTTATACCTTGTAATAACTTCTCCCTCGCTCAAGGCTAGTGGCTGATGGTAAAGGTCTGTTGTTCATGTCAATCACCTCAAGTGGAGTGATGAAGTGTCCAACTTCAAGAAGTTGGTCAATAAGAGCAAGGAAGGCAATATCCATGCTTTTTGCAATTTGTTCCAGGAACATAACATGCCTGTTTGTAACATACAAATTTCTCACCATTAAGTAATTTTTATTGCTTCTGTATTTATTTCTGTATATTCATTACTTCTTTGGTGTGTTCTTTATCATTTCAATGAATGAATAAACTTGTGTAAGACAAATGAAGAATATAATTTTAAAATATTCAGAGGAAAAACAACTTTTTTCTTCTTTTTTTTAAAACTTTTGTTGAATACATGGGAAATAAAATCAACAGCAAACACCGATTGTGAGATACATAAACTAGTGGGAAAATGATGATAAGGTGTAAATAGCTAACTGTAAGTTACATGAATTAATGATAAATGATGACAAGGTGAAAGCTTGAAGTGGACTGTTACCAGGGATAAGATAGTAGAATTAAGATAAAATTGGTTGAAAGCGTTTTTTAAGGTGGAAAGGGGTGAAGATATTCTAATGTGGAGTGGAAGACAGTTCCACAGTTCTCTGGCAGGGGGAATGAAGAGAAGGGAATTTTGATGTTGAAGGGATGATAGTGATGAGAGGATGGGATACAAATTAATGCTAGGTGGATGATGTCTGGAGGAAAATAAATAAGGTTGGTAAGTATTCCAATGAGAAGCAGAGGCTTGAGCACAATCTACAATAGAAGATACACTAATGTGAGAGAAGTGAGTTAGGGATGGGACAAGTTGATTGCGGGGGGGGGGGGGGGGGGGGAATAAAGATCAGAAATTGAGTTCATTTTTTCAAGAAGTGAAGACAGCAATGAGTCGTTGATATCAAAATCAGCTTCAAGAATAAGGTCTTGCATGGAAAGGTAAAGGATTGAGAGGAGGATAAAAAGAGTGGCAAGTAAATGATCTAAATGATCAGGTGAGGAGGGGCATCCGGCACAGGAAAAATAATATACAAGTTTTTAATTGTTTGTCATATTATTTCCATTGATGTTAATCCATGTTTTTGAAAGTACTTAGTCCAGTCCTGCCGGCTACATAAGTGTCCCTATGATGAAGGTACAAGTTCTTGATGTGACCTGTTTCACTTAGTTGAGGTGTACTAAAGTCTGTATCACAAGGATGTGTCCATGTTTGCATGGTCGAGAGGTTCAACTCTCCCAAAATAGAAGGAAGATAATTCTCAGTATTATCCCATTCTTTGGGGGGGGGGATTGTGACAAATCTCTATACTTGAAGGAAGATATTTCACGAGGTTATGTTCATAATCGCTGTATTGAATGTTTCAATTCTCCCTGTACAGAAGGAACAATTTGCAAGGATATATCCCATAGTCATAACCAGGATTTGATGAGGGAACTCTCTTTTAATTAAGGTGTTATTGGTTTTCTGTGGAGTGCTGGTTATCACACTTGTGAGGACATTTTGTCTCAGAATAGGTACTGGTCTGGCAGTAGGACTTGGAAGGGTTACTAGATTGGCAGTAGGACTTGGAAGGGTTACTAGATTGGCAGTAGGACTTGGAAGGGTTACTAGATTGGCAGTTTGACTTTGAAGAAGAGGACTGCTTCTGAGATACAAGGTCAGTATCAGAGTTAACAGTACAGCAACATGACAGAGGTAAATATATAAGCATATCATCATATATAAACTAATTCCTAGCCCTAAACCTATATATTTCCCCAATGTTAGGCTGGCACTCAGTTGACAACAAGCCACAACCACTAACAACATCCAGCCACAGCAAACAACAACAACCAGCCACAACCACTAACAACAACCAGCCACAGCAAACAACAACAACCAGCCACAACCACTAACAACAACCAGCCACAGCAACTAACAACCAACCACAGCAACCAGCAACAACAACAAAAAATGCAAGCATTAGCTAACAGAGTTTAGCATGATCAAAGACTACAATAGCACAGCTTACTTATCAGTTGAGAAGTTCTGAGAGAAGCCTTAAAATGCCTGAAAAGCCTGGGATGCCTTTACAAGTGCAAGTTTGCCAACCAGGGAAAAACTACAGCCTCCACTAGGTACAACTGCAATGGGTTATTGTGGGTGTTTGTTGTTGTTTTTTTTGCACAAGCATACCTTAAACCTCTTTAGGCGAAGTTAATAGGCTGAAGTATGCACTAGTCAGTAAGGGGCCTAAGTCAGCGTGAACAGACTATAGCTACTTTAGTACCAAGTCATACTAGGATATAAGTGGAGGGGGGGGAGGGGGAGAATGTGGTAATGGTATTGGTTATTCTTTGTGACAGGATTTTACACTTGACATGTTTCCCTATTGTTTTCTAATTTTTTTCTCTACCAATTTATAATATTTTCTTGCAGATCCTTAAACTGTTGGATGGCAGCACAAAAATTCCTAAAAAGGTTTCCCCTCTACGATCTAGCTGTGTTTGTTTTTGTTTTTTTATTGTTACATATTAGTCGTGTTATACAGCGGTCCAGACAGAGCAAGGTCGAGACCTCATCAAAGAAACAGAAAACACTGCAGAGCTTCTTAATAAAGGAAGAAAACTTGGCTAAAGACTGACCATGCAGCACTGTGGTGATGAACTGGGATTCCATATTTGTATGCCACCTTATCTATTTATCTTCATAAAAATTAAAATTAAGGAGTTGATAGGTCTGTACATGTCTGTGTGCAGGAGGAGCTGGCAAGCACATTGTGGTTAGATAGGTAATTAATTATATTCACAATTTAAGGTGGAGGCCAAACCATGAACCTTTCAAATATTCTTGATCAACGAGTGGATATTTGGTTTGTAATGCTCAATATAGAGTATGCCCACACAAATATTAAGTTGCTTGTTCAATGTAATATAGTTGTATATAATGCCTTACTTAGCCAATATTTATTTTTAATGCTCTCTTATTAAAGTAGTCAATCCAGATCATAGTAAAAGCACTCAAATGTTTCATGCTGTCCTTTAGTCAATGTGTTAGTTGACTCCATATATACAACTTATTAAAATTTTATGCTCTGTTTGGTCCACAGTGTGCCTGCCTGCCTGTGTGAAAAGTTCAGTGTTTAACGATCACCCGTACGTGGAATTTTAATTTTTTTTTTGAAACTATAATTAATTATAACATTTCTAATAGTTATTTCAATGGACGATGTCAAATAGGAAAGCACACTCATTCGTATGCACACACACACACACTCGAGAATGGAGTTAACAATCAGTTTTTAGTAGTGCTTGATTAAAAGAAGAAGAAGAATGTTCTGGCTAGCATGTGCACACAAACACTAAATTTCTCCTTTTATATGTCTATGGGATAAAACAGAAAAGAAAGAAAAGATGGAGTTGAAATCAAGAAAAGAAGGAAGGAGGAAAATGGGTAAAATAGGAAATAATGAAGGAAATACAGTGTGGGAGAGAAGAAAGGAAGCAAGAGAAAAAGGGAAAGAAAGAAGGAAAGTAGAGCAGGTGGAACAGAAAAGAAGGAAGGCAAACATTTTAGGTGTTGAGGAAGGAAGAAAAAAGAGATTAAAGGAGGGAAAGATGAAGAGATGAAGAGATGTGTGTTAATGAAGGGGAAAAGAAGCTAGGAATGATGGAAAAAGAGGGAGAATGAACTAAAGAAAAGGGGGGGGGGGGGGGGGGAGGTATATAAAAAAAAATGTTTAAAAGAAAAAAGAGTGACCTTTCAAGTTTTAGATTCAGGTAACGCTGTATGTGGTCATGATTTAATGTCTGGTGCATACAATTTGGTAATCAACAGCTTTGGGCATGAATGAACCAGCAAGCCACTGGGGATAATTCTTGTACAAATTTGGGTTTTGTATGCATGCGTTAAAGAGATCGAAGGGTCTGGGGATTGCATGCTCTATCAATTACTGTGTTTTTTTTTCTTTCTTTTTTCTATTCTTTTATTTCTTTTTTCTTTTCTCCTTTCTTACCCTTTCCCTAAATTTTTCTTCCTCTTTCCCTAAATTTTCCTTCATCATTCCCTCCTTTCCTTATTGGTTTTCAACCTTTCTACATATTCATTTTCTTTATTTTTACTTACCTTTTCTTTCTTCCAGGCCTTTGACCAAAGTATCAATGTGGGTGGATTTGATTTAGTTAAAATGAAATTTAGGTATACCTCTATAAATGTTAAAAGGTGTGTGTGGGCTCAATGGACAGCCAAATGGTTGAATGGAAGTAGTTATAAAAAGTAGTCATTTGAGCTGAATCCATCAGGTGACACTAATCCTGACTCATGAGTTCAATGAAACATCTGTGAATGAAGAAGCTTGAATTATGTTGATTGGCTACTCTCTACTCAGCATGTTTATTCCTGTTCAAACCTCTTCCTGTTTAGGTTTGTTAGGCAAAAAGTGCCATAAAAAGGTACTGGACAACTCTTCAACATACCTGGTTCACACTTGCCACACCACTTTCCTACCAAACCACTATACCAATTATAACCCGCTCTTCAGGATAGACACATCCTACACAGTAAATGGTTTTTTTGTTGTTGCTATTTTTAAAATTCTTTTAAACAGGTGGCCATTTTGTTGCATTGTCAACCCAAATTAATATTACTTTTTTTTTTAAATGTCTCTTTAAAAATTAATGAATAGTGGGGGAGGAGAGGGGGACATTGGTGACAAAGGTTTATGAATAGTGAACTGACTGACACAACATGATACAATGAATTCAACGTGACCACAGACACAACACAGCACAACACAGAGAACTCCCTCTATGATATGTCATCAGAGGTGGAGGTGATGACACCACTAATTTCAGCTCTCGTAGTTCTCTGAGGAATCGGACATTTCTCTACACTGCCATAACCAGAAGCTGAGTCTGACCCATTGGAGCTACTGTGACTCCGCCTCTCCTTGGTTTCTTCTACGAGTCCCACCTCTTCCAGCATGTCATCCACAGAATAATCTTCATTCCCATTCTGAGGTCTACTCCACTTCTCTGGAAGCTGCTCTGCAAGTTTACTGGCAAGCCTGCCTAGAGGAGTCTTAGATCTTCTACGATCTGTTGCATCTCCACTCTCTGACATTTCATATGTCTGACTCTCCAGGAGACCCCTCAAGCCTGAAATCACAACCCCGTCTTTCCTTTTAGTCCTCACCCTAACCACCTCAGCAGTTCTCCCTGTTTCTTCTCTCTCTAAGTGATCACTGCCAGTCTGTTTGCTCTTCTTCTCCACCTTCTGAGCTGTCAGAGGCAGTCTGAGATTGTAGATGAACACACCGAGGATGATCAGCACAAATGCCAGTGCATAGAAGAATGAAAACTGCAGTGAGAAACAGGAGAGGGCAATGAGTAAAAAAAAAAATTAAGGGTCGGATAATTATGAGCATTATAATATTGTCACATTCATGGAGCCAAAGTGTCAGTGGGTAAAGCAAACTTGTTGATCGATACTATTGCACAGCTTTCTTAGAACTCAGCTTACCCTGCCATTATTGGGACCTGATTGGTTCATACTAAAAGTTCCATAATTTATGATGCTTACCATCCGAGGATAAATATGGCAGGAATAAAAAAGAAGAGAGTTGAAAGTCTACATACCTACCCATCCAAGCTCTCAACTATAAGCATAGTCACTTCCATTATACCTGGTAGACAACTACAATGCCAGTGAAGGGAAATCTGTGTGCAGATACAGCATACAGCATGACCCAATCTATGTACTGGCGAGTGGCCGCCAGTTATGTGAAATAATGGAGGACCTTTGTTTCCTTAAATTTCAACTAACACACTCTGACAACTTCCCTGTGCATGCTCTGCAAAAACTAGGTAAGGTACAATAAGATATACTAATAATAGCATTGGGGGCGTGGCATTACAGATAAGTAGTATGACTTCTGTCTCTTTCTTTTTTTACAAAAGAAAAGTATGCATAATTTTTGAGTGGAAGCTTTTTTAACTACCAACAACTCTTCGAAGATGTTTGGGACAAGGGTTTCCTTTGAAATGTCAAATGAGGTGTACTGAGCCTCAGTCCATTATAGCTGCACTCAACTTCCTCACCCCTCCACCTCCTCCTCCCTCCACCTTGCCCCCTTTTCATTGCCATCTTAAGTTTCATAGCATCTTCAAGTTAGTGGGGGAAGGTTTGTGTGTCTGCTAGAGAAAGACACATGTCTCAGGCAAGAAAGAAACAAATTATAAACATTCATTGAGCGTATTTTCTTATTAGTTTTCCCCACTTCCTTTTAAATGTGCTCCCTTTTCGAGCATGGGTAGTCATCGTTCAACAATAACCTCCAACTAGAAGGTTGAGGTATCCTCATTGATATGCATATGTACATGCATATATATATATACCTGGTATTGCCGGCCAATGTCAACATGAAATATTTTAGAAGCCACTCAAATTTCAGCCTGGTTGGTCCTTCAATTAGCTTTTGGCAGCCAAAACAACCTCCTGTGGGTGTGGTTATTATCAAACTACACCCAGTTACTTGGAGTCCATATGCCAAATTTCAGCCTGATTGGTACATACAGGAGTTTTTGGCAGACATAACTTTTTGTGGGTGTGGCTATGGCCAAACCACAATTGTATGTGGTTAACAATGCTTAACCAGCTACTTGGAGACCACTAGCCAAATCTAGGCCTGATTGGTCTTTTGATTAACTTTTATCAGTCATAAAACAACTTCCTGTGGGTGTGCCTATGAAAAATCACACCCATTACTATGCCCACATGTGTATAATAATGCTCACCCGGGTTCTTGGAGACCACATGCCAAATTTCGGCCTTTTTGGTCAAGTGTTTGGCCATGATGCCAAGACATACATACATACATACAAATGAAACAAAATATATATTAGCCCTAGCCCCTACCCATGTTACTCCCAAAGTCAAGTTGTGTATGCATACCATGTTTTAGGTCTGAAGCGCCAAGGGTTTTTCTGGCCTAAGTATCATTTTTGGCTTTCTCTTATCACCGTGGTGACCATTTTCCATAATTTTTTGGCCCATGTTTAAGTTGGGTCGAAACCTATCATGATGTCAAGTTTCAGAAAAATCCAGTCACACAGGTTTGGCAAGAATGATGGTACAAACATACCGACAGACAGACATCTCTTGGAAAAAATAAGATTTGTGGCTTCACCCAAAAGTACAGAAACAAGAAGACCTGCCCAAGAAATATTGAAATAAGTTATGAACACTTAATTATAATGTGCCTAATTCTACATCCCTAAATCACTGACTCCAAAATTTAATTCATCTAATGCCAAAAAATTGCTATTATCGTAAGTAAATAACAGAATGAATATTTTCTTTCGCAATATTGCAAAGAAACCCCCTGAACCCCCCCCCCCCACCCCCTCCTAAAAGGATACATAAATAATATGAAAAAAATATATAGGTGACTCCCTCATCATGCATAATAGGTGTACAAAAATATCAAGTTGAAAAGATTGGAGGCAGTGATTTAGGGATGTAGAATTAGGCACATAATAATTGAATGTTCATGCCTTGTTTCAATATTTCTTGGGTAGGTCTTTTCTTGTTTCTGTACTTTTAGGGGGACCCTAAATCTCACTTTCTCCATTTATTTATATATATTTTTTTCATATTATATATATATATATACATATATATGTGTGTGTGTGTGTGTATATGTGTACACACACATATACATGTAGCATGTTTTAATTGTCATTTCAGAAACTCACACTATAATTGAAAATGTAGATGCCGAAGAGGAGAGCGTAGAAGTCGGCAGTGAGAATGGAGAGGTTGAACACCACAGCACTGGTCAGCCGCATCAGGTGAGGGGTGATGGAGTAGAACAGAAACTGAGACACACCTAGACCAAGCAACAGCAAGCCTGCAGGGGTAGACAGGAGAGAGAGGAAGGAGGAGACAGAGAAAGAGGGGGGGGGGGGGGGGGGTGGGAGAGAGAGGGAGGAGAGGAGAGAGGGGAACAGAGGGAGAGGGAGAAGAGAGAGAGGAAGGAGAGAGAGAGGTTAAGAGAGAGAGGGAGGGGGGAGGGGAAGTAAGGGTAGACTACGAGAAGACATCATTTTGCTTCCAGTGCATGTGCAGCTGTCCACAGAAGTGCCATTGCAGCCATGAATTTTAATTTCTAATTTAAACAGTAATGCCTACTATGCTTGTATTGTATTATAATATTAACACTCTTATAAATAGATGCTCCTAATGCATTACTGTGACATCAGATACATCAAAATGATGCCAATATTGCCACCAAGAGTTCCCTCACCAATGCCGGGATTCCAGTCCACTCTCGCTATCTTACTTCTTTCCAGAGCAATTCTGCAGGCAACATAACAAAACGACAAATGCTTACAAGTACCAGGAAATTAAAATATTTACATCACAGAATAAATAATATCCAAGTGCAATAAGTCATGGGACTCTAAAGTGGGGAAGGTGCGGGATAGAAGTTTGAAAAAAAAAAAAATCAATAAATAAAGTAATTAATAAATATATATTTAGAAATTATTAAAATTTTAATTAAAAAAAAAGGAGTGAAATGCAGAAATATTCTCTCTCTTTCCTCTTTCACTTTCTTTCCCGGATTAACTAGTCACATCGTAAAAGAATCAGAACTTTGAGGGAGTGTGTGGTGCCTACAATGTATGTCCTTACGCCTGCACGGCTGTGATGATGCTCCCTGTGACTCCAATCAAGCCCAGGAACTCTGTCACTGAATGGTTGGTGACCAAGTACTCCTGGCCCACATTGCTGATGGAGTACAACACCACCCCCGCCAGACACAACAGGTCCCCCAGCAGGGGGTTCCCTCCTGGCAGGTGGGGAAGAAAGGAAAGGGGAGGAGTCAAAGATGACAGAGGAAAAGAAAAGACAGAGAGAGGGAAACAATGAGAGACAATAAGATGATGTCAAGATAGTTCTGGAGCACTATGTTACGATGTACACAGCCATCCACACATGTATCTATTGGTATAGACATGCATGTTACATGTACCTTTGCCAGAGCGTGAACTTTTGACATCAGCCAGGACCAAGGAAAGGACACCAATGAGGGCTAGGGCCACGCCCATGAAGTTGATGATCTTGTACCGTGTCCGCAGAAAGATGCATGACAGAATCATCACCATAGCGATGGCAAAGCTGTCCAAAAGCTGGGGAGGGCATGTGAATGTCACAAGACAGAGAACAAACTAGAGCACACACAACACAATGCAACGAAGCCACTCATACCCAACTGGAGTGGGAGCACAGGCCAGTGAGTGGGACCCTAGCAAGTGGGAACCCAGCCAGCCAATAGAAATTCAACCAGTGGGGCCTCAGTAACCAGTGGGACCCAGTCACTTGACATGTTAGTATCATTAACCTGGTCATACTAAAGGGGTTGGCCTAAATCACACCATTTGTTGCGGTACCTATCATCCTGGACCAGTGACAAGGGACTGACACATACCCATGACTGCCACTGTGTAGTCATGTCAACCCACAGCTGCTGCCTATAGATACAAACACGCAGAGGGTAGAACCACTCGTATGAACACATTACCTCTGCAACAGCAACTGCCCACTCACCCACCCCCTCTAATACTGACCCAGGTCTCACTCATGTGAGTCATAGGGGCAGGGAGTTGGCTAAGGAGGGGAGTAGTGTAGGGTCACTGAGCCTTCAGGGGCAGGCAGCTGTTGCAGGCAACATCTGCTGCCAGGTGGACCACCATGGGGTTTCTTGTGTATGCCTAGCACTTTGACCTTCAACAACTGAGAAGATATGGGAAACCAATCATTAAAGATTAGAGAGCCCACCTAACACACACACACCACACTCACTGTCATCTTGAGAGCTATTCTACACCAAGAATGTTCAGGACAATAACTTAACTAAGAAAAAAATACTGCATATTAAAATGAAAAGAAAAGAAGCAAAATAATCCAAGCCAAGATTGAATGAATACTTTATATTTAAATTGATCCATCATCAAACTAATATCTCTCTCTCTCTCTCTCTCTCACACACACACACACACACACACACACACACACACACACACACACACACACACACACACACACACACACACACACACACACACACACACACACACACACACACACACACCAGTGCATGTACTGAGCATTGCACAGAATAGATCACAGATGACCATAGTTGTCACCTCCTCCTCCTCCAGGCAACTATAGAGATGAGATTAGTCCAGGGAGGCCACAGTCATTAAGACACTCTCCCACATCTATAGCCAACACAGTGTGTGTGTGTGTGTGTGTGTGTGTGTGTGTGTGTGTGTGTGTGTGTGTGTGTGTGTGTGTGTGTGTGTGTGTGTGTGTGTGTGTGTGTGTGTGTGTGTGTGTGTGTGTGTGTCGTTCATACACCAGTTTGAAGGGCTACAGAAGATCTAACACCACATTAAGACTCCTCAGGACCAATCTGTGTCTCACAAAAGAAAAGGGCTACCTCTATTTCAATGAAATAAAAACAAAATTTTTTTACTAGTCTAAATGGCACCACACCACACACACCCGTGCACTGCACACTGTGGTGGAGTGGACGAGGTGTCCAACCATGGCAGATCATGTTCAGCTGTAGACACTTTCTGTGTCTGTAAACCATTATGCTGTCCATCTGTAACAAATCAGGACAACCTCTACCAACACAACATATCCTGTCTCCACATAACAGCCAACAGCCATGTAAATTATCATGGGAAATTGGCAGGGAGGGGGGGGGGGGGAGGAGGGGTAGAGAATATTAGCATAATTAGCATAATTAATTTAGTTTCAAGTTTAGAGAGAAAACAAGAGTTGGTACAGAGTTAGGTACTACTAGAGAGAGTCAAGCAGTAGGAGAGCATTTCACCCCACATGTGTTGATGTTCTGCTCTTGTTGAAACTTCCACAACTTATCAATAGACAGGCATAAGATCTTCTACATTGTGTGCTAATAATGGCTACAGCAACCAATGCATTCACTGTATACAGGGATCTATACATATGTAATAGATAACGTAACCAGATAACAGTAAACTACACTACCACTGAGTAAATAATACCTGATGGGGCAAACAATAAACTACAAGATGAAAAATAAACAAGCCAGACTGTCACTAAAACACACAGTTCCTCTGGCAAGAAGGGGAGAAGGTATGCACAGCTCATGGTGAGAAATGCGCTTCTTCTGACCTCAGAGAGAAGGGACAGAAGTGAACCCAATGTAGTTTATGCAACACCAGGATATGCCACAAGCAAAGGAAGGTCCACAATGTACTTGACACAGCAGTTCATTCAACAGCACACAACTGATTGGTCAGTCATAGGATTGAAGAAACGCATTACCTCTCAACTATCCCTTTCCATCTGAAAAATCATTGGCCATAACACACAAAACAAGTGCAAGAGAATCTGAAAACAATGCTGGAAGGATCTGGACAACCTACACAGCTCACTAGAACACCCATGATGTGGACATCTTGTGAGTGCCGAACTAACTGCTCCTTGCAATGGCATCTCTTTCCTAATGGTATCAAACAGGAACAGTCAATAAGGAAGGTCACATGACTATATGCTCTACAAAGGGAATATGTACACCATTTTCAGGAGAGACTCTAGCCCAGCCAATACACTGCATGGACTCCTGCCAGCACAGATCTGCCCACATGGAAATGAAAGTAACCTTGTATATGAATAGTTTGAGATAGGATGTCAACAGGGACACCTGATATTAGTAAATACATGACCACTACACATAGAGTAGTAAATACATGACCACGAGAGAGAGAGAGAGAGAGAGAGAGAGAGAGAGAGAGAGAGAGAGAGAGAGAGAGAGAGAGAGAGAGAGAGAGAGAGAGAGAGAGAGAGTACTGTATTCAAAAATTGCTAATGTTGTTAACCTCAAGTAGGTAATGAAACTGAGGAATTTTTGTATTGTGCAAACTCATTGTACAACCTGCATTCACAGTTCCACACAATCAAAAGGATTATTGGCCATATTCAGATTTATAAGCAGGAAATTCACCAAGATAATGGTGCGCTCTATCTCTGAGATCCTCAGCTAGGACAGAACTATCTATGAAAGGGATGGGCTTCTAGGATGAGCAGAACAGGGCACATTGCTATGCCCCTGGGGGAGTTATACACAAGAGGAGTATCTCTAATCACTTGTCAACATAACTAACTACATTGGGGCAGATGTTGTACTAGAGAAACAGTGAGTGTTAAATGTGGTGGTAATCTATTATAAAAAAAAGGAATGTGTATGTCTGTCAATAATGCTCAGGGTGTTCGCATATAAAAAAGGTGCATCATGAGGTTGCAGATGATTAACTTTGGCATAAGGATAGGTGTAGTGGCAAAGATAATGCCTATTCTCTTGGAATTCTGTTGAAGTAAATTTTAACAGAGGCAGTTAGCATTTAACGTAAATTTGACCAGTTTTTTTGTTCGGGATAAACTCACCACACCCATATATTCTTCAATAGTATCTGGTGTCTAGGTCCAATGGTTTGGTAGCACATTAGCCACGTATGTGGTAGGTGCTTACATGCGAGGTTCCAGGAGTTGGTGCAGTTAGTTCACCCAAGGCATACTTACCAATACAATAAAACCCAGAGCTGTATTTATCTATCTTATATGTACATATATATATATATATATATATATATATCTGAAGTTTTACAACCTAACGAATGAGTATGTAGCAGCTGGATGGAATCAACTCACCCCCATAGTGATCTGCTGCAATAGCTTACTCGGGAAATCTGTTACCTGTCCATGCGTTGAAGGTAAGCAGGTGGGAGCCATGGGGGTGAGAATGGAAGGTAGGTAAAAGGTGTGGGATGGTGAGAATAGGAAGGGGTTACATTGTTCGCTCCAGGGAGCTTGATAATTGGGTGTGGTGCAAACTAATGACACAAAAATATTCCTTCAAGGGAGAATGTCTCTTATTCTGTGACAACATCTGGCTATTTCATGCAATGCTGGGCAAATCGGATTGGTGTGCATTAAATAGGGATGGATTTGGAGAGCGTATGTTTTCCTTCAGATCAAGTCAAAGGTACACAGGGTGGCCAATGTTGTGACACTGTATGCCACAAAGCATGCTGTTTCCCGTAGTTACCAGGCACGTTCACACCACAATACATGACACAACACACAGCAACCTTGAGGTCCCTTTCCATACTAACACTGGAATGGAAATGACTCTATTCTGGTGTTAGTGGTGCCGTCCATGTTGGAAAATCTTATAGGGAGCTGATGTTTACCCATAGCTCCAGTTGATTATTGACAGACACTTTCTGACAGGCACCAATAAAAATACTCTGACTAGTTCTATGTATTGAGTACATAAGTGACTGGTATGTACTGCACCGGTAACCCCCATGCTGGCCCTGGCCTTCTGCCCTCCCCCTGGATGCATACTAAAAAAAGGAGCAATAAAAATTTTTTAAAATAAGAATAAATAAAATTTTGAAAACTTTTTCAAAAATACAATTACAAATAAAAATACCAAAAACCAAAAAAAAAGAGGTAAAAACTAATGTTAAAAAAAGAGAGAGAGAAAAGAATAGCCATGAAGATAAGTTGACCCTAAGCTGAGTTGTTCTTGCTTTCATGAGATATGAGGGCAAACACGAAATATGGTCATGCCATAACCTTACCACTCAAACCCTCGCCCCTAAGATCAGTCCTTCCCCCCCCCCCTGCCCTAGACTCCTCCCTCCCTTTCTGCCCTTACCTGTATGGAGGTGAGGTTGGTGAACTTGTAGGCAAGCAGAACAAGATAATTAGCTTCCACATCTACCAGTCCCAGGAATACATACTTCCACCAGTTCCTCCGCAGAATAGTGCAGAAATCTCTCCGCATCACCACAGGGACCCCATACACTAAGGCAAGTAGAATGTAATTAACAAACGCCTGCGTGGTGGGGATGGACACAGAGTGCTTGGAGACAAGGAGTTGGGATGTCAGCCCGGTTACACACAGCATCAGAGCAAGGAACTGTCCTAGCATCAAGGCCAGCAGAAGCTTCACGTGTCTGTGGACATTGCCAATTGGAAGGATAAAACCATTGTGATGATAATTAATAGCTAACTTAGAGGTAGCTTGGGTTTATTAAGCATTAAAACACTCTAATTACGTTAAACAATACTCCTGAGTTTTTACCTATTAGTTAACGCTCAATTATGCTGTTTCAATTATTATTTTTAATATATTTTATTGTATATTCCAATTGTCATCTTGCGTAATCTTAAAGATGTTTCCATAATTGAGAAAACAGTGAATTACTGCTCACTGAAGCCAGGTGTTGAGAGTGGGAAATATCTTTCCGAGACAATACTGAGTGGCAAGAAAAAAACCTTCAAAGTGTAGCCCAAGAAGCATGACCCATCAGTTGCCACCACTCCAAACAGGAGGGAATGAGTACTAACTCACTGTTTAGCTAACACAATTTCATTGTAATTCAAAATTGGCTTGCTTAATGTCTGTCCCTAGAACTATCAATTATGTTTCAACATTTTGCTGACCAAAGCATCCTCAACAAATTAATATGGCTCCATAGTTCACACAGGTCACCAATGACTGAAACAAACTGGGAATGTCACAAAAAGTTAAAAATTAATAATAATAAAACAGGAGACAATATGGTTCCCCTGGTTCACCTTGACTCTCTGCATATCTTGAGAAAAGCGCCACAAAAGCGTCCACACCTAGTTCCTTCCTTCTCAGCATCACTCCTCAAGTCCCCCAGCTCCGAGATATTGCTGCTCCGCTCATCTTGCCTAACCGCCTCCATGGTGTTGTGAATGGCGAACTAACTAATGGGCCCATTCTAGCGTCATGGCTAGCGCCAACACATCCCACCACATCCCACCACAAAAGACTAGCACAGCAATGCTCTTATCTCAATAGGAGCGCATCATTTACTTCAATTTGTTTGTATAGTAATTTTTAATGCATCAAACAGTGCCTCATTTAGTTAGTAATATATCACACATTCAATTAATTCCTCCCACAACACTTGGACTGTGGCCAACAAAATTACCCACCAAGTGGCAATACCAACTATGTAAACATATCTATGTAAACATATCTATGTAAACATATCTATGTAAACATATCTATGTAAACATATCTTGTAAAAACATTCCAGTAATAAAAAATATTTAAAAAAGGTTCTGATAAATTCATGTTCCTATGGCCATCCTTATGGTTGGGTCACTCCTTCTTGTGGTAGTAAATTTTCTGCTGTATGTCTTGAATAACATCATAGGATAATGTCCTGTATGAACACATGTATATGTATGCAAGCATGAGTGGAGGTATGTAAAAATACACAACCATGGTTGATACTATGGATACATAAGAATACTGCAAATGCTCCACAACCAGTTTAGTGATTCATAGACTAAAAAATATAGTAAGATTAAAAGTGGTTAGGATTATATTAAATGATATCTTCATTAAAATTTATAGCCAAAAATAATTTAACAGGATTATTAAAAAAAAAGAAGTAATAATAAATATCAAAAACCCGCCCTATGGGCATTTTTTTTGGGGGGGGGGGGGGGGGCTGTCCTTGTGCCTCCTGTGGTAATAAACATGTTCAACTTGTGTAGTGTATTATGTAGGGATTAGTGTGAGGCTTTGCCCCACTTCAGTAAAGTGGGCATTGGAAGGGTTTAAAGTTGGTCCCTTCCAAATATTCATTCATCTTCTACTGGAATAATATAGATTGAATTTATGTACAGTACATGATAACTCCAATGGTAAGAATCACAAGAGTTTTACTGGAGGACAAATTGTATACCAAATTATCAATGTAGGACCATTCATAAGTTTATTCTTCTCTGCCTCAGACTCTACTGCTGCTCTCTTAGTGTCCATTATAATTAAGTAGATTCAAAGCTTAACTTAATTCATCCAAAATTCTAGTAACAAAGCTCCTACCCCAAAATTGAAGTAACCCAGTAATACCCAATTTCCATGCACTGTATTAAATAGGGGACTTGCATGATTACAGCAGGTACTACCTGCCATGTCTACTTATGGTATCAGTGAACCACCAGTACCATAGAAAATGTATTGGCATTAATGACTGGTACCGCTATTTTTTGAGAACTGAATCTGAAAAAATAGCTAATGCTTACACCATACTACAGTAATAGAAGTTTTATAAAATTTTCAGCGTGCTAATAGCAAATTCCAGGTTATTCAGAGCTTTGCCTGTGGATAAAATGGTTTTTTAAAAAAAAAAGAAAAAAGGTTAGTGGTGACATTCCAAGTGAGCTCCTTAGCTAGTTCTAGGAACTCATTGGTTGGTGCTAGTAGCAGTGAGTGCAGACTGTTGCCAGAGACAGTGTGGCCCAAAATAGATGCTAATTCTTTTTAAAAACACTTTCTAGGCACTACCTCATCTCCAAGAATTTCTGCATTGTCACAAGTGCTGCCCAACAGAATTTTGAGAAGTATTGCAGCTATCTCTGGGCCAAGATTAACTCTGGCAACTATCTGCCACTTACCTCTGCTTTCACCTGCCAATGAGTTTTGAGAACTATCAGCAGCCTCAATGGCATGGTCATAACTAATCTTTCCTTCACTTTCACGCTCCATTTCTTAGCAATTATAGCTCAGACTATTCTGGAATATGCTATCAGCATGCAGGTAATTTTATAAAGTTTCTAAGCCTATAGTATGGTGAAAGCACTAGCTACTTTGTAGTTGCAGTTCTCAAAAATAGCTTTGCCAGTCATGAATGCTAACACAATTTCTATGTTGCTGGAAATTCACTAATACCATAAGTAGGCGTGGTAGGTTGTATGTGACGTAATCCTGCAAGTCCCCTATTCACCACAACATCAACCACTCGCACTCATACACAGTTCCAGATAATCTATTCCATTGAAGCAAGCAAACTATACTTGGCAGCTGTGTCCATTTGCAGGGTTCTCAGTCTCTCTCCCTCCTGTAGTCCTTCCTAGAGAGTTTCGGAATGTTTAATCTGCTGCAATAACTGGTAGTTGGGAAACAGGTGCAGAGTAAGCCCTTGAAAGTTTTTTGGTTCCCGGTTCCACCAACCAGTGTGAGTCCAAGGGGGGGGGGGGGTGGAACAAACTCCTTTTGACCTGGGTTGAAGATGAAGATGACTTTCTCTACCGCTGCACCCTGCAGTTTGGCGACCAGCAACACCCACTGCACTATTGGGGAGAATGGCAGCAGTGCAGAGGTTTGCCATGAGCTGGATGATTGTGTTTCAGCGTAGGATAATCACGATGCTGGGAAGACCACAGATCCTATTGGAGCCTTCCCTGTTGACCTCTCCTTTCAGTTCACCTTTGGCCACAATGAGGGCCATCTTCCATTGGCCCTGACCTTGGCAATGTTGTGTGTGATCACATTCTTGGTGTAGGTACAGGCAGAGAACACTCCAGAATCCAGGAAGTTCCTCCTCTCATGTTGGAGAAGTTTGCCCTGGCTCACAGACTTGCCAATGCTTCCAGTCTTGAATGGTGGACTGTCCTTCATCCAGTCTGTGCAATTTGTCCAGGAACAGTTTCTGGCCACCTCCCTCCTGCCGTAAGACTTGCTAGAAGATGATAGTATCCTTGAAGCACAAGTAGGAGGTGTGTGCCGCAGCAGCAGCCTTGATAGCTGTATCCTTGGTACAGTGGAGAACTCATGACTGGTGGCACATTTTTTCAAGTCTCTTCATTCAGCATCAGAAATGTGCCTTTAATTAAATACCTCAAAATTTTCAAATAGCTCAAATTTTGGACAATTGGGCTTGGATGTTTGGTGGTTTATAGTAAAATGGGTGTTCATTAGTTTATTGGATGTGCTTGTAAGTCTAAAACCATCCCCAAATGGTCCTATTTATGTAGAAAATTTTAAAAGTTGCGATTGATCGGTGGGTCCAGTAGTTTTGGAGGAATTCCTTCATGTAGCGACCTTGCACAGCATCAGTAGTAGGCATTCAAATACCTCAAAATCTTCGCTTCCCTTGAATTTTGAATAAATTATTTTTGTTAAGTCTTTCCGAAGTGTAGGTAAAGCGTAATCTAGTGAGACAAATTGTCTTCTGTCAAATTGCTAATATTTGGGATATGGTAATGGGTCTCCACAAACGACTAACTTTCTCTTGGAAGAGTAGCCCTTAATGTTGCTCAGTCCTTCCACTCCAGATATCTTTGTTCTGAATATAACTTCCTTCCTGTACTTTTAGTGAAGTTTTGCTGATCACAAGGACAGTAGACAACACCTTTAAAAATTTTTAATTTTTAATTTCACTACCATTGTAAAGGATGATGGACAAGCACATTATAATATATTGGATAATAAAAATTAAAAGAATTAATTAAAAATAAACAAACAAAAAATATATATCTCCCTTCGACCTGAAATAAAATCCTACGAAACAATCTTGCTAGCCTAATTATAACTAACACATGTACAGATCTAAAGTTTACCTGAGACTCAAGCAGGCTGTCTCTATAACTTCAACAATGGCCTTGGCTGCATCCTTCTCATTGTGCTGGGGATGAAACCGGGCCCTGCAGGGTGAGTCAAAATGACAACATAGTCACTAATGGTGGCACACACTAACTCTCAAGTACAAACATTACACAACCAAGAATATAATAAAAACATGTACAATGAGAAACAAGACACACTCTTTCCCATTCCTTCACCCATACCTCTATCTTCCCCCCTCCCCCCTCTTCCCCCCCCCCCCCCCCCCCCACTATCACACACACACACACACACGCACACCTAAAAGCATAAACCTTTTTACATGTTCCACTCACTTGAGGGGTTCAATAGTGTTCCCCCTGAAGCAGGGAAGGCCGGTGTCTAGCATGAGTGTGACCAGAGACACCACCTGGTCCTGATAGGGACGCACAGCCAGGTACCCCTTCACACACAACTCCACAAACCAGCGATAGGCATCCGTCTTCTTCCCTCCCATCACTTCCAGCATCTCCTCGGTCAACTTCAGGTCCGGCTCAAACCCCATGTTGCCCCCCGGAGAGGACTCAAACAAAAATCCAAAATCTGCAGAACACGTGGTACACACTAATAAAACTTGTGACATGATCACTAGGCAATAGTCGTTCTTTAAGTTGTGGCTTGTTCATAGTTGACACATTATGTTCAGAATGTAATAAAACAGCTGAACTGTACTGCTTCCAGCTGTGGCGTCTTGTCACCCAGCTTGTCCTGTGGATCCAACTTAGAGTTACACACAGCACAGATGACAGGGAGTGTGTTACATGTAAATCAATTAAGCATTTAGCATCAGCAGCGTGAGGAACTGATGATAGTGCGTGGCAGGTTGAATTAGAGCTCATCAAACATAGCAGAAAGTTTCCACTCCTTAGAGTCAGGGAAAGTTTTCATATGGTTGAAACATGAAGACTGCTCAACAACACTCCAGATAAACATTCACATCATAGCAACAACATCAACAACAACGAAACTCAGCAGCCAAAGGCATTTTGTAAGGTCAAAGTTTAGGGTAAACCTTTTGGAGATTAGGTTACACCACAGCACTATAGCCTAGGTGAGTACAAGACTCTAAAAATTAACTTGATAAAATGATGTATTTTTAACCTATGACATGTTTTGCTGTCAAATGCACTTGTCCAGATGTATGCTGTCAGACAGCTGACCATACTTTGATCCCAAAGGACAAATTAATAAGTAGAGACATTTCCCAAGGATCTGAGCTTGTAATGTGATGATCCTTTACCAATGTGTATGATGTGTCCATCCTTGTCGATCATGATGTTGCCATTATGTCTGTCCTTGATCTGGAGGAGATAGCTGATCAGAGAGTAGGCTGCCATGCTCTTGATGAAGTTGGCACGAGCCTGAGAGAACAACAACTCTACAGTTAACAACAGCAGCTAAGGGGTGCAAGCAAAATCAAATTTCTAACCTTTTGGAATGGAACTGAATCATCATCTCCATACATGGAATTGAAATAAGCTTTTAAGCTGGCTTGTGTGGCCTTGCCGATCTCATCACGCGATTTTGAGTTTGGCACGCACTCAATCACACCACACTGGAATATAATATGTATAAGGATATGTAGATATGATAATCTCACTCACTCCAGAAATTTGTCACTCTTTCATTCTTCCCTACCTCCTCTGCCCAAATGAAGAGCCATTTCCACTCCTCCCTCCCTCCCTCCCTACACCCTCCTCCTTCACACCCTCCTCACATCCTCCCACCCCTACCATCACAACAGCTCCACCCTCATTTCCTTCAACCCCCTCTCCCCAAGGTTGGCACATTCCTCACTCACCCCCACACCAGTGGCGACGACCCTATAAGGTACAAGAAACAGATCCAGACCCACGCCCTCGAATACATCCTTGAAGAGCTGCATGATCTGCAGAGCCAACATGTCCTGGCGCACGTCATCTCCGACCTTAAAGATGCAGCCTTGCTCCACACTCATCTCCTTGAACCTCTCAGGCAAATCAGACAAACTCTCTGGGAATGAAATGAAAGAGAATAAGTAGCAACATCAGAGCCTCCTTCTCTTTCCCCTCCCCTCACTCTTCCTCCCTCCCTTCCTCTTCATTCGTCTCTTTCTCTCTGCCTCCCTTTCCCTTCCTCCCTCCTTCCTCCCTCCCTCCCTTCCTCTCTCTCCTTTCCTCCCCTTTCTCACCAGAGTCCTCAGACACGTTCATCTCCTCCACACAGGCAGTCCCACACTTAGCTACTTTGAACCTCGCCAGATACGGAGCCTTAGCAGCACTGCATATGGTCATGTACCAAGGGCATAGATTATGTGTGTCAGCATAGAATAAGCAATAACAACATTATCACAAACATCCCAGAACACCACCCCCACTCACTCCTCCACCCTTCCACACACACACACACACCACACACAACACACACACACCACACACACACACCACACACACACACACGCGTGCACCCACACACACACAAGGTAATGAATGAACATGCCCACACATGTACCTCTGCATAGGAATGCCAGACTGATAATCTATGCCAAGCAGGACAGAGTCCGGGTTGCTGGGCAAGTACACACCTGTACGGGAGATGTTGTATCAGGGCTAAGTATGGCATATATGCACACACTGGATTATTGAGGGGTGTACCATTGAATAGAAGGGTATTATTATGAGGAATACAACGTCGGTGGATTGAAACTAGGCAGACAAAATTTTTAAATGCAGCACTAAAAATAAGTAGCCATAGTAAATTCTCCTCGGCAGATGTCTGTTTGCTTGCAGATCAAAGTTCTATGCACAATTAGAATCCAGGACCTCACTAAGATTTAATCTCCATATGACATGTATTACATACACTGAGGTTGAGATGATAGGATAGACAGACATAAGCAACAATGAGACAAGAGGAGTTGATCATACACACACATTGAACAGGAGGTCTAATCCTTGCCATTAAAACATCATGCCAAGCCCTAGCCTGGCCCAGGAATATTTTTAAGTCATTTTACAGTCATTACATCATCTTAGTATATTGTGATTGTGAGGGGAAATGGATACAAGCACACACAAACGAACACATACTATGCTGTACATACACACACATACAGTACTAACGATTGAACAGCAACACAGAACCCCACTGTCCACACTAGGGCATCCAACCATTGCAAGTGTGTGTCTCAATAAATGCAAGTCACTTGCCTGTGCTATCTAGCTGGCCAACCACAGGGTAAGACTCTCATTGCAGGCAGACACAGTTTTACCCTCTTCAAGCATGTGCAAGTGCACACATCTGCATAAGGCTGGTAGTACATGCCACACCAGGCAAACAACAGTCAGTGGTCAGTATAGAGGCCAAGATAAAGACAATCCTTGCCAGAGAAGCTACAGGTGTGCTTATGGTGGCATACAGAGCCATTGCATGATTGAGGACACCTACACGCTGACACAACCAAACATGGTAATTCCTGGTGAGAAAAACGACACCTCCACTTACCAGCCTGCCAGCCGACCCCTCAATCCTAAAAAATGCTGAGGTGGTCACAATGCAAAACGCATGGAGCCATGCATGCCAAGGGAATTATCCGTTCAACTTCTTGTCCTGTGGGCAAAATACTTCAGGAGCATACTGCCTCCCCATTTTGAACAAACACTTCCTACCATGTAACATTACTTATACATTCCTTGATGGTGGTGTGACTGTACCTGGCTCCAGCACAATCTCCTGCAGTGCTTTCCGACAGGCCTCACGCCTCTTCTCCTTGGGCAGAGGTCTACAGGTGGAGCAGACAGGTGGTGGGTGTGGTTTGAAGTGGGGTGGGGAGGATTGGTGTTGGGATAGAGTCAAGTTACAGGGCATGTGGTGTATTGTGGAGCCTTGGTGACCTTATAGTTCCAGATATGTCTGTGATCTTCTTGAAGAAGGAGAATTCACGCTCATAAAACATCAGAGCTGATCCGGAGAGATTGGCTTTGATCCTAAGCAAGGAAATGTGACAGTGATAATATGAGAAAGAGATCACACCACTTGCAGTTCATCTTGGGCCTATAATATCATCCATCTTACCTACTGCTCAGATCTTCCAAGATGTCTCCAATCTCAGCTACAATGTTGTTTAGTATAGACACAACCATAATAAACATGGTGGAGTGTGTGTGTGTGTGTGTGTGTGTGTGTGTGTGTGTGTGTGTGTGTGTGTGCACATAGGTTATGTATGCATGTATGTACCATCTTTCTGTTTGTGGTCGTCATCTGTGTACTCATTGGCCTCCATGTTCCACAGGAACTGCATGAGAAGCAATGAGGCTGATCAACATACTACGTCCCGATTATTGTAACAACATGTACCACCATTCCCACTCATCAGACACCACACTAAGGTACACACACTCTGCCCACCCACCCACCCACCCACCCATATAATATTCACTGTTTCCTCACCTGATGAGCCAGCAGCTGTGATTTCTTCCCGGCAGTCACAATATACTCCTTGGCAAACCCAAGCTAGTGAGTGTAAGACCAAGAAGTAAGAGGATGTGAGGGAAGGATGAGAGGAAGTGAGAGAAGGAAGGAGGAAGTGAGAAGAGGAAAGAGCAAGGAAGGAAGAGGAGGATGAGAGCAGCAAGAGAGAGGAGTATGGGTGGAAGGAGAGAGGGAAGGATATGGGTGGAAAGAGAGAGGGGGGAGTGAGAGAAGGAAGGAAAAATAAGGAAGGAGTGGGTAAAAGAGGTAAGTGAGAGAGAGAGATGTGTGTAAATGTGCAGAATAATATTGACAGATGTTAATCACAAGCATCCATCCACACTTAACCATGTGAACCGTGAACAAGTGCTCACCTTATCATACCTCACTGTCTGCACCAGTTGGGGAATGTACAGCAGTATGTCATCCTACAGGAAAACAACAACAATAATTTAAAAAATAAACACAATAACACAATAAATCAGGATCCACACCTGAGCTAAAGTAGGCAGAGACAACAACAAAAGATTAAATGTACAAACATCAACATCTTATGGATGATTACCACAAGGCTTACACACAAGGACACATCCAAGTATCCACCAGCACTCTATCATTATTACAATATGCATGTACAGCAGGCATACTGTGGATGTCCTACACATGCTCACACATGCACACTCACAGGCTGGAAGCAGGCCATGGCTTTGCTGGCAAACTGGGCAGTGATGGGGTGGTGGGAAAATGGCTTGGAGAAGAACTTCAGTGTAGAGGCTGGAGGAACATCCCTCCAGTACAGCAAGTGGTACAGCTAGAGTGGAAGGAAGGGGCGTGGCAAGGAGGGGTGTGGAGGTGGCAAGATAAAAGAATGGAAGTACTACACACACACACACACACACACACACACATGCATACACACACTCACCTCGGGTGCATTCTGGACCACATATTCCTTCTTTGCCAAATACTGCAGAAAGATTACCACACTTCATGTTAGCGCACTTGCTAGGTGTGCGCATGTGTGTATGCACTATACAATGTGTATGCACTATACAGTAAATGTATGCACTATACAGTATATGCATGCACTATACAGTATGTGTATGCACTATACAGTATATGTATGCACATTGCTATACATAGTTTGCATGTCTGGAGGTGTAACTAAAGCGGAACCTAAGGCTGGGTTAGTGGGAAGAATTCACCAGAGGAGACAGGGCAAAGGGTTATGGTGAGGGGCGAAGAACACCAATGGAGGATAGGCTAACACTGAACCTTGTGAGGAGGAATGCAATAACCAAGAGGATGAATTGAGAAGGGTATAAGAAGGTTGCCAGGGCTTGGGATATATGTCCCTTATACAAAGGTTTCAATGGATGTCTGTTGTGCTCACTTGAGCAGCGTCTGGTATGGTAGAGAAGGCCACAGGATGCGTGTGGATCAGTCGGGTCACTTCCTTATTGATGGTGTCCACTGTCTTGAACCTGCACACACATGTACACACACATGTACACACACATGTAAACACACATGTACACACACATGTAAACACACATGTATGCACATGCTCACAGTAAATAAACATGCATGTAGGATGGGAATGACTAGACACAAGTGAGAGATGTGATGATATATACATACTAATATATATGCAGTGACACACACGAGTTAGCTACTGACTCTGGAGAGCACTAAACATGCACATGTACGCACGCACCTGTTGGTGAGCTGGAAGGCCAGGTGTGGGGAGGTGTGGAAGACCATGATGATGGTGGAGCGCCAGTGTCGCTCAGACTGCGTCGGGTTGACCCACCCACTCACCACTTCTTCTCCTACACACCAACACAAGTCACACCAACAATCCCTCATCATTGACCTGATACAACTCTATCACACACACCAAGCCTCCCCTCCCCCCCCCCCCCCCCCGTCCCCAATGGTATGTGCATGAAAAGGGAATAAGGGCTTAGCTAAAGAAGTGTTACCTGGGACACTCATGTCTGCTTGTCCGGTTAGATTCTGCCACACACTCAGCCGCTCAATCTCGTGTTTCTACACCATTAAGTTCACAGCACACACATGTAAGCACTGATGTGGATGAGTGGGTACATGCTATCAATCATAATGAACGTGTGTGTGCACAGAGACACACCACCAAGGCTAGGATCACATTCTTCCGCTTCAGGAGAATCTTATTCTTGGCTAGTGTTGAACTCCGTCTGCTAGTGGTGGGTTGGGGCACTACAGACAACAAACATCAAATAAACAATGAGGACAACAAAATAAAAATGACCGATATGGCCAGAGAACCCTCACCCTGAAGAGTTGCTGCATTCAAAGTCTGCGACTTTGAGCGATTATGAGTTGACGTGGAGACAACATTCATCCAGCTTCCCTGGGAGGTCATACATACATACATACATACATACATACATACATACATACATACATACATACATACATACATACATACATACATACATACATACCTGAGAAGGGCTTGACTCCGCATTGAAAGCCAGCTGCCAAAAGCTACTATTGTTACGAGGCACTGAAGTGGATGCCTCAAAAGCTGCATCTACATAACAACAAAATTAGAAAGAACACGAGCACATAACAACAACAAAAAATATAATAGCCACACAAAAAATAACCGTAACAATTATGGTGAGAGAGCCACAACAATAGCAGGATTGAAATAAGATCAAGGAGGCATACTGGGTAGCTGGCTGGCCGTTGCTATGTTCTTGAGATCCTTCACACTATGCCAGAACCTGCAGAAAGAGGATGCATACCAGTGAACACATGCACATACACCCCCCCCCCCCTGCCTCGTGGTATAATCAGTAGAATACAAGAGCATCAATACTATTACCTTGACACACATAGACCGTCCATGATAAAAACATTGAAATTAATTTTGAATTACCTCTTGCTGAATGCATGAAAAATGTACATCAGAGATGAGTCGTTATTTAGACAGTAATCATCCACTCTTCACGAAAACATTCAACAAACTATTTGCCAACTATTCATCCATCCTTTGCCAAACAACCCTCCCAATTACCCTCCTTTATATCTACATGTGCTGCAGATACCATATGTACTAACTCACTTGACAAGGGTAGACACAGTCTCACGCACTGAAACCATATCTTCCACAGGCCACTTGGGGTCGTAGCTGCATAGTCAGCACAAACAAACACAAAGTCACCACCCACTCACAAAATGTTATTATAATGTGTGGCAAGAGTCAGCCATACCTGAAGAAATCCAGAGCAGTATTGTACACCCTCTCTCTCAGAACAGTTCTCTCCAAGGAGTTGGAGAGCAGCTTTTCCTTGAGAATGGTCACAGCCAACAGGAGCAGCCTGCAGCAATGGAGGTCAGGGCAGTGGAGTAAACACATGGTGGAGAGAGAGGAGGATAGGGAGGAGAGAGTGGAGAGAGGAGAAGGTGGGGAGCAGGAAGTAAGGTATTGAAGACTTGATGTAGGCTCACTGAAAACGTGGAGTGACAGCTTCTGGTGCATGAGAGAGCATCTGTGGCTGAGAGCTGGTTGGACCGACACCTAACGTCAGCGACTGATGCAGCAACTCAACAATCAATGACAACTACATGCAGTGAGTTAAGTGGTACAACACATGTATGAATCAAGCAAAGTACATGAATAACACTATGGCAATGTCATAGTGTCATCATGTGACATCTTACCTGAGAGGCATCTCTGCTTTTAATGACTCCCAGACGATCAGTCAGGAACTATGAATTGTGTGCACACATGGACACCATATGTAATGTAAGAATTGATGGGCGAGGTTGGCCCAGACACAACTGGTAATGCCATGAATTCTACCTTTACCTTGATGAGGAGGATGTGTTGTTTGGTGGGAATAGGAGGAGGACGCTGGTTGGTCTTGAGAGAGCTTGAGGGAGGGTCTGCTGTGAAGATCCCTTTACCTTCCTCCATGATTCTCTTCCACACAGCCGCAAATTCCCGCATGAACTGAAGGTGATGATGGAAAATGTTGACCAATCATGTGGCACAGAATCCCCAAGCAGTAATAGGATGCAAAGAGGCGTACTACGAAGCTGACTAACTATATACACCACAAATTAGCTCCTAAGGAACGAAGGGACGGACATTCCCAGACAGTCCCTGATAATCTTGGATTCATTGGGCACTATTGCTCATTACTGGGGCATCAGCAAATACTAATAATTATTCAGTGGTTTATTTGTCACTATTTTATGAAATATGCATGCAGCTGCCAGTATGTTCTTTAAAAAATGCCTGCAATCTACACTGCACTTCTTTAATAAGCAGTCTGACAGAGAGCAGTTGATTCAGCCTCAAAGACAAGCATCACACACTCATTATCATGCATTGTGATCTTGGATACCACTTACCCTATACTCCAGGTCAGCCCGGCTGGCTATGAGCCAGTGCCAGCAGTCGATTGCCACAGAGATGGACAGTTCACTGAACTCTATCACAGGCAGCTGGCTGATAGAATACAATAAACCCCTTTCCAACAATCCTACAAAGGAAAACAACAAACAAACGACCTTTTACATGATCAACATTTGGGAAAATAATTCACAAAGAACAACTGCGATTATTGTACAGGGTGAATGCAAACAAAGGGCTAATTGATACCACAAAAGGGTTAATTATCATACTATTAGAGGGTTAATTCCATTGAATCAATGAGCAAATTATAATATAAAAACTAGTTGATTGATTATACCTTTGCTAATGATGAGGAGAGCAGTGGCCCTGTACATGGCAATGGTGAGGTCTTCTCTGGAACCTGGAGAAGGTGAATGAGAAGACGAGTGTGCAAGATATGGAACCATGTATCCAGGAAGGATTTATGTGTTGTGGACTCTCTAGTTTATGATTCTTACCACTCTTGAGAGAATCTTTGAGTTGTTGAATGAGAACAGAAGAAAGATTCTTTGTCTCACCACCAGCAACCACTATACATGAAAATGTGGTAAAGGATATTTAAGTCCATAAAATCATTTTAAAACAACACAACAAAAAACAACCATTATAAATACATTATGTAAGAAACTAAACTTCAGCCAATTAGGCAGGACTAAATAGATATACAAAAGAACTATATTGCCCTCTTTCAGTAATTTAGCCAGTCCAAAAATTTAACCGGCCCAGTGGTTTGGTGGATGGAAGACTAAACTAAGGGTACATACAAAATGCTCCAAAAAAAGTCCAGCAGCAGCGAAATCTGCCTAATTTTATTTCTTTTTTTTTTTTGGGGGGGGGGGGGGGGAAGAGGGAGAGAAAAAAAAAGAAAGAAAAGGGGTGCTATTGATGATCCTTTACCAATCCCCATACACATGCATTGTAAGGATAACTCTTCTCAAGGAGCATTCCCCATAACAATCTCAAGCAAACACATTGTGTAAGAGCTATCCCAAATATGCTGTGAAAATTCAGCCCGATTGGAATTCCTATTCAAGAATATTAGCATCATTTACAGATAGACACACCCACTCCCACACTCACTGAGGCCACACCCACATGCCCTCACTCACCCAGCTCAGATTGCAGGCTCATCATCCCTTCCACCTCACCCATGCAGCGAGACCTCAGGTACAGCTTGCTGAACGGCTGGGAGACAGTGTCCCTCAGACAACTCGGCCACTTTCTTACAACTGATGACTACACAAACATAACACACAGAATACACACATGCACACAGGCACACCCACACAGTGGTGACAGCTCAAGAGATAGTCTATGCACTGTGGATATGAAACTGAATTAAGGCTGGCTAGCTATTGCAGTGTGTTCAGTCAGACAAAGAGGAAGTAGCCAAGACAAGATGGTTGCACCTCATTGCCTGAGAGCAACACCAGAACAGCATGTGCAAGAAAATAAGGTGTTATTTTGCATTACTTTGTGTTACCTTAATTGGTTTATTCATTGCATAATTAATAAACAATACGCTAATAGCAAAACAATAAATATAGTAAAGTTAGGAAGTGTGGATGGGATTGCAGAGAGAGTGGACATACTGGAATTTGTTTAGAGTGAGTGTTGAGTTCCACATAGTTGCTGACGAGGCTGGCAGCAAGAGAGACAGAGGTGTGATGCACCAGACCAATGCTCGCTGACTCCACATGGCACAGGTAGTCCTATGCATCATATGAACACATATAAATATGTAATACATGTAAATAATGCCTGCATATTTATATATATATATATGCATATACACAGTTGTGTGCAATATAAGCACACACAGTCCTATAATCACATCATCTGCGTTATCATATTTGACTACTGTACGACTTGTTCAAAATCACACATCCCCTGTACAAACCCTGACCCTCTCTCACTGTAAGATCAATTAACATCTTTAGCAAGAAAAAAACCAAAAATTCCATGTTCTTATAAAAATTTCTTAATCAACTTATGTTATACATCTATCCAGAAGCATTCTTGATTGAAATTCCTTTTCAATTTCTTATATTTTGCAGGAGGACATATAAAGTGACCTTTAGCTTTGATAGGAGTTCTTATAATTGAATAGCCAAATAATAAACCAAAGTAGGCTGAAAAAATTATCGAAAAGTTTAAGCTGAACTAAAAAAGGAGTGTGCATCTCGCCATCAACACTTTAGCATAACAGTATGTTTTGTTGGTTAGTTATGTGGCGATGGTTAGCTTGCCCAGCAGTGAATCATAAAAGCAGGACTGTTGATGGTTATAGTATAGTACAATACTGAATATTTTAAGCATGACAGAAAAAGAAAGCAGAAATTCTCAGTTTTTTTTTCACAGATAAGGACAATTTTAAACAACAAGGTAATATCCAAGTTCACAGGTCAATGATAAGAATATGATTGATTCATACCGACAACTAATTAGGAGGCACCATTTTGTCTTTCCCTTTCATATTAAGCTGCCATATATAGCTACACATTTATACTCAGTGAGATATATATATATATATATATATATATATATATCTCCTCTCCCCTTCCTCCCTCTCTCCCTCTTGCTTCAAACGGACACCCAGCAGGCGCTCGTCTCAACACCATGCAACCATCATCCTGTTTCCACTAATTGACTTGTACAGCACCTCTAAGATGAGTTTGGTTTCCACTGGAGCCCACTTGAGAGCAAGCTCAATGATCTGCTGGCAGCGGGTGGCAAAGTAACTCACAGTTTTCTGCAGTGTTCACGAAAAGGTGAGAATAATATTCATAATAACACAATCTGGAAAATCTTATCTTGTTATTGTTTACACTCACCTCACGCTTGGTAGCATTGTCAGGTACCACAATGGAGTGCTCTAAATAAGGAAGCTTCACCACAACACAAGTTGTAGTTGATTGATCCTGTCGGGTAATACAAACAAACACACACATATGTAAATCACAGCTGTATTCAGTGTTCAAATATGGAAGGGAGTGGCCAATGTTGATCTAACCACCTCCTTCCCTGCTCAAAAGTCAGTTACCATGTTGAGGAGGGTGAGTGAGAGTTCTTGGAGGAGGTCCAACTGAGTGTGAATCACTTTCTTGCTCCACAGCAGGTGAGAAAACCTGGCGGAACAACACAAACACAGAGACCACACAGGCCAGTCTGATGTCACAGAACAGATATACCTTTACCCACTAAGAGAGGAGGAAAAGGACGATACAATGTCTGAATTCTTTTCATGGACTTCTTGAATGCATGGCACTTACAAAACATTATATGCACATTAGCTTTCCTTAAAAATGTATGGAAGGTGATCTCCCTATTAACCCTCCACACATTATTCCTGATATCATGTACATATCCTCATCCCTCCCCATTTTTCCACTGCACAAATATACAAGTTGTGTGCACAAAACCATGGCAACCAACATAAAGGAGAACATACTTGTCCACTAGCTTGCTGAGGAAATTATCGGCCACTTTCTTTATCCGTCCACGGAGATGGTTAAACTTGAAGAGCAGGAGCTGTGCTAGAGACTCCAGCTCCTGAGCACGCTCACTGTTTGCAGGCTACCACACAAACATCCAACAATCAACAAACAAGAGCAGCAACAGAGGAAATATGTCCTGTATGAGTGCAGCACACAGCATAGACTACCTTAGTCTCCATCTTTGCAAGATATTCTGAGAATAGTTTGTTTCCAATCATTTCCACTGCAACTGTACAAGATAAAAAAGACGCACAGTGAAACCTCTCAGAGAGGAAAGTACAGGAGATATCACCCAGGAAAGAAAAACCCCTCAACTACCATAATTAAAGTTACAATGAGAGTTGGGAAGACACTTTATCTCATCTTGTTCAGAGAGATGAAGATGACATAAGAGATGGTACTCACCCACTTTAGAAGAAGTAAACATTTTTAAAGACTAATCTCCATGGAAATTTGCTCCAAAGTAAACATTTACCTATTCTGCAATCGTTAGCAACCAGGTAAACTTTTCTGTTGGATTTTAATTATGTAGCAATATACTCACACCTTTGACTTTAAACTGCAATAACGTTGACTAGTCATAGCTCTAGCCTTAAGACATATACAACATTTCAAAATATTTTACTATGGTGGTGCAATAAAGATATGTGAAAATTTCAGAGAAGAGGAAATCTCTCTGCAGGGGACAATTGCCTATCCATGATGCGTCCTCTCCTCCGAGATTCAATAGCAGATACAAATGTTTCCTCTTCTTAAAACACTTCCTCACACAACTGACCTCCCCTTCCTTCCCCAGTCTCAACAACCTCACACCTCTCATCCTATCCCCTATCCACCACCTCCATCCAGCCCTTCCCACCTCCCCCTCCCCCCACCCCCCCTCACCCCATAGCTCTCCCTGCAAGCCTTTGTCCTCAAGGTACTTGAAGATATCAGGCAAGACCTTTGTGTTCACCTCCAACCTGCAGAACATGCACATAGAGAACACATGACCTGCAGTGGTCGTGAATGAAATATTGTGTGGGATTCCATCACTGTGTGGACTCCCTGAAGTGAGAAATCAAGTCACATTAAGGTCCTGTCCAGATCAATTCAGACAATGAAATGTCAGAATTTACCCCTACATAACGGTATAAATTTGTATCCAATTGTGGAATGGAAATGGTCATCAAATCCACATGGCACGCAAAATGAATATCCACTTATAAGTATTGTAGAGACATTGATGAAGAGAAAGTATTGTGGTTTAAAACCAGCAGGTGCTTAGAATGCAGGGAAATGACAAGAGAAAAATACATATAGAGTTAGATATATCAGCATAATTATATCTTTTGAAGGGTGTGTTCTTCAGGTTAGATGGATTTCCCTCAGATTGGTCCCATTATACTTGATAAATGCACGCACGCACACTCATGCACTCACACATACGCACACATGCATGCACATACACACTCTCTCACTGAACCCCCTCAGTGTAGAACCAGCCTGTCCTGTCTGAAGTGATTGGTCTTAATAAGGTGTCCACCTCTCAGGGATTTAAACAAACATAGTTGGACGTTTTACAATGATGGTATCCCAATTTGTTCCTGAAAACTTCCAACAATTACAGTGCCACAATTTCATAAAGAGGTGGGTGTGACCAACTAATAAAGATGTGCACATGCTCCCACCACACCCACTCCCACCACACTCATTCCCATCACACCATTGTGTACGGAACTCTGCCATTGATCCACCAGCCAGGATAGATCCACCATTGTCTTGATAGGCTTGTGTGCACTAGTTATCTTCCCTCTACATTCACTCACACTGCCCAGCTACTGTTGTTGGTCAGTAAGGTGTTACCTGAGGGCCTCCAGTCTGTAGATGGAGGTGAGGTACATGCACTGGACGAAGGTAAGCCGGTACACAAGTCTGTCCAGTTCAGGGGACTTGCCCAGTTTGTCTATCAGACTCTGCCTGGCCTCCTGCAACTCACCCTAGGAGGAAGAGGAGGTAAAGGAGATAAGGGAGGGGTACACACACACACACACACACACACACACACACACACACACACACACACACACACACACACACACACACACACACACACACACACACACACACACACACACACACACACACACACACAAAACAACTCCTTACATACACATATAAAATAATTTGCAGAAAGGTTTATACATTATTTAATTACACAAAAAAACAACAAAAAAAAACAACAGCAAAAAAACAAAAAAAAAACCCAATTATTATTGAAATTAAGACAAAATGTTAAAGAGAGTGTTCTGAAAGTTTGAAATTATTTTCAGGGTGCTTCCTTGGTTATGCCATGAAAAAATTGACCTCCAGGATAATGAAAGCCAACTAGTGTACCACTTCATTTAATCCCCTATTCAAAAAAGAGTCACACTGTCACACTAACATGACCTTGTCCTATACCATAGTCATGAACAAAATAAGAATCTGACTTAACTTTTTTGATTTTTGCCTCAACAATTTTAACTCCTAACAATATTTCTTTTTTAGGTTATAAAAACGTTATATTAAAAACATCTTAATTTACCAAACCATAACACAGGAAGACATTGATAACGCCCATGTATTCCAATCACCTCATGCTCATTCACCCCCCCCCCTCCCCCCACACACACCTCCCACCTTTTTGAGGCCTCAACCCCACATATACAAGCTATTTGCACCTGGTGGTGGTGTGTGTGTTCTGGACTGTACATAGACACCATAATATATATATTTAAATATGAATAAATTTTATAATATAATTTTCAGAAAGGAGTCTTATTTTGTTGAGTGCAGGTGTGTGGGGTCTATGTGGCACTCACAGAGGCAATATTCTCTATCTTGAGGGGATGGTTGAGTTCCAGCTCCTTGTCCAGATACTGCTCCGCTCCCAAGGAGAGCAGAAGGGGGGACTTGGTGGCTATCTCACGCACATTCTCATACCACGCAGATGGAAACACACCTACACACACACACACACACACACACACACACACACACACACACACACACACACACACACACACACACACACACACACACACACTCCAAATAATCATAAAATAATCATTACATCATATCAGACCATCATCCTGGCCTTAATCCTAGCCATTGCCATGGCAATTATCATAAGACATTGCCCAGAATTAATTGTAGCTATTACCATAGCCCTAGCCCTAATTTAGTAATAGGGTTAGTCCAGTATTGATCTGATAATCATGATGAGGTAATGCTATGATTGGGACAAGAACAAGCAACCTGCTTCAAATCCCTGCCAACCAACCAGCCCTATGGCAGTCTATTGGATGCCTCCCACACAAACTAACACTCAAACACATTTGGGATGGCAGAATCTGCATGGGAGTGCAGAAATGTGAAGCACAAACAATGGAAAATAAAAATCAAACTATTTATTACTATTTATCCCATTCTATACAATCAATTATGCACTATTAGGCTTCATAAGAATATAACTAATTCTTAAAATATTATTCTGTCTATCAATAACAGAAAATTCAACCACTGCCATCCCAAAGAAGGGATCCCAGTTCATATATTATTTTGGTGCTTGCTTGTATCAATGACACAAAACGTCTCTACTCCCACCACTGTTAAAGGATGTCTCACCCCCATCAATGCTTACCAATCTGGAAATCGCTGAAGCCCATGATGATGCAGTAGAGCCAGAAGTCCCTGAAGATCTTGATGACCTTCTGCGTTGGGTTCACGATGGGATCCATACGCTTCATGAGCTGCAGAGAAGAAGATGCAGTGCACAGTAACTTACACACACTGCATGTGTGGGAGCTCTCATGCATGACAGCCATGAAGGGCGGTTATAGGAGTGTGCACACACATACACACGCACATACACGCACATGCACACACACACACGCACCACATGTCATCACCACACTGATGCACAGAGAATCTACTCATTCCTTAAATTAGCACACGAAGTGGTTCCAACCTCACTCCTCCAGCAGTCACATGCTCTAAGTGGTTTCCACCTCAACCCTTAATTGGCTGGAAGCCCGGTGGCTTCCACCTCACTCTCCCAATTGGCCCAAGCTGTAAGTATTCTTGGTCCTTAACTGAGGCAAACTTTAAGTGGTTTGAGTTCTTAACTGGCCCTTAATCTAAGTGATTTTGGTCTTTTTTAACTGGCCCAAGTTGTAAGTGGTTCTTGTCCTTCAATTAGCCTAAGTGGTTTCCACTTCATTCCCTAAATTGGCCCAAGCAAGTTAACACCTCACTCACCAAATGGACCCATGCTCTCGTAAGTGGTTTTCACCAGCGTGGTGGTGGACCATGTGCAGGGGAGATCATGTACATTACATCATGTTGGGAGTATAACTTACTGTTGCAATAACAGGAAGCATCAGGCCCAGACTGAACGAGCTGGATGTAGCCTGCACACACGCACACACATACAAGCACAACATGGACGGGAAAGGAAAACAGAATGTTAAAAATTATTCTATAGAGTCAAGCCTTAGCTGAATAGAACCAGTTACCTAATTGAGTTTTAACTCCAATCATAGAGGAATTTGTGAAACTCACAATAAACTGTTTTAGAGAGAGAGAGAGAGAGTAGAGAGAGGGAGAGAGAGAGTAGAGAGAGAGGGAGAGAGAGAGAGAGTAGAGAGAGGAAGAGAGAGAGAGTAGAGAGAGAGAGGGAGAGAGAGAGAGAGGTATATAACCTTGTGTGTGGCATCAGCCCTGTCACTAGCTTTGTTGGCCTCGATGCCTTGCTGGACAAACAGCTGCAGAGACTTCAGCATCAACTCCTGTCTCTCCTCATTCTCCCTCAAGTGGTTGGCCACATACACAAGAGAGTTGACCATAGGCTGGTAGATATGGCTAAACAACAACAACAACAACATTATAACATGGCACATCATACCAAACACAACAAGCATGATGTTGTCTCACTTATATGCTGTCTTCTTTTCCTTGGAGTGAGCCGAGAGAGAAGGCTGCCCGAAAGATAGCTCCATAAGTTGACTCAGTAACTCTATAGAACTGCTGTCCTGCACATCACAACATTCAAGTTGACCACATGATTGCTGCAAAAACCACACATCTGAAACCTCAGATGACGACGTGTACAGCTATACACTAAATCCATTTAATGACAACTTTAAACAATCTTCTTTCATGAAAGGTATATTCTTGCAATTTCTTGAAGCTAATAATGTGGGAATAGGGAAAACCAATCACATATGCTGGTAGCATGTGAGGATGAGCATGTGGGCTACCATCACTGAACCTAACTCCCACTCCCTTCCTCTCCCACCCCCTCCTCCCCCCACTCCCTCTCCCCACTCCTTGTCCCACACTGAACACTCCATAAGCATGTATCTTCACACCTAAAACAGCTCACCCCAGTAATGGTGGCTATCTTCCCCAACTTGATGATGATGATGCCATCCAGGTTGCTACAGGGATGGAAGAGACGTTGCTGGAAGATGCGGACCACTGTCTCCAAGACATTGTGTTGTTCCTTCATCTCCACTGCAATCTCACCCAGTAAAAGCACAGTGCACTCGGCTGCACGAACTTTGGCACTGGGATGTGGGTGTACAGGAGAAGAAAGGCAAAGGCATAAGCATGACAACAAAGTGATATGCCCAGCAATACAGTAAGGTGACAAATATTAGTGGACACCATTATGGAAGTGAAATTTTAAAAATATATATAAGGAATGTAAAATTTTTTTAATTTTTTTTTTTTAATTTTTATTCCAAGGTGATGTTCATGCTAGCATTCTCTAACTAGGGAAGATGAAGCAGAAGAGATGGAGAGATCCAAAGTACAAGTGAAGGAACTGTGAACTATCCTCAATTCAGGAATTGCACAGAGCTCAGAGAGGAATATCACAAACAAAACATCTTCAATTCTCAAGCACAGAAGGTATTTATTTGCCTTGCACGATTAAGAAACAGCAGAAGGAAGATAGTCAGGACGAAGAGAACCATGGTATTGTGTCCAATATGATTTCATCCAGCAGAGGCACCTGGTGTTACCTGGGGCCTGCACTATAGTTGAGGGGAGATAAACAAACAGTGGGATTTAGTAATGAATTACAGAGTTTTAAATTGTATTAAAAATGATGGGTGGTATCATTTGGTGCAGTTTAATTTGAAAAGCTGAGAGATGTCACATGATTTGTTCAAATGAATCATTCTGGTTAACTGCATAAGTGTTATTCTTTTCTCAGACTGTCTAGTCCTCTTTACCCAAGTGGATCTTGTAGAATTACATTAGCATAATCACAGGGAATATTGAGAACATTAAACTTCACTCATAAATTAATACAAATTAGAATCTTCTATTAAATGGCACATATATCATTCTTAATTTGTATAATATCAAAATAAGACCAAATAGGTCATTGTTCTACTCTTTGCCATATTAGAGTACCCTGCAAAGTTTAATTGGATATGACGTATTAAGACAAACAAACACACATTATGTTCTCTATATACACGTCAGATATATGATCAAGATTCATGAGAGATTCAGAACAAGTACTCCTCTTATCCTGGACAGGCAATATTTGCAGCAATCAAGGAGCTATTAGAAGGCGAGAAAGAGGAAGAGAAAGGCCAGGGAAATCCCTACTCAGAAAACAGGATATGCCAGTATCTGGTGCTAGCAGGTCAATGCTGACAACTCACTAGCACGGTAATACAACAACTTAATTAAGGGAATAAATACAGAAATGAATAATTCATAATTTACTAGAGGGACTGGAGCTATGTGGACCCTTTATCAAATCCAAGTTGAATGTTATTTGTTGTTGTTATCAAATATATTAATGATGTGTCATTACCGTTGCTGTTTATTGATTATTGACCAATGCCACATAATTTCTAAAGCCAGGCTGCTCCTATCATTCAAGTTCAGACCCAGGCTAATTGAGCAGTTTGGCTGCCTATAGATACCAAGAAGACACACACACACACCTAAATATTGTTTTATTATAATTTTAAAAGAAGTCAGTTATGTAAAAAAAAATTTTAAAAACACAAGAGAGGTCCCTAACTAAGACCGTGGCAAATAATTACTACAAATATTTATTAAAATGTAGTGTTTTAGACCAGAAAAAAATTGTTAAAAATAATTAAGATGAGGGTAAATTGAGGTAAGATCTACAGCTTTTGGTTTTTATATAACAAAATCATTTTTTGTAACCACAGGTTTTCCCTACAGTAAAAGCACTTATTTGTAACCAACTAATTGTAACAACAAATTTTGGTGTTTCCAAACAGTAAATAATTAGTTAAAAACCATTCTTGGGTAAAACTTGTGGATGCATCCCCCCCCCCCCTCCCACCATTCCAATGTTCCTAGACCTGTGTGTGCCACAGGTAAAAATGAGATTGTTTCATCAGGCTCCACCTAGTGTGCCAACATCTGCATGTGGTATTCCACGGCACACTAACATGTCAACCACAGATGGAGAACAAGTTATGCATGCTTATAAATAGATACACTCAATTCACCTAATCTATACGTGCAGCCCTAGGAAACACCCACAAGCACCAAAACAACAATTGTCTTCCGTACTTATATGAAGTGAATTATCTTACACAGTGTCTATGGCGTACAGAAGGTTACCCAACGGTTCAAGAAATCCCTTCACGCAGTCAGGCTGTCCCATGCTGCCTGTCAACAATATCCTAAATACACACATGCCCACATGTACACACACACACACACACCACACACACACACACATCAAAATTGCATTAACATACATTTGGTGCATGTAATCACATGTGTAAGGTAAGGAATCATCATGTAAAAGGTGTGCTCATACAATATGTAGTGTAACAACTTGCAATGTGATTTATAAGTAACTAGGGAAAAACTTTCCTTACAGACTGATTCTCCGATGTAGTTACAAAATTGTGTAAATTGCTTATTGTATTTTGTAGGGATATATTATAATAGTGGGATGGTATAGTATTAATATATATGTATATATATATATATATATATATAGACTTGAAAGAACAGAAGGAAATGAACCAAGGAGGGTGAAATGGGAAAACTAAAGGGGACTAAAGCACAGTCCAGGATACAAATCTCCAACTTTAAGATTGGGAGACCTAGCCTTGATCGATTGGCCATGGTTTCTTAGGCTTTTTTTGGTACAGAGTAACATTTGAATTTCTTTTTCCTTTTTTCACAGAGCATTCTCCAAGATGAAACTCAATCTATGCACTCTCATTGCTATCCTAAATAGACTGTAAAAAATTTTGTGGCGGTTCAAATCTCTGTTTGGGAGGAGAAGTATTACTTATGGACAGACAGACGCTTGCAAAATATATATAGTGGGAGATGATGGTGATATCCAATATTGGCATAAACACACTCTTGATATAAGAAGGATATCAAGTTGTGTAACACGTGATCACTGTGTAATACACTTCTGACAGACAGACAAACACACCTACACACTGCACCAGCCAGAGCCCGGAGGACTGTGATGAATGCATCTTGTCGTGACACATGCACTTGGATCAAGAAGGTGGACTGGTATTTGGGGCAGTGTTTGGGCTCTTCCATTAGCGCCATGGGGATGTCCAGGTTGTTGCTGCCACTACTGGACAGGGCGTCTCCATACATCCCAAAGAGGAGGTTAGAGGTCACAAAGTCCTTACATCTAGTCAGAGCCAAGCTGAGGGAAGGAGAGAGAAATATCCAACATATATAAGGAGGAGGGGGGGGGGGGGGGTGGGGAGATTGGTGGGTGTGATAAATATACTGAAGTGGTAAAAAAGCTTTTAATTTTTTTTTTCTGTTTTACACACCACAAAAAGATTAACATATTTAAGTAACAATCATATCTTCTTTTTTTTTTGACCAAAAAAGAAAAAGAGGTTCAAATTTGGCCCCCCCCCCCCCCCAAAAAAAAACAACAAATAATTGTTTCAGCCATTTGAACGTTACAGTGCTGTTGTTGCCATTTAAGGCTGCTCCTTTTTTAAAAAGTGCTGTTCGTCAGCTAGTTGGAAGTCTTTTCTTCAAACATAACTGTGCAGCAAAGAAGCTCAAGCTTGAAATTATGCCATCCATTCTTCCATTCTAACGATTTCATAGACTGATTGCCCTTTTTTGTAGCAGTAAATCCTTGAACATTGGGGGGGGGGGGGGGGAAGGGAGATCTTACATTTTTCAATCATTTTACATTATAAAAAAAAATGGAATGGAAATTTATGCTGTCCACTACTGTATACTCCATGCGGGGAAGGTGTAGGGAGGAGTGAAGGAGGTGTGAGAAGGGGGGGATGTCCTGTTATGAAGAGTAATAAATCTGTGTTTGGATGTTTGGATGATGAAATGTGGTGGAGTGGTTCAGGAGAGAGCGATGGGACTTACTTGACTAAACAATTAGATTTCCCTACCAGAGTTGCCATTCCCTGCAAATAAGAACAAATTTTTAAAATTCAGACTTTGGAAAGAATTTATTCAATAAATACAAACAACTTGTCAACTCAAGTCCTAGACCTCGTCCCAGTTGAGCTCCATGTGGTGATGTGGGCTGTAAGAATAGGTAAAGTATTGTCAATGTAATATACACCTGCAAGATGGATGCTCGAAGAGGTGTGACCAAGACATTCAGTTTGGTGGTGTGCACAGTCAGCAGTGACGACAACCGTTGAAAGGAAGATTCAATCTCTACAATAGACAAATAACCCTGATGCAAAACAAAACAATCATACATACAGAATAGCACATATAGAAGAGTACAGTACCGTAAGGTACAATAGAGTACAGTATAATACAGAAAAATACAGTACAACATTAGCTTCACAAGGAACATTCACCCATTACATGTATTTATCATACAATTATAAGATAAGAAGAGACCTTTATGACCTTCAACAATACAGATTCAAGTCAAAACATGTTCATGGAACAATGTGATTCTCTCGATGGATGATATATTTTACATCTCCCCTCCACATGCCGCCACTCAAAATTAAATATTAAGCCCTGTGCTCACCTGAGTCGCCCTGCACAGCCCAAACCAGCAACTCAACAGCAACGCACATCACCTGCACCATGTGGAACTCCTTCACATTGAAACCTGTCAACACACCAAGCTCCTGTACACCAACAAGGATGATCTTCTCCACCAGCTTGTACACTTGCCCCCTCAACTCTTCATTTGGTTCTTTAGGTAGGGGTGGGGTGTGATTTAGCAATATAACTTCACTGCAAACTCCATTTAATTTAAATATATGCAGTAAATATCTTAAAAAATAATGGAAGGATCTATGGAAGAAACCCAGTTTGCTATTATTTTTTGACTGCTTTTATTATTTGTTTACTAGTTCGCTGTAATTTGTTGACTAGAGTGATGCACAGCTGAATTTGTGTGAGATATACTTACGCACTTTCTAACACAGAGATTGAGTGACTTTGGATGATTGCCCTCCATTTATATATTCAGTGGAAGTGGCAACCAAATTTTGCAGTTCCTACTGATACTCACCACCAGGGAATGCATTGATGGTGTCTCTCAGGAGACTGATCATGGTGGAGTGAAGAAGGCTCCCCAGGAAGCGGTGAGAATATCCCTGAGTCAGGAGCTTGTCACTTGCCTCCAGCTGCTCCAGTCTCTGCTCCAAGGCCTTGATGTGGAAATCACCCAGTACCGACAATACCTGAATTACAAATCAAATGGGTAAGGGTGGACAGTTGACAAAAGTATTATCACACAGTTTTAAATTTTTGAATGACACTCATTACCCTGATATGTTCCCTGATATCTTCCAACACTTCACATAGACAGACAAAATTTGTGCTACTTGAATTTGAACATTTTCCGAGCAGACTCACAAATTAACATAAATGAAATAATTTATATACAAAAAGAATTTACTGGAGGTTTATTAGCTTAAGCTCGGAGAATAATTTAGAACACAAAACAATATACACATAACCTACCACCAATTAGTCCTTTATAAAGGTCCACACACACACAAAAAAAAAAAAAAAAAAAAAAAAAAAAAATTAATTATTTTTTTTTTCAAACACACCACAACAAATGTTCTTGAGCATACACAGGCAACTCAGTCCCACGCAACACACTACCACTGGTAATACGGTTGTTTATGGATTGTACATCAATTCACAAACGCATCCATATAGTTATAGCCATGTGTTAAAACTAGTGCTAGAGTGAATGAATATAGATCTTTTTCAGACATTACAACATCAAATCTTAAACTTTTGCTGCAATGGCAAACAGCAATTCTCCACTTTGCCCAAAATCCTCCCCTCTCCCCCTTCACCTCCCTTGTTCAAGGTCTGTGAGCACCCTTGCACTCCACAACCATCTCCCCATTCGATTAATTTGTCAAAATTAGCATCTGTTACTCTTATTCCCCACCCAACTCCCACCCAACTCCCACCCATTCCCTCCTCTCTCCCCCCTCTCTCTCATCCAGCCAATCATTCTTCCCATCAAACCAATACATACCACTTCAAGGAAAACCATGAAGCACTTGTGGTTGTGCCCTGCCTCACGAAGCCACTCCCACTTGGCATCATCTTCAACCCATGGTTCAGAGTGCGGCTCACACACGGTCCAGAAGGCTTCCCTCCTACTCATGGGCGTTCCCAGGAAAGCTTTGGTGGTGCCCAGAAGGGCAGGCACTGTTGCCATGTACAACTTATCTACAACATCAGAGAAAGGGTGGGAGATCAGAACAAAAGGAGAGAATATCAGAAAAATAGTTGGAGGAGGAAAAAAAAAAGGAAATTAATGGACAAATACAAAACTGATGGTGAAGGATATATTAGAGAATAGTAGAAAGAGATGAGGGAAAGAGGGAAAAGACGGAAGGAGTTGGGGGGGGGGGGTGAAGGTTGGTGGCGAGTGAGGAAGATGAAGCTGATTGTACATTCATCCTCACTCTGAAAAGATGAGCACCCTTTTACAACATACCATCTTTCTTCTGATCAAGCTGTTTAACGAAAACCTCCACTAAATGATTGAACACCTCCAGTTGAGCTTCATGTATCTTTAACAGGGATATAAATTTTTTTTAAAAACAAGAGTAAAAGTCACTAATAAGGTAATTTAAGTATATTGCTGTGTCAGAGAAAGTTGTGAATATGCAACCTCACTTCATCATTCTGGAATCTAATTGCCCTCAGAGCTGTTCAACCCACTGCAGCCCACGCCCCTTCTCTTCCCAATAGTAATAGAATACAACCACCACCGTATGTGTGATGCTCACACAACCTTCTCTGGCACAGATGTGACACCCACCACACCTTCTCCCTCAGCGGACACTCACAAAACACCGACACATTGGACAAGATGAGGTTCAGCTTAAAACAAAACTGCTCTGCTATCAATCCATCTGCATTGCCACATACGATAGAGAGAAAAACTTACAATATTTACACAACAAATTAGTAAAGACTGTTTACAAACCAACCAACCGCACTTAAATTAAGGGTGCACACACCCATTTCCCAAGATACTGTTGATATTCATGAGGCTTTAAATAAGATGTGTCTGAATTAGGCACTATAGCTTATGGTATGCAAAATTAAATAGAGACTAAAAAATAGTTTAGTAGAAAAGAAACAATCGCTGCTTAGAGGGTCGGTCACAATTACAGTGACCTTCATGTAAATTGTTTCAGGGGGTTCATTTCCAGACCATCTTGGCTGCTCCAAACATGCCTTCTGGATGAGAGTGTAATTAGTATTGGTATTGCTCACATTGTGATCACTGGAACTATTGTATTCCAGCTGGTGCTTTACATGTTGTGCACCTTGTAAACAATGTCAAGCTCGTGCGAATAACAAGCTCACTTCATGAGCAGGGACATTAACAGTGTTTTGATAATTTACTCCTACTGTCCTATTCCTATCCAGTGTGTCAATGGGGCACCTTTCTTGGCAGAGTGCTGCACCCAGTTAGCCCTCACTGTCTCCTTCAATAAATTGACAAGGTAACCCACCACTTTCTCCTCATGGACCTTCACATACAGAGAGAGGGGGGGGGGGGGGGGGGAAAGAAATGATGTGGAATAGGAAAATGGAATACAAAGGATAAAGCGCTCTACAATCATGTATGTAATACTTTTTTTAAAAGTGCCTTGAGAGGGCTTTTCGGGGATATTGTAAGAGAAAAAAAGTACTAAAGGTCATTGGTTGTTTTGCTTTTTGATGTTTTTAGATTAAAAAAATTTTTTTTTCTTTGACAGTATTGAATTCTTGCCATAATACTGGACACGTCTTGTTCACACACACACACACACACCACACACACACACACACACCACACACACACACACACACACACACACACACACACACACACACACACACACACACACACACACACACACACACACACACACACACACACACACACACACACACACACACACACACACACACACACACACACTTAAAACTTAGAAGCTTCTCATGGTATGAAGTACCATGATGGCAGTGTCCTGGATGAATCCAGGACCAATGGCAATAAACTTAGCTTATGATGGCATCACACAGAAATGTTGGGGTCTGGTCAGATCTCCTTCTCTTCAAAATTTTCTTCCACAGGCACAACTTAGTGTTCTTAATTCAGATTGCTTGTTAGCTGAGCAGGTGTTCCATCGCCTGGATGTTGAAATTTTCTCTACACCATCTAAACACAGATGAAACCACCCCTTCCTGTCCTGGAACAACTCATACCATCTATCATACACACCAATTGCCTGCAAATCCACTTTCAGAACATCCCTCCACCTCTTCTTTGCCCCGTGGCATGGTCTCTTCATGTTAAGCTCCCCAAACAACAATCTATTTGGAAGCCTTTCTTCATCAATGAGACCCACATGACCCAGCCATCTTAAACGCTGCTCCAGAATGATATCACAGATGGAGTGCTGCAAGCCAAACCTATGTGATAGGCTTTGAGATGTTAATCTTTCATTCCATTATTGGTACCTCGTCACACCCAGGATTGTCCGAATACAACGGTTATGAAAAGAATTCAAACGTCTTGTATGCACAGCCTTCATCGTCCAAGTTTCAGCTCCATACAGTAATACAGCTAGAACAACTGCCCTATACACTGCTCTCTTTGTGGCCAATGAGAGGTGTTTGTTCTTAAATACTGGCACCCTCAAACATCCAAATGCTCTAGCTGCTCTAGAAATTCTTCTAGTCACCTCACTAGTGATCTCCCCATCTCTTGAGATGTTAGCACCCAAGTATGTGAAGTCCTGGACTACATCCACAGAGCCACCCTCCACCTGCACTGGTCTGACATCACTCTCATTCAATCCCTCACCAACAACCATCCCTTTTGTCTTCTCAGTACTCACAGTTAGCTGTGTGGTCCCCAACCAACTTCCTACCATGCTTATATAACACACTCACTCCTGCACCACTACTCCTATTGTGCCAATCAGCCACCATAGCACTAAAGTAGATATTAAATAATGTGGGTGCCAGGGTACATCCCTGCCGTAAGCCATTCCGGACCTCAAACCTATCAGTTACAGTCGAACCCACTCTAACCTCAGCATGCATCCCCTCATGGAAAGATTTCACAACATTCAACATTTTTTCTGGCACACCATACTTCTCTAGGACCTTCCATAGGGCTTGCCTGGGCACTGAATCATAAGCCTTCCTCAAGCCTACAAAAAACACATACAATGATTTGCCATATTCCCTCGCTTTCTCCACAAGCTGTCTAGCAACAAAAATCATGTCTGCACAACCACGTCCTTTCCTGAACCCACTCTGTGACTCTGGCAGAATTTTTTCAGCAATCACTTGCAATCTTCCCTGTACAATTCTGCCTAGTACCTTCCCTACTACATCCAACAAACTTATTCCACGCCAATGGTCACACTGCTTCAGGTCACTGGGATTGGAACAACCACTGCGTCCTGCCAGTCTCTCACCACTTTACCTTCTTCCCACACCTTCTGCATCACCTCCAGCATTCTATCCCACAGATCTACACCACCATGGAGGATTAGTTCAGGAAGGACACCAGACTTTCCTCCTGCCTTTTTCATCTTCAATTTGGTTAGAGCCTGCATCAATTCCTCTTCGGTTGGTGGCATATCCAAATCCAAGTGTGGTGGGAGTAGTGGCAGAGTGTCAATCACTTCATCATTGACTGCACAGGGTATGTTAAGTATCTTTACAAAATGCTGATGCCATCTGGCTCTTACCTCCTCGGGACCCTGAGTCAAACTTCCATTTTCTTTCATGACAGCAGTGGGTCTAGTTGGTCTTCTTCCAGCATGAGCCAGCTGCAACTTCCTGATACTCTCCACCTTGTGCAACCATCCTTTTTTGCAGCTTCCCCCTCCTTGGCAACCCTGCATATCCATTCTTCCTTAGCATTGTCCACTGCAACCTTTACCTTTCTCTGATGTCTCCTAAACTCCTTCCGGTTGGCTGACACACACACACACACACACACACACACACGCACGCACACACACACACACACACACACACACACACACACACACACACACACACACACACACACACACACACACACACCATATATACTTACCGCCCCATCGTTAAGCATGCACCTCATGCAAAGGGAATCAGAAAGATATCATCATCAGACTTAATGGCTACTAATGCGACTTCTTTTGCAAAGATGTATAGGTATGGGTTGTTAAGCCAATCTATGCTAAGTTTAAATATGTGCAGTAAGAGGAAAAAACACTTACTTTAGCCTCTGTCTTCACAGCAAAGAGACCTAGTGCAACTACAGCAGCTAGGGCTCTGCCATTGAGCATACAGGGGACACCTTCAGAGCCTCTGCCAGAAGTGTCTGTTAGGAGTGGACAATAACCAATTAGCTTCTCCACCTAAACAGACAAACATTTCATAAAAAAGATTTAAAAAAAACACAAGTGCAAGCATAAGCTGCATACATGCGATATTCTGAGCTCAGACAAGGTAGGTAGCTAGCTACAGATTTCACTAGCTTCAATAAGTTCTTTGAAATTCACCTTTTCCAGAGGTAAGCTGGTAGGAATTGAAGCCAAAGCATTGGCGTAGCTCATCAGACAGGACGAATAAGAGGACCCAGTGTCTCCAAACCTGGCCATAGCGCACAGGAGGAAAACAAATTATGTAATTCCTTCTCTTTAGGAGTGTCAACAATTCAAGTCATAACAAAACCGAAAATATCCAGGTCGACCATTACCTTCTAGTTCGGTTAAGGGTCTGCACTTATTGTGAGCTGTAAAACAGAAGGCCTTTTCGTTATGGGAAGTTAAAGGAAGCTGGTGTCATATTACATAATCACTGCTATGACATGGGGGTCCTATTTTTTGTGCTATTGAATATGGGTATCAGTTTCTCTTCAATATTAATGGATGTTTTTTTTTTAATTGATAGGTGGTACAATGATTCTCAATTATCACCTTAGTAGTCTAATCAATTAAGCAGTCATTGCCAACAGAGGTTGGACAAAAATTTTAACAAGGCCTTCTCATCTGGAATTGGTTTATTGGCATATATTATTCCACACAAAAAATCCCACCCTAATCCCTCCATAACAACACCTCATTTAAGCTCAAATACAAAATGGCTGCCATTGCACTGGGCCTAATAATTAAGTGAACATGATTTTGGAACTAAATAACATAGAAATGTATATGCAGTATCCTTTCTAATTATCATAGGGGTGTTCTTTCATATGGTGGAACTATGAAGTTCATAATAGGTACTGGTTAAAGTCAAAATCAATATATATCAATACATAAAATGATCTTGTTCTGTGTGTATGTGTGTCTGGCTGTACAGTATACATTCTTTCAATTTTGAAGCTACAGAGACATGATAGGTATCAAAAGAAATGGAATTTTATTCTGAACACCATGGTCATTTGACTCATTCTTAGCATGGTTGGCTAAAATTATTGAACACAGTTACACAGATAAAAAGGAGAGAGAGAGAGAGAGAGAGAGAGGGAAAATAAATTTTTTGAAAAAAAGAAAAAAAAAATTATTATTATAAACAGAATGTGTTCTGGAAGGTCTGCAGTTAAGTTTTTATTCCTGTTAATTTGGTAAATTGTTGGTTTCTCAGGTTGTACTGCTGTCTTGGCAGCTACACTAGTTTAAGTTTTTCCATTATTCACTATATAACATCTTGAGCTCCTAGAACTCAATTGAATAAAAGCAGCTGCTGTATCCTGGGTCATGTTATTTGGTTAAGTGAACACCATTAAATAATTGCTGCACTTCATTGGTTCAGACAATTGACATGCTTGTATTGTTGTGGATATGATTTTATGTAGTGTTCAGTAAACAAACATGTTTGGATAACTGACTTCCTATTTAGCACAGTATATAGCTATAAAGAGCTCAAGTGAATATGAAAATACTACCTTTCCACATACATAGTTTGATTTCCACACCTTACCTTATATCTCATAATCCTTTAATGAAAGCAAAATCTTAAATTAGAGGGAGACAGGAATTGAACTCACACCATTAGTAGACCCCAAAACTTAAATTTAAAAAATAATTAAAATTTTTAAAGATTCTCTTCTTTGAGTGTGATTTTGGCCATTAAAATCATAGAGAAAAAAAAAGGAGAAAGATAATAGTATAAATTCATTGATTGAACTGTGAATTAGCAGACTTTGTTAACAATAAATCGAACTATAATATTAAAAAGAATAATAATAATAAAAATTAAAAAAAAAAGATCTAAGAAGGTAAAAAGTGGTAAATGAATGAAAACTGTTTTAAAGTTATGTATTCCATGATAATTTTTAATTGATATGGCAAGTGCTTGAGACATGAAACTCAAACACTTTTGCTGAAATAGTGGTCCTGTCCAGGGAGTTTTGTTGTGTGTTTGTTGATATATATATATATATATATATATATATATTTTAAGTTAGAAACTTAAATTTCATTCAAGATGAGAGAATTGAATATGATATTCTTAGCTGTAGAATAAACTTGCCATCTCCAATTTATAAGCTCATGTTATTATGCATTTGATCTTGCTTCATGAATCATTTAGCCATTTTGTGATTGTTATTACAAAGAATTGATTTGTGGTCCAATACTGACTCAAAACTAAAGCTCACCACAACCCTAGATTGATACTTGTTCTGTTCCACAGCCACCATCATCTAATTAATTAGGACATGCATGGCAACTCCATACCTAAACAAATTTCATATTCACACACTTCTGGTGATAATTCTGCCACAAGTTAATATCCCTACAGGATTGTTCTTTGTTTTCAGAGCTTTTTTTTTCCTGACCACTCAGGAGTAGGAGCAGTTTTCTGGGACAAACCCCCCCCCCCCCCCAGCGATATGACTAATGCTAATTGGAATATTCAAAAGGAGAACCTTATCAACTCATGTGGTGCATTAGTTCGAGTCAGTTAGCACTTAAGAATGTCATTTGGCTGAATCAACCCCCTAGTGCATCAATCCAGTTGGTCAGGAATTTTAATGGTATTATGGTTCAAACCCACCACCAATTGCACTCATTCTGTGAGCTCAATAAATATGGAAGGAGTACCAGGGTTGCCATGATGTGGTCTGTTGATCAGGCTAGCATAGTCAGTCTGAGGCTATCTATCAATGATGCCAACAGCCAGATGCAGGCACCATCACATGTCTGTGTCCGCCATGGGCCTTTTGTCCCTCCTTATCATTAATTGAAAAATGACTTCAGAAATGCATTTTTATCCAATATATTCCCATTTTTCATAGATTATAACTTCTCTTCTTCAGATTATACACACCCCAAATCTGCACAACAGATGGCAAAAATAGCGAGGTTGAGTTTGAAGTTCTCTTAAGGAAACTAAATTTTGTTAATGGAATGCTTCAGCTTAAATTGTCTCCAACCAAAGATAACCTTGATACCCATCTACTGGTCCAGTTCATTTCCCACACACTCCCTGTAAACTGTGGAATCTTGTCCCGTAAGAAGGCTGTCTTCAATACATGTAGGTGTGCCATTATGGGTGTTAGTTTTGTAATATAACTTGGAATAAGTTGAAGGTCATCAGCCGCATATTACAAAATAAAATTTCTCTATTTCATCTGGTTCATTTATTGTTTGTCTTTACAGGATCCATCAACAGCTCAGGTGCAAACTCTACATGGTCATGGACATATAATTCTAAACACCATACGTAACCAAAATCTGCTCTGGGTGAGGCAGTGCACCCTCGTAATGTTAATGATTATATGAAATAACCTATTTATTACATTGATTGAACGACTTCAAAAATACATTTCTATCCAATTTATTTCCATTTTTATCAGATTTATTTCCATTTTTATCAGATTTATTTCCATTTTTCACTTGTTCACCACTTTAGTCGATTTAAAACTGGACTGATGAAGACATCACCCCTCAAATAGTGAACCTGTCTTGCATTACTATTTCATAGTCTCGACCAGGTTTGGAGGTTTCTATCGCTCACTTCTGTGAAGGAAAAGTTTCATCTATATGAAAAAAAAAAAAAAAAAAAAAAAAAAAAAAAAAAAAAAAAAAAACCCAACAAAACTATGCTAAGTGAAACCATTGAATAAACAAAAATTGTTATCCTTCGACCACTAACATAGCTATAATATATCCATAGACACAATGAACCATAAACAGTTGGTTGTGTTACTCCCACATTATGGTTCAAGCCATTCTGGCACATCAGTTCCTCACACCATCTAACATTCTTGTATCTAGGAAGATACGATACAAATAAAATATACAAGCTTGGCACTTCCACTTCCTTGAGAGCCAGTGATATAAACAGCACCACAAACAGGGACCCAAGGTCAGACCTGATGGTGAGGAGTGGAGTTTACATCATATCCTGCACTCACTCCCAGTTGTAAACCTTTACCATGAACCAAGCACAGGAGGAAGTGGTAGCCTTAAATACATATTTAATGACTAAGTGATATTATCACACACAGGATATGGATGTCTGTGAATAGTACCTAAAAATATCGATTGTTCTAAATATACATAAGCCAAATGAAGTGTGCTATTATTCATCATCATCCCAGTTCTTGTTCTGAGCTGGTGGCTTTGGACCTCCGGCAGGCTTGGCCATAATAATCTGCATTAAAAAATAAAGAAATAAATGTTAAAAAAAATATTAAAAAAATGAAAAAAAATTAAAAAAAATAAAAAAATTTAAATAATACAAAAAATAAATAAATGAAAGCGCATTATCATTAATTAAAGAATTGTTATAAAAATTAAAAAAAAAATAATAATAATAATAAATAAAAAGAAAAAAATAATAATAATAAAATTAAAAAAATAAATAATAATAATAATAATAAAAAAAAAAGAAAAAAAAAAAAAAAATTAAAAAAAAAAAAAAAAAAAAAAAATATATATATATATATATATATATAAAGAAATAAATGTTAAAAAACTACTTTTGGGTAGGAGAGCATTCCTATATAATCACTTCCCTAGAGGAGGTTTGTTAAGAGTCTTGCAAACTACATGGCAGCATTATTTATGGTATTATGCTATGACAATATAACACAGGACATTAAAACATCAGGGGCAAGTGAACCACACATGCACACATACACACACACCAAACATGGTCTTTGGTAAATTACTTTATCTTTCAACACACACACACACACACACAGTGCAGGATGCCAAGGTATGCAACGAACCCAACATGATGTGCAGTGGAGTGGAGTGGAGTGGAGCACACAGCCATGCATGCCTGGCAAACTAAATGTTTGTCAGTCAGTGTCTGTCTCATTACAAAACTATACAGAGTGACAAATGGAATGGATTTGAAACGATCACTGGCACAAAATCTATACCTTACCAAGCAGGCCAGTGGGTCTGCATGTACAGTACAACTTCAGAACCCGTTCACTGACAACACCTCACATTCTTGTGGTATATATTCTTTCATAGTACTTCCTCTACCATGGCCAATTAATTCCAGCCATAATACCAGTCAAAAGCCATTAAGAGTGTGCAACAAGGTCTAACAGGGCTTGGTACACAGGGACAGACAGCTTCAGGCATTCTTGGACAATAGTCACCATGGCGATTAAATCATCTCATTCACTTGTTGGTGATGTCCTAAAATGAATAATAAATTTAATTTTGACACAGTACAATCATAGTGCTTGTGCAGTTGTAACAAAGGAAACTGTCTGGCTGGCCCTGCTCTGGAGGGAGAGCACACATAGAGGTGGGTGGGTGGGTGGGTGGGTGTCCACATGGTAGTGGTACATGTCATCTCTCGGAGTCACTCCTTCAGGAGACCAGGTACAAACACGTACTGATCTTACCACTGCAACTTATCATGCCCTCAAAACTGTATTTCAACTAAGTCTTGATAAAGAATTGGGCACTTATTGAGTGTTCACGCCGTGTTTCAACACTTACTGGGCAATGAACTTTTCTTGTTTATGTAGACTTTGGAGTAACCCTAAATCCATATACATATATATATGGTTTGGCTGGCACTTGTTTCATTGGCCCTCGTATCCCCCCCCCCCCCCCCATCACTACCTCTTCTAGGGGCATGCATCATATTCACACCTGTGCACTCTAGAGCATAAGATGTGGGCAGTCATGCATCCATCCACAATGGCCAAGCACTCAATCGATATACTATGAGCATTGTTAAAAGAGAGTAATTCTGTGGTCTACAGGTGATGTGTTGCCACTCTGTGGTTTAGGTCACGTTCAATGACCAATTACAGCTAGCTGGCTATATTATTGCTAGCTGGCAGACTGCTTGAGGGAGTTTCCATGCTAGACCTCAAGAATGTAAGACCACAACACCAAAATGATCAGGGCTACAGATCTCACAAAGCTTGCGTACACAAATAGAGTTGAGATTCTACGCTATATCGGCTCCTGAAATATATATCACATGATATAATCCACAAAATCACTCTTGATTGGTCAGAAAGTTAACTTCATTTCCTCATTAAACAAGAAAAGGAAGAAAAAAAGAGAGAAACATTCAGGGATGATTAGATTATTTTACATATGGCAATCCAGTCGTACAAGTCCTCACAGACTACATGGTCCCTTGTTGTCCATGTGTGTACCCAAACACAATCACTCAGTCATCTATGAGCTCCTGAGGTTGTCTCAGTCTCTGACATCCTGGCATATAAATAGGCCTAGTAGATCTTGGCCCTGGGGCAGCCATAACATGAACTTAAACCTTGGTGCCTGAGACACATCATTCCACACCTCTCCCCATCTTCCCACACAACCACAGATGCCATGATCGGGTGGAGGAATATGAGAGAATAATCATCCCTCAGAGTCAAGATACCAACTGAATAAGAACTAAAAACCATACCCACCATAGAGCATGACCCAAAAAGACATAGGACACTGGAATTGACTTTAAGTTGACAAATATCCTGACCATTTGGTAATACATCTCTTCTAGACCAGCGATAACTGGAGTATAGGAGAAAAGTGGATAAAGGGCACAGGGGTTTTTTGATGTTGAATACTTAAGTTCATTTGGACAAGAGGCTGGTCATTTTAGATTAAAGTCATGCCCTACCGGGGAAAAATTGTTACCACGCTATATTTGGTATTGTTGGAAGCGTCTTTTTATGCTCTTTGACATGGTAGTTTGGGGGGGGGGGGGGGGGGGGGGATAATTACAGCCAATTTACTGAGAACACTCCAAAACACTTTTGTGCATAGCACCCAATTACAAAAAAGAAAAGTATGTGTGCATTATGCGTCAAAATTATGTTTGTCTAATGTTAACATTTCTTCACAATGTTTAGCAGTGGCACTTTGTTTCTGTTACACAAATATCAATTACATTTAACTCTTTGATTGGGAGTAATCATCCCAATTGCAGTGATGAAAACAACAATCGCATACTCATAGCAGTTACATAAAACACCATATTCCCTGTTACTAATCTAATCTCTCCTATAGATCTATAACAACTACAGGATAGAAAAGTCTGAATCTGCCTTCTAACAATTATTGTTTATATCACCAGTTTTCTGTGAAGGGCACCACACCACATGCTGCACAGTGATCAATACTGCTCCAGTTTATGGACCATTTTTATATTGAACAGGCGATGATGAGGTTGATCAAGGGTAGAGGAGGACTAACAAGGGGACATTGAATCACAGAGTCTGTATGATTACACTGGATCTACAGCTTACACAAATGTGCTGAGGTACATAGAGCCATTACGAGTCTAACAGGTCTTGCTTACAGAACCAGTAGACATCATATTGGATTTGGAGGCACTCTAACTTTCTAATAGAGATTTTGATGGCCTGACTACAATCACCAATTGGATTACCCATCACATCCCATTTGATGTCAATAAGCATGGGTCTGTTCTCTATAGTCCGGTTTGACCGTTTCTGAGGGTGACCAAATCAACCACTAAGAGGAGGAAAATGTAGGACGGACATTGCAAAATAACGTGATAGTGTGAAAGCTTTGGATGCACCACTGAAGCATACAGACCAAGTTTCTACACTGATTTATCTAAAGAAGGGAATTAAAATCGATCAGCAATTGATGCATGTTGATTTAACTACTTTATTTTCAAGACAGTGGTGATCCTAGAAAGGTCTGATATCCTGTCTCACTGCTTCAAGTATGACTCACTATTCTCCACTTTACAATTCAAGACTCAGAACTATAAAGTCTTACAAGGAAGTGTTGGGAAAGCCACTGACTACTAGTTTACTTGAGCAAAATGACTGAAAGATGCAAGACATGTTCTGGACCCTGTTTCACTGTGGTAAATGGTTGCAGAGAGACACATACTGCAGTATCTCAAGTGTGTACAGTCAAGGCATGGGGTCTACTGCACTATCGTGAATGGTTATGGAAGCTAATGCTCTATTTCCAGACGTGTGTAGAAGACTGCATACATAATGTGTCTAAATCATTACATCTGCAAATCATAAGAGTCATTGTATTTATTGTAAAGTTAGCGCAGGTGCAACCACCAAGTAAACAGGTACATGAGTGTTTTGGGTTTCTATAGTGGTCTAAACTTATTTCATTTTGGTGGTCAGAGGTCCTTCAAAAGAGGTTGCCTTCCAACAAAGGTAAGTTTATACAGTAAATGCATCTTGCCTGAAAAAAGAAAAAAAAGAAGGAAAAAAAAGGTCTCTCAAAAAAGGTGGTCTCCCAATGGAGTGGTCTCTCAAGAGGTGGTCTCCCAATGGAGTGGTCTCTCAAGAGGGACTACTGTAAGCTGTTATCAACAAATGATGTGGGTTGGTAGTTTGATGTGGTGGAGTTAAGTGGCAGAGATGTAAGTGGTATTGGTGAGTTGAGTGGTGGTGTAAGTGGAGTTTAGTGGTTAGTGGAGCTGCCGTGGATCAATCAAATTGCATTTTACCAATTCTTTTCCATTAATCTTCAAGTATCTCTTAGTTTTGTTTCAAATTCTAAAACATTTCTAGTAGACTTCCCCTGTATTCAAAGGGTGTTCTATGTCAATCAAATTAGGCTGAATTTTCCTCAGTGGTGTATATAAAAAACTTGTTTTGTACGTTTCTGGTTGTTGACAGGTGGGAAGTTGTTGCCTCAAATTGCTGAACTCCTCAAAAAGGGAAATGAAGCTGAAAGCAATTTATTCTGTTCTTGAGACCCACTATGGGATACAATGGGAAAAATGAGTAAACACAGAATAAAAACTTTGTACTTTCAAAATGAGATAATGTAATTGTCCTAGTGGGAGATAGTTCATAGGAGAGAGAGAGGAGGCTATATAAGAGATTTATACAATTAAAAAGGCTCACAGAGTTTCAATTCCAACTACAGATTTCACACATGTTCCATAAACAGAGTCAGTCAGGAAGCTGCATTTCCAAAGAATGAGTGAATAAAGATGCTCTTGCTGGCCTAATTGAACAGCAGCAACCAAGACATCCCCAGTGCAAGACGTCACGTGGGGAGATGCCTGTAACTACTGCACTGGTGTGTGTGTGTGTGTGTGTGTGTGTGTGTGTGTGTGTGTGTGTGTGTGTGTGTGTGTGTGTGTGTGTGTGTGTGTGTGTGTGTGCACGTTTTATAGCAACCAATTCATACATCAGCCATGACCAGATGTCGGTACTTCAGCCCTACCCTATTTGTTCAAAGATCTCTGCCATCTAAAGTTACCATCTAAAAGTGTTTTGCACTAATTGCTGCAGCCCTATGTGGGAATGATCCCCTGCCTGGCCCTACAAGAGTGAGCCCTGTTGTTGACCCCAAACAGTCATTATGAAACCACATCATTGAGATGCCCCAAGTGCCATTAGACCACACAGAGGCTGCTACAGGATACGCCATGAGACCACATATGTTGTCACTCAGGAAAACAGGATGACAAATTAAAAAAACCCGACACACCCAAAAGTAGCATGATTAAAATCAAGGGATTAGGCCCTAACACAACTTGATACCATTAACTCAATCAACAGATAGCCCTGAATTCTTGTTTTGGGTATTTCATTAGGAAGTATTTCCTACTCAAGTGTAATTGGTTTTCCTTATAAATATTATAACAGATAACATCTAAATGCACACACAGACACTATCTATACACAACATCACTGCCTGCTTAATGAAAGTATTCCCACAATGGACACTAAAACACACACACACACTATATATATATATATATATATATACACACACACTCCCTCACATACATGAGTATAAATTATTGTATTGATAGACGAGATTTTTTTTATCGTGGACCACTACTAATATGCCCCCCCTCTACCCAACATACACATCTATAACACACATACACACGCAATCAACATACATCCACTCACACACACTCACCCACTCACTCTCTCTCTCTCTCTCACATACACTCAACATGCACCCACCCACCCACCCTCTCTCTCACACACACACTTGAAACGCACACAGACCCACGCACACAGACCCACGCACACAGACCCACGCACACAGACCCACGCACACAGACCCACGCACACAGACCCACGCACACAGACCCACGCACACAGACCCACGCACACAGACCCACGCACACAGACCCACACACACAGACCCACCCACCCCACACACTCAACACGCACACAGACCTACCCACACCAATACACACCCCCACCCCACACACGCTCAACATGCACACAGACCCACCCACATAAACACACACACCCTCCACCCCACACACAATCACACAGAACCACCCACCCCAACACACAACCCCACCCCACACACGCTCAACATGTACACAGACCCATCCACCCCAACCACACACTCAACACGCACACAGACCCACCCACACTAACCCCACCCCACACCAACATGCACACAGATCCCCACACCAACACACCCACCACATCCCCACTCAACATGCACACAGACCCACTCACATCCCACCCCACACTCAATACGCACACAGACCCACCCACACCAACACACACCCCCATCCCACACCAACACACACCTCCACTCCACACACACTCAACCCACCCCCCACACACTCAACATGCACAGACCCACCCACACCAACACCACACACACTCAACATGCACACAGACCCACCCACACCAACACACCCCCCGTCCCACACCAACACACCCCCCCGTCCCACACCAACACACACCCCCGTCCCACACCAACACACACTCAACATGCACACACACTCAACATGCACACACACTCAACATGCACACACACTCAACATGCACACACACTCAACATGCACACACACTCAACATGCACACAGACCCACCCACACCAATGCACACCCCCATCCCACACTAACATGCACACAGACCGACCCACACCCCCACCACACACACACCTGATCCACAAGGAGTATAGTGGAGGCAGCAGAAGTGGCCAACTTGATGCCCCACAGCTTGCCCAGGTAGAGGTCCAGCACTCCGGCCTCCTCCACCACATCCTTCACCACAGCTCCCTCACCTTCCACATCAAAGCCAACGTTCTTGCGTCCCTCCTGGTGAGCAGCATACAACTTGCTCACTAGCTCAGTTGCCTGGAGCAAAGGTAATCATGAATGAACAGTGGATCTTATTGCATGTGGATACAACAGACATTGACATGGATAACAACTACTCTTATTCAAGCGTATCTTTCCTATTATGAACCTGTGGGGGAAAATAATGGAATGCTTCTTGCTGTAATAGTCTGAGTGATTGCATCACCAAGATGGTGCTATTGTTACTGGAGAGATTAGTAACACATTAGACCATCGCCATGGCAATGGTAAGGACATTTTCTACGGCCAGGGCAATGGCTAGGGTTTGGGCAAGGGCACTGGACTTGATACAGGCAAGGACAGTAGCTATGGTTTGGGCCAAGGCAATAAAGTAGAAGTCTGACAGGACAAAGGTCAAGATAGGTAAGTCAAGATATCCAACACATTCTTTCAAGCATCCATTTGCTATGTATTGATGATGTAATGCCATATTGAGGCTTGGAGCATGAAAATGAAGCCCAGGACTATATGCTCCTCCTCCCACTGCTTCACAACATGAGTCAAAAGTGCGAATATTCTAAGGAACCCCCAAATAGAGCACACTTTCCCTCTCAAATTAGAGTTAAACATAGAGTGACATTCCTCGAACCTTGACCCCAGCATTCTCAGCTAGAGCTCTGGGTAGGGACTCCAGACTCTCTGCAAACTTCTTGACGACATACTGCTCCAGTCCTGGGCAGCTCTGGAATGCAACAACAACAACAAAAAACCCACTGTGATTTACATGCCCACTGTGATTTACACACCCACCATGCACAGTTTCTTTAATTACACCATATTCATAAGCCCAAGGCTTCAATACACATACACATACATATTTACATATACAGAATCTGTATCAGAGAATATGTGCATTCCGAAGAGGTCCACCAAGGGCTCTATTTACACCACCACATCCTATTCAGACTCCTAACAAGGAAGAGAGCTGACACACCAGATCAATTACTGCAGCTAACATCTAACCAGGAACTGCACATGCATGCAAAATGGCTTCCAATTTCTCATCAATGTATGATAATATGTCCACTAACACTAACACACCAGCATACATATACTGTGGGGCAAAGTTTGACATTTGGGTAAAGATATCCCAAATGCCGCCATTGAAATACATACAGAGAGATGCAGACAGAAATGCATTTTAAACTCTCCTCTTTCTCAACCTCTCTACCCCCCCCCCCCCCCCAAAAAAAAAAAAAAAAAAAAAAAAAAAAAAAAAAAAAAAAAAAACTTTAAACAAAGTTTTATTGCTTTTTTTCGACATGTCCTCTCATTTCATCTCCACCTTGCTGACTCCACCCACCCTCACCTCACACGGTTGGGGTATGTGGTGGCACTGACCAGCAAGCCTCTGAACACTCTTACCCCCTACCCAACACCTCGTGCTTGTGTGGCAGTCGTCCACAGGCAGTCGCCACAAAACATATTTTTGTTAATTTGCTCACTTAGTTTCTTGTTCCCTGATTCCTAACAGTATCTCCCCACTCTCCCCTCCCTCCCACATGACATCCTTCTACCTTGTTGCATTCCACATAAAACAACATTTTTCCTGTCTCTTGAAGAATAAACGCCGAGGTGAAATTCAAGAAAAATATAACTAGGATTATTTTACTGTTGATTTCTGCTCATACTGTGTGTGTGTGTGTGTGTGTGTGTGTGTGTGTGTGTGTGTGTGTGTGTGTGTGTGTGTGTGTGTGTGTGGCCAGATATTCATAAGACATTACAGCAAACACATGCACACCTCTCCATAAGTGGTGAGCTGCTTGGCCAGCTCTATCTCGGAGGCTCCAGCTCCAGGGACAAACCGAGGATCCCGAGTGAGGGCCTTGTAGGTGTTGATGGCGTCGTCTACCGCACGCTCTACATCATCCATGATGTTAGCCATGGAGCCCCGGACCACCACAGTCGCTATACGGCTGTCTTCTTTACCTAATACAGCCAAGGGAAACCAACATCGTTCATTGCACAGTAAAAAACAACAACAGAATATAATTAGATCATCAAAAAAAAAAAAAAAAAAAAAAAAAAAAAAAAAAAAAAAAAAAAAAACAATAAAAAAATAATAAATAAAAATAAATAAATAAATAAAATAAATAAAATAAATAAATAAAAAGAAGTAGTTATGGAAGACTAATAAATTCATAATAGGTACATTACAACAATATCAATAACAATTAAAACAGTTTAAACATGATTGAACTCATACGACGAACCTGCAGATGTTTGGACAGATCATATACAATTATTGATTAAGGTAAAAGAAAAAAAGCCCTTTCACTCTACAAAAATACACATTTAGTTTTTAGGTATGTGATAATCACATGATAAGATGGTGCCTGTGATTAAGCTCACCCCTTCTAAAAACCACCACGTTGGTATCTCCAATCTCCTGCACCTCCACCAGGTCACAGTAGCCGAGCTCACTGGCTGAGGGGGGAACCTACAAAGCCAATAGGGCGTGTGAACAGGAGGGGGGAGGGGCAGTGGTGGAGGGGGGAGGGACAGTGGTGGAGAGGAAGGAAAATGAAATAATGAATAGGAAAAGAAGACATCTCAAACCAACAACACCAATGCATGATGTATAATCCCCCTAGCACGTTCATCATGCCCCTTGTCTTGAGTTAGGCCACACCGGAAGTGAAATCTTGCAGGATATACTCACCACAGATAAGATAGTTGCCAAACAAGCAGATTACAGGTTGTACATATCAAGGTCGTGTACCATACAAGCACACACTAATGTCAACAACTTGCCATTTTGGGAAGGGCTGTGGCCCCAATTGCTTTGCACAGTCTTCTCACATCAAACTTGGACAGCAATCTAATGTAATGCAACACCACCACAGTCTGAGATGAATACACAACATCAGACTCTACAATGGAGCACTAACCTTACCACCATGAAGTTATACTTGTTGAGGAAATGAAGGGCCATTTCTCCAATCTTCCCTCCACAGACCATCACAGAACAGCCTGTCTCTGCGATGGTCTTGACCTGCTGCTCTATCAGCTGTTCTTCTCCACTGCTGAACTCCAGCAGCTCCGAGGCAGATTTAAGCAAGACTGTCCCTTTAGTCTCAGTTGCCATGGAATCAAACGGGCACGAGTACACAACTATCTTGGCATCAGTAGCTCTCTTAATGTTTCCTACGCAGAACAAGATATGGAATGAGATAATTAGTGAGTGGCTCACTAGTCACAACAATTATTATTACACAAAACAAATGAGGTGAGGCCAATCAACAATCAAGAGCTGTGGTTGCTAAGAGTTACACTTGCTTGCCATAGCTAATGGACTGGAAGAAGTTTGTCCCTTTGGCCTTCAATTTTGTCCGATTTTGTCCTATCTGCTATCTGACTATTTTCCCCTATGTCATAACCAGGCCATCCTGGGAAGAGATACAGTATGGTTGGAAATGTTGATGGTGATTGAGCATAAGACTAATAGTTTTAGCAATTAACGATCATGGATATAATTAAACCACTGTGGGTGGTAACTTCCATAGTTATGCACATGTGCAGAGTATGTTAAAACTGTTCTGATGGTTGATGATGATTTAATGAAGAATATTGTAAAACTTAATGGACTGAGGGCTTGCGCAAGCAGTTACAGAAAACATAGCACTGAACATTGATTAGAAAGCATTGAAAGGCATCCACACCACAGCCAGCCCTGAAACAGATTTTTTTTGGGCTGAAATTTGATATATCACCCCCCCCCCCCCACCTATTTTACCAGTAACATTTAATTATCTTAAAATTATAATACTGCCAACCTATTAAAGTAACCCGTCTAACACCAAGTGAGGGAGGGAGGTGTATGTGTGGGGGAGGGGTGGCAATATTTTGCAAAAATGGAAAAAATGAGAAATTTGATATACTGCCAGAAACATAGAGGACTGATTCAGTGAATACCGGTATAGAATTTCAATGCCAAGGGCTTGTCATGTGTAATATCTAAAGCAACTCATGTCTTGTAATACACTTGATTGCTCCAACAACTAATCTCAGATTTTAAAAGCCTGCCCACTAAAACCGATTCCACCTGTGTCTGGAACAGGTTTCACACGTCCACACTACACCCAGTTTCATCCCAACGGGTTCCAAACGAAATCTTCAGAAGGGAAGGTTTCAAGCGGCTCAGATTTATTTAACATTACTGTGGTTTTATTGTTGATGTGCATTATTAGGAATTTAGCTACAGATAGCTCTCTCCCTCCTCTCTATCCTCCATTTGTACGATGACATTGCTGAGGGAAAAAGACAGAACAAAATATCACATAAGAAAATAAAATATCTCGTTTCTATACGAGGTATAGGAAAATCAATGAATCAGACCAGCCAATTATTCACCCCACACAGGTAATGTAGAGCGGGTTCATTTGGAACCAGGTGTTGCTGGAGAGAGGTACAAACCAGTTTGTAGTGTGGACAGGCCTTAACACACTTTGATTGATCCAACCACTCCCCCTTGTAACACACACTCTTTGATACAGCTCTGGGAGCATCCAGGAAGAACTGTCAAGACAAATACAGGAGCAACATACCACAATGTCTGCTGCACACCTGCTTTGGGCAAGGGTTGGTATGCATATTTGCACATCAAAGTGTGTAGCAATGGTTACACCTGATGAGGTTCTGCAGGTGCTGACATCACCCAAACTTTTCACACAAGTTCTTCATCCACCTCACTCTCCTCATCCATAATTATGAGATTACTTCACATTGGAATGATAAAAAATATTTCCCCCCTCTGACTCTGTATGGACTGTAGTAACAAGACCCACACAGATAGACAGCACTCCATGCCCTTCTGTCACCATGTAACACATTTCCTTTAATTTAGCTCTGGAACATGCAGAGTTAGATTGGCAACAGAAGAAGCAAATGCTCTCACACTCCAGGGTCTGCTTCCATGATTTTGTGCTGGTTACATGTCACACACAGCTTCATGGAGACATTAGCACCTGCAGCAGTGTTGCTATGGCTACTACTGGCAGCAGCAGGTGCTGAGGATTGTGCAAATTGAAGCTCAGTACAAACAATATGAAAACTAATTATTGTTTGTGAAATACAGGAATGGTCCACTGCAATGCACTAAAACGACAGTGACTGACATAACTGACCATTCTCACCTTCTGTTATGATATTTTGTGGAGGTATGTCTAAAGTTCCATGAATACTGCTTCAGTTATGTCAAAGAAACGGGAAAAAATTATAGAAAGGAAAAATTATTCCTTCAATTATATGGAAAAAGTTTAATTTTTCAACAAGTGGTGAAATAAAATATCCTGAAATTCCATTTGATTAGACTATGTCCAGCAGTATGAAATAGGCTATGGATTGAAGTAGTAGGTATCCTTCATGGAATGGACCCAAGATTAAATACTGGTTCACATCTGCTCAAACAATATGATGCAGTTGTCTGAAGTGCTAACTGCTCTTAAAACTGTCCAACATTATTTGAAGATGAGGGGGAGATCAAAAGACTAATAGTGTTAACGGTTCATTACCTGATGTTGAATTGTGTGTGGCAACCTGAAAACTTAGTCACACCGAAGAACAATAACCACACCTCCTTAGCAACACAAGTTGCTCACAAGGCCTCCCACAGCTAGATATACAGCAGGCAAGGTCTGCTCAATGGAAGTAAACGGGCAAGTTGTAGAGCCTTCCTCAAACATTACAATAACTTACCAGCATACAACTTTGATGTCAATGAATGATTGAATAACTATATCACAATTGAGTTCAATCAGGGAGAGAGCTAGAGGAGAGGGAGGGGTGGAATGGTGACTGATGCTTTGGTTATTAGTGACTGTAAAGATTTGACCTTTCTATTTGTTGCACGCTAGTCAGTCACCATCACATCCACCCACTAATTCACCTGTTTAACTCTTTCTATTTGGAATGTATTGAGTCTACCTTCCTACATCGTAACTATATGCATGAGGGTAGTCATTATTCCATTTTTATATTAAAACTAGACTAAGTACCCATGCACGAACCCCATTTGGTCAGGTTTTAGATTCCGGAATCTGAATTTTGAAGATATGTTGATGTTGTTGCTTAAAAACAAAATTAAAAAAAAAATCCTTGCTGTAGGATGTATCTACCCTGAAGAATGGGTTTTTTTTTTGTATGGTGTTTTGGTGATAAAGTGGACACACACAAACATATATATGTATACACTGTTTTAGCCTGACATGCCCAGAGGAAGAGGTGTGGCCAGGTGAGATCCTGCCCATGTTACTCCCAGAGTTAAGTTGTGAATGCATATGAAGTTTTAGGTCTGTAACTCCAAGGGTTTGTTCAGCCAAAGTACCATTTTTGGCTTTTTGGGGGGTCTAACACAAACAAGAACGGGTACAGCCTTATATACATTCTTATATACATTCTTAAAACGTTCCCCTGGCGATATGGATAGAACTATCTAGGTCCAACTATTTTTCTGAAAAACATTTTCGACATTTTTAGCCTTGCACACCAAGAGGAAGAGGTGTGGCCAGGTGGGACCCACCCCATGATACTCCCAGAGTCAAGTTGTATATGCATACCAAGTTTTGAGCCTGTAGCTATGCATTTTTCTGGCCAAATTACCATTTTCGGCTTTTTTAAAACACAGAAAGGGGTATGGCCTTATAGGCATACTTGAAACGTTCCCCATTCCCCCGATGACACCAATTTAAAATATATATGAGTTTGCGGGTCTAACTCCATCTGTTCAAGCGTAAATAGGACACACAGACTATTCCCACTTTATAGTATAGATTATCCTTAGTTCCCCCCCCCCCCCCCGGCCCTAAAACATTATGTTCATTTTTGTACTAGCAGGTGTAAAAAAGAAGAAGCAATTAACACATTTGTACCACTTTGAACAAATTAACAGTGAACCGATCAAGTGCAGAAAGAAAGCACACATCATATTAAAAACAAGAATGCAGGATCAATGAAAAACCATAATGGTTGATACAACTACTGATACCAGTGCAGGAAAGAAAATTCCTTTACACTGCACTCAAACACTGTCCACTGAAGTGAAAGCTTACAAACTAATCAAGAATACACTGAAAAGCAACCAGTGCTTTGTTCAGTAATTGTCCAACATACCATAAATTCTCCCTACTCAGGACACTGTTACTGTCTTTTTCCCTGCTTGTCTAGCAACACTATTTAAGATACCGAGGGACTTCTTATTTTACCTCACACCTACAAGTATCCCAACTTACTTGCACTACAATAGCGTGGAAATGCCCAGTTTCTTATGGCTGATCTTTACCTGTTCTATTTATAACTAGCTATGGAAGGATGCAGGACTCAGCACAGGCAGAGGCGCACTTCTTCAGGAGGATGAGATCATTGCACAAGGATTTATGCTTTAAATTAATGAGATTACATTTCCCACTCAAAATATTGGATTTTCAGAAGACAGGGACACCATATTTCCAGGAGTAACTTTTGTAAAAATACCAAGTCATTGCATTATCTTTCTTATCTCTTTCCTGAGCACCTGCACAAGTTGCAGTTGAAATCTAAAACAGTTTGTATGCATCATTCTCACGTTATGGAAAATTTTAGGAAAAATGGTCTATCAATGGCATGAAAGTTTTACACTTAAAACAATGAACACCAAAGCGTATTAATTTGTGGAAATTAAAAATAAAAAAAATTAAAAAATCATATCTCAGTGAAAAATTCATGAATACTGTTCTATCATATTTCACTTTGTAGCTTATTCTCTGCTCAATGCATGAGTGTGACAAATCATGGATAATTATTGATTTGTGAGATCCTTTTTATATTGACTCGTAAAATTCTTCTACTCAGAATTTACTTTCATGTTTGTTTGTTTTTTGTTATTATTTTAAGCAAATGCTGCACTTAATGCATTCTTCAGTGGTTAATCCAGTAAGCCCACAAGCGGCAAGTATTAAGTGGATATCACCCTGAGGAGGCACATGTTTAGTGCACCTCTCTTTTAGTAGCAAAATCATCTATAGAAGGTACTGAGTGATGAAATTACGATGTAATGAATAATTAATTATCTGCAATAGCTTATTCCTTTACTATAATTCTTGTTAACAAATACCAGCTGCATTCTAACATTTCCATGCAGTACAAATGGCAATTGGATTAACAGGATTACATAACCAAACACACAATGGACTAATTACACATTCCCAGATATAGCAACCACACCTACCTTCCACCTCTCTCTTGAATACCATCCCCTTCATCATCGTGGAGCCCAAAATCCCTGAACCCTATCAAAATTAATTCCAGAATGACACACAGCTAATTACAAGAACATAATTGGGTATTCTTACATAAGGGCTTATTTAGGATATTGCATTAGGATATTGCATTAGGATATTGCATTAGGATATTGCATTAGATGCAACACCACTCAACAATAGAATAATATTGGATTATTCTTGTAAATGGATATTCATGTTGTATTGCGTTAGTTCACTGAATTGGAGTGTTATAGTCTGAATCAGTAGCTAGCCAGTTAGTTAGCCAGCCAGCCGGTAGATCTACTACATTGGGCAGGAGCCAGGTAATACACCACAAGCCCCCCCCCGTGCATGCATCATATGTTTTGAAGTGCATCATGTGACCTCACAGGTTCATCCTCTAATTATTGTTTGTTCCATTAGAATTACTCAAATATTCCCACTTGTTCCCACTGAAGAGATGATTAGGAGTTAAGGAAAAGATCGGCTTGAACCACGCAAACGGCTGCAATTAACTCTTGATCCAAGAATGAAAATAATAAATGGAAGATATTTCCATTTCCCTTACATATCCATGACATGCATATGAGAAGGAAAGTCTCCAAATGATGAACACAATCACAAATATCCTTAAAATAAGTTGAGTTTGTTATTAAAAAGGAGGAACTATGAACTTTTGTTCTTTCACAGATAAACAAGCCTCCACGCAGCAGAAGACACGGGACACATGGGCATGCAACAAGGACGACAACTTTTGGATAACAGGAATGCGTTGTGTAGCAACACACACACGTGCGCACGCACAGATGCGTACACACAGTTTTGGCCATGGGAGGCAGTGGTTCTCCACTTTCATGTGGACGAGCTTGTTCCCCAGCTTCACTAGACGGCATGCTGTGCAAGAAACTGCTCATGTCCTGCCCTCTATTCTCCCCAGCACATCTTTAAATGAAATTATCGACATATGAGATCGCAGTTTCCATCCGATTGAAAGCCAGTAATTATAAATGCACTGATTCTTTACTCTCCACAAGTTTTAACCTCACGCCCAATGCCCTTCCTCCCTCCACACACACATGTATGTACACACTTACAAGAATCTTGGACACCCTGACGTTGTCCACATTGAAGTCCATAGGATTCTTCGGGACTACACAGGCTATCAAAAAGGAAAAAAAGAAGAAAAAAAAAGGAAAAAAATTAGAGAAAAAGACTTAGTAAATATTTTCCACATTTTATCAGCATTTTGGATGCTACAACAATTCACAAACTTCAAGTAACACAAACCAAAGAAGATATATTGCTGTAAGTCAGTTGAAATAGCACCAGTGAAACCAAGAGTTAACCAGAGGAGCAACCAAAATTGACACACATTATTGTATGCCACATGAAATGACACCAGTGGAACCAAAAGTGATCCACCGGGTTTCGGATGAATGGCAAAAACTTGTACATTGTGATAACCATACGTACCTCAGAAATATCTACTAGTACAACAAAACTTGATTCCAACAATTCATGAAGGATAACCACTAGCCATGGTAAGCTTATCATATACCCCCACAAGACCCAACCCAAGATTTAATCATGTCAACAGTCTTATCCCAAAGCTAACCCTAACCATGACTCCACCCCCAAATTCCTGGTCTGCAGTGCAGCTATACAATTTGAACTATAAATGGAAAATCTGCAATGAGTAGAGTTTGTACATAGGCAGGAAAATTCATATTCTTAAAAAAATTTTTTTTTAAATAAAAAGGATAAAAGATGTGGAATGAAGCACACTACCTGATGCTAGGTGACACACACTGAGAGCTAAATAAATAATATTGGCGCCCACATAAAAGCTAGCAATTTAATTACATCTTGTAAAAATGATACCACTATAACAATGAGCACAAAATGTGATTTAAAACAATTTCAACAATCAGTAAATGAAAAGTTTGGATAGAACAGAATCTGCTCTATAAAGTCACACCACCAAACATGAAGTGCACACAATGTAAGTCAGTGTGGAAGAAGTTAGGATATGCAACTAAACTGATAATTCAGCTAAAGTACAAATGGACTTTGTAGTATTCCTTAAACTCTGAATTTATCAGAAGTTCAGTGAGTATGTGCATGTGTTCAACTTACTGCAAGCTTCAGCTACCAGGTTGGACAGAAAATCCTCATTCCCGTATTGCATGCTGCTTATGGACGTCTTGAGAGCTTTGGCCACCTCTTCCTTGGAATGGAAGTCAGTCAGTTTCCCACATTCTAAACCTGGGGACAAGTTGGAAATTTGGAAACGATTTGGCAGGGAATTTGGGAAATAATTTCAGACTCTACATCCACCAGCTTTTTGGTCAGCTAGTTTGCATTTGTAAGCGCATAATTTACTTGGCAGTATCTCTAGTGCTCTCAGTGAGGCCATCTTGTAGCCCTCAATGATCTCTGAGGGGGAGAGCCCCATATGCAACAAGTCCTCTGCATGCTCCAACAGTGCCCCAGCCAACATTAACACAAAGTTAGTACCATCACCAACCTGAGGGAGGAGGGATCAAGATGTTTCAGATCAGGCATAGAAAAAGCTTCTCTATTGGAAAAGGCATGCACAAAATTGAAATTAGCAACAGGAAATAATGGGCTGAAATTTAAAAAAATGAAAATGAAAAAAGGAAGAAAGACCTGGACTATAATATATTTTAGGCAATTGACACCAAACTGGTACTGGTCTCTGTACATCGTGTCTTAAGCAATTGGAAAAAGGGTGGTATCTTAAATTTACTGCTTAGTCGGTTAAAGTTCCATCCACCATAAATCCCACTTTGAGTAGTGCTAGCACAGCATGGGTGTGTGATACCTAGTACTGGATCTAGCACACTATTCACACACCCCAAAAGTACCAGGACAGGCCAGGGCTACTTTTAAAGGACTAGAGCTTCAAATATAGCCCTAGCCTGCCCTAGTACTCTAGGGGATTTGTGATAGTTAGTCTTCCAAGTGATCTGTCCAGACTCTTCATTTCTTTAATTTCTTTCCCGCCAATAATTTTGTTATATTATATTTTATTTATTTTGCTTTTCCAATAGTGCATTGTTTAAAAAACACATTATGGGAAGAGTCAGGACAGAATTGCTAGCAAAACTTCCTTTTAAGGTGACTAAGCAATAATTTTAGGCGAAAAAAAGGTAATATATTTAGCTGATTAAGCATAATTTTAGGCACCACCCTTTTACGGGATGTTTGAAGGCATGACCTACAGAAGGTACTGACAGGTTAGGTATCCACTGCCTTTCTGATCAGGGGAGATTATTTTTTCCTGACCTATTACTTGTGCCCATCCCACCTCACTGACACCACACCCCTAGACCCATTAACTCATCCCATCTCCACCTCTTGTTCCATCATCTTGGAGGCCATAACAAGCATCTTTGCAGCTGGGTGTTCCACTTCCAACTCTTTGATAATAGTGGCTGCATCACTTGTTACAAAAAGCTTCTCTAAGTGATTAATGACCATCTTGTTCATCCCATTGGGACCATAAGAAGATCGTGTTATCTTAGATAGCTCCTTGCAGGCTTTGATATTTCGAAAGACAGCTTCTTCCAAGCCACTGAAATGCTACAATAAACACACATTATAGAAAAGAGATGGAACCATGGAATTTCTGTAAATTTTAGGTATACCTTGGCCCCGTCTTTCATCATGGTGGAAATGCCTACTCTAGGTACAGAGAGCGCCATATTGACTAAGTAATAAAAGCTCCTCTTCAAGCTCGAACTCTATAATTGTATCCACGTGGTTTCTACCCTTTTCACTGGCGCTCAGAAACCCGGATACTATGATGCGCTTCAAACGGAGATGTTTAATATGGGTGAGGCTTTAAAGGTGGAGTAAACATGGCGAGTTGACTGCACCGCCAGCTAAGCTTAAACCACGGAGGAATCTGGAGCCTGGTTGGTTCTTGAGGGTGGTAGAGTGTAGCAAAGGCCTGATCTCAGCACAGATAGATTTTTTGTAAGCTTGTTTCCGTGTACCCAGTCATAATTATTGACCCAAAGGCAATTTTATCGTGGCTTATTCCAATTTTGTATTTTTTATATATATATATATATATTTATTTATTTATTTATTTATTTATTTATTTAATGTTACCTAGTTTGTTAAAGCCAAGCACCCCTTAGGAAGGGGAGAAAGTATATGCCTGTCCTTCGTGAGAAAGCAGGGAGGAGAAGGACAGCTTCCAGCAGCTCTGATTGTGGTTTGCTCCAGTCTCCCCCATGCTCACAGTTTTTCGTGGTGGATTTTGAATCCAATGATATTGATAATGAGTTAGTGAGTGGGGAACCAGCTCTTTTGCAATGTTGCAGTCCAAAGTGTTCTGGCTCTGAGTTAGATCCTGCAAGTTCAGATTCTGACTTGGTCAAGATGATCTGCAGTAACGAGAAGTGCTCTCACAGCCCCTTCATGCACGCCTTGTGTTTCTCCTCCTTTGAGGAGCAACTTCTGAGCTGTCTTCGTGGGATGAGTCGGGCTAGGAGTTGGTCTGAGAAGCAACGCAAGCAAAACCTCTGGACCAAGAAAGGCTATGACCTGATTGTCAAGATGTCGACATGTCGATGTGCCAAAGGCACATTAAAAAAGGACCTCTCTTACAATGGCATGTCTGGAGCCGGGGGAACGGAGAGTGGAGAAAAAGGGAGACGTAGGAGAAAAAAATCAGCGGGAGGAGAAAAGATGGCTGTTCCCATTAGAGTAGGAGTTCCCATAAGAGCAGGTAATGGTACCCAGAGGTCAAGAAGTCGTACCTTGTGCAGAGCCAACAGCGACTCTTTGTCCAGCGAGAATGGACTGGTTGCGTGCTCTGCACCGACAGTACTGACCAGCTTGTCCCCATACATGCAGCCTTTTGTCCATCGCACTGACTACGCTGTCTTCGAGAAGCTGGTCCCTCGCCACCTGGTTAACTCGTACCACATCAAGATGGAAGATGATGGCTATGGTGCTGGGGATGATACTCGGTCCTTTGTTCTGAGCAGTCTGGCATTCCACCACACCAGCTACATCAAGTGTGTGCTTTGCTACTGCAAGTTGACGGTGTACGACCAGTTCCCGTTGGTGGATGGAACTTTCTTCCTCTCTCCACTCAAACTCAATGGTTCAATGTACGGAGTTGAATCAAAAGGAGATTCCTCTTCTTTTCTGGCTGCAATCTGTCTCCGCTGCATGGTGGGAGCTAATAAAGTCGCTTGCAACTTCTGCTTAAAGCCCTGGAACGGCCATTCACACCAGATCGGCACCATGTACAGTTATGATCTGTTTGCAGCTCTTCCTTGCTGTCCTGCCAGCGTGCAGTGTAATAAGTGCAAGCAAACACTTGTGGACCTGAAACACTTTACACTTAGTTTTTCTCAGCTCTCTTCCAAGTACAAATGCATCCACTGCAGTTCCTACGACTTCCACTTTGTCAAGCCGATCAGCCGTTTCCAAGTCAATGGCAATGAATCCAAGTGACGAAAAAGACGTGCATCCTTATGTGTGTGTGCCTGTTTGTGTGTTTATCTGCTTGCATGCATATGTACCAATAAAAAGTGATTGGCTTATTCTAAACCTCCTCTGTGTCTTTTCTTTTTCATTTGAGTGCTCTTTCATAAAGTCATTTTTTAGAGAAGATATGCCTTCCTGCATGGTCCTCCATCATTGATATTTTTTACACACTTCAACTTTTGGGTGATGAATTTTCACATTACTTCCCCATCTTACACTTCGTGATCATGCTCTCAACCTGGTCCTCACTCACTCACTCACTCCCCTTTTAACAAGAACAACACAAAACCCGATTCTGTTATTTTTGTGTTCAGAAGTCTTACTTTTCTCTTCCTTTTTTTCTTCTTTCCAATAATTTTTATGCCAGAATGTAGTGCACTGTACACACATGTAAGTGAACCACTTGCTCATGCTTGTAGGTTCCTTTCATTGGTGGAACTAAATTAATTGGAAGTGATAATTGAGTGTAATGTTTATTGAGCATTGAACAATGAATGAAGCTATTAAGCCAAACCTTGCTCATCAATTGGTTCAAACATGGACATAAACAAAATTGAAAACTGTACCTGTTAAGTGTGTGTACTTGTGAGCACATGATCATGTGGTGGGTACAAGTAAAATAATTATGGTGACCGGTGTAACAACTAAAAGTGGAACTGCACTACCCCATGTTATTGCATCACAAAAGTTCTTACCACAAGAGTTACTGTGGTCTATTGGAGAATGCTTGGCTGCACTCAGTAAAGGAGCCAGTTCCCTTAATGGCATAGATTGACTATACATAGTTGTCTGCCATTTAACATTTGACAGACAGAAAGTTTGTCTGAATTAAAAGCCACTGCTCAAATTGAATGGGCGTGCTAAGTAACCCCAAACTCTTGCAGAATAGGTCAGTTAGTTTTATTCTTTATTGAAAGAAGAAAAAGCATTGCTATATTTGTATATTTTGTTTGTTATAAAAAAAAACAAAACAAGATGTATAATGTATGTGTGTATTTGCGAATCCTCAGTGATTGCTCTGAAACCTTCAGATATCTCCAAATTCAATATAGGCAATTAATTGTTGGACTGTGGTAAAGTGTAAGTCTGTCTTGAGGATCACTACATAATTAAAACTTCCCGAGCAGCAACTGTTTAGATTGCAGGTTACCCTGAGAAGCTGATTTCTGTTTACCTTTTAATCTCCCTGGGAAGGTAAGGTATATATTATGGAATTTAATAACTGGTTCACATCAAGAAGATCGTGTTTTGAGTCACAGAGGACCAGGGCCGATTACCATAATTAGTATGTGTAACTTATCAAGTGCACAATAAGAGTTAGTCTTATTTGAAGGAGCCAGGTTTAAAAAACAAGCCTTACCTGTGACATAGTATAGCATATTTGACCAAGTGATCGCAAACTCCTGTTAAATATCGACCTCATACGCATGCAACAACTATTAAATTCTTAGTAGTCATGGAAATATACCTCTCCTCAAATTGTTTAAATCAAAAACTCTTGCATTCCTTTTCTTCATCACTCAAGAGTAAGACACATTTTGGATTGATACAAGTATAATCTAATCAAGTTCTAATCTACAGTCTACAATTAGAGTCATTGTTAAAACAGTAGAGCACCCAAGTACTGCTACTGTACGACGATGGACACTTCCTCCAGCTGGATCTCAGTGGTGAGGCCAGAGTCTCCCTTTCCTTTGCGAGAGGAACGGATCGTACTCCTTGGCTTGCGCTGAGTTTGCCTGTACTTGGAGAGACCACGGCGTTGAGTCTGTCCCCGAGTGGTACGGCCACGCCCAGAGCCACGAGAGGCTTCGAATCCCTTCTCAGCTTGTACTTCTTCCTCATCCACCTGCACATTTATAATAATATTTGTTTTGAACAATTGTTTCTCTGGATCTTTCCAAATAGCACTAGAACAAAATTGAGTGGATATTGCAAGAATGAGGCAATAATCATGCTTTAGTCATTTACCTGGAAGAATTCGTCCTCTTCGACTACGCTGTGATGGAAGACCGCAGCAATCTTACGTGGGACAAAGTAATTCATAAGCAGGATCACAATGGCGAGGAAGACAACAGCTATGCCAGTGAAAAGGTTGAGGTACCAGCACCAGCCAAAGTGTGGGGCTAGACTAACACGTGCCCCCTCAGTGTCCGCAAATGGCAAAATAAACTCTGGATCGTTTATAATGATGATGGCATAAGTGAAACTGGCTAGCACCATGATCATACCAGTGGTCAACATGAACCAGCCTCCAGTTCCGATTACAAAGATGAATAAAAGCATTGTGATGAGATATAGGGCAAATGCCAGCCTAGAATTGATTGGGGGAAAAAACACAGTTAAAACAACAACAAAAAAAAAGTAAAATATAATACAAGAGGTTTCTGTCCAGAAATGTTAAGAAATAATGATTCCTGTCTTACCACATGAAGATATGAGTATACCAGCCAGCGAGACGGAATTTCCTTCCCCAACGAATCTGCTCTCCATCCAAGGTGAAGTATTCCGAAATCCAAAGAATTGGGTAGGGTAGACCACGCAGCTCAGCTGCTCGGAAATCCTGATTCACTTCACCAGAAAAGATACCAAATCCTAGACGTCCCTGGGCCCAAGGGCTATTCCAACGGAATGCTTCATTGTAGTTGATGATCTCTCCTTCGAAAGGTGGTTCATAGCCGCCATCCCCCTCACCGCCAGTGCATTCTTCATATGGTTCTTCCCGAAGAGTCACATTGAATCCTCGTAGGCCAATAAGGATACCTACCTCGGCCTCAATTTCTTGTCGGATGTTGATTGGGTTGACGTAGCCCTTGTACTGGGTCCGCACACACACTTCATCTGCATACCATTCATAGCCGAAGTTGCACACCAGTAAGGCTGCACCCACCCAAATTGCTACAAAGACTCGAATTGTTGCCCATAAACGCTATAAAAGGGGGGGGGGGGGGGGGGGGGGGGGGAAAGATAGTAAAGAGATTGGGAGAGGAAGATGAAAAAGACAAAATAAAACAAGAAAACAACACATTATGGATCCCACAATTTTTCTTCCAAATGTTTATCCACCACATAATGATTTACATACCTCCCATCCTCTAATTCCAGGAATGATAAGGACAAAGGAGAAGGCAATCATAGCGAAGCATACTAAGATACCAACTTCGAGCAAGTCACTGGCGAAAGGTGTGCTGTCAGGTGGGTAAATGGAAGGAAGAGGTTGGGGACGGAAGGAATTTCCCATCTTTTCGGTTCAAGCGAAAAATTGCGCACTCTGAAGTTCTTCCAACAAATTTTGCTCCTTAGGACCCCACTACGGCCTTCTTCTAAAAAATACGTAGTTCCAGCTAACTGCCTAACCTAGAGGTTAGCTGGTTTAACAACTATGCCCTACGGAAATGGCTAAATTACACCCCTTAAAATCAAGTTGAGACTAACCAGTTTCCGTTCAAAATCACAACGTGTTAGACCCTGATTCACAGATCACGAATAAGCGGAGGAAGAGCATCCGCCACGAAACTACACTATTTTAACCGAGTGCTTTATTAGTCCTACCACTTTGCAGCCTGCCATAACCAGGGGTCTGTTTTGACATTGTCTCTGCGCTTACGAAACTTATCAACTTCTTTTGCAGAGGTGGTCAGCTGCTGTAAGGCACCAGACCTAGTTATGGCGGCTCTCCGAGCGTGCCTACTTTTACTCGCATGGGGGACCCTAGTCGTTAGGGCTCAGCTAGGGCCTGTGTACGTCCTTACAGCGGAAAACAACATCAATAACACTGCCGACAGAGATCCGACCAACTTCGCTGTTAACAGGGCTAGTTATTTCTCTGTTAATGAGTACTATGAGTGGGAAAGTTTTGACGGGTGGTTCAACAACCCTGCTCATCCTGAGTGGGGAGGTGCCGGTAAGTGACAGCGAATCCATGTACGCCTTTCTTTGTTAGTTTATGTGTATGGAACTGAAAGTAATATAGTGTGAAACTGAACGTCAGGTGGGTTGTGTATTTATATTAGCATTTTTGGGATTAAAAAAAAAATAATAAAAAAAAAAAAAAATGGGGAATCATCACTAGATTGCTCACTCACTTGTTTTCATGCTAAAATAGAGGATCAAATTCCAATCAACTTTTTGAACATATTGGTAAGAAAGTCTCTGGATATTCAACTACTGCCTTAGATCAGTTTGTCTAGGAGCATTGAAGAACCTTCAATAACTTTCCTTCTGAGAATTCTGTCTCACTGAGCTAGACTGTGAAATAATTAGTGAATTATCGATTTTGCCAAACATGTTAGTTCAGGTATAGAATAGAGTAAACCTCCCTGATTGGAAGAAATCAGTGTGCAAAACTAAAATTAGCAAAAATAAAGGGCAAGGGCTGGGCTAGTTGACTGATTAAAAAAAATATATATATATTTTTTTTTTTTTTTTTTTTTTTTTTTTTTTTTTTAATTTGGCTTCAGCTTTAAAAAAATTAATTTTTTTTTGGTTTAACTCTGTATTTTGTGAGGCTAATTTCCGTTTTGCACATGACTTTTTCATACAGGTTGGCTTTTTCTATGCCTGATCAAAGTTTATTAGCTAATCAAAATTGTGTGTGTGGTAATTTCCAAATATATCTAAAAGTACAGATATTCGTTCTTCCTTCAAATCCATTTATTCATTTTTTTTTTTTTTTTTTTTTTTTTTTTTAATTCCACAGTTGAAATTACTTTAATCTGATTTGATAGAGCTGTTGAGTTCTACAAGTGCATTTGAATGATTTGTCATTCAATTCAATCTCTAAATTATTTTAATAGTGTATTATTTTTTGGTTGTGGAATACACATTTTTGTTGAAAAAATGTTTTTATTTTTTAAGATTTTTTACTTTGATACATGAGCAATATATTTTTTTCCCTTTTTTTTTGTATTGAGCAACATGAAAGCTTGTGACTAAATTAATGGGGAATTATAGTGGATGGTTTTCATCATATCTCTTTTAAGTTGAATATCTGGTAACCACTCCCGGAGGATAAAAACAAGTTGATATATTATTTTATAACATTTTACAGTTTCCAACAGTTTAGTGATTGCTTCAAAATCAGAAAAGCTTTACTTTTTTTTTTTCCAGTTTCAGAACTGTATTGCTTTAGGTATGAGTTTTAACATGTTTTTGAACATAAAAAAGTAGCTTGAACACAAGAACTACAAGTGCAGCTGTTTCATTCTTTTTGTCTTCTTATGCATGCAGTACATCCTGCAAGATCTTAAAAAAGAGCTTCAATGTGTTGACCAGTTGCCACTGTTTGTGCATGTGTGTGTGCATGCTTAGAGAGAGAGGCAGATAGTAAGTGGGGGGCACATTTTTTCTTAATGGTCTCTCCTGGGATGTGTTGACTATGAGATGTGGTGCACTCAAGTAGATCTATTAATCAATGTTGAACTTTTAAGTTACACCATTTATTTTTGTTATTTCACAGATATGCCGATGGAGAGGAAGACACCAATTGTCTACCCTGATGGTTCATACGCAATAGTGGCAGAGGAATCTCGAGGTAACGTTCTTCTTATCTCCAACATCACACAGCATGGCTTTTCAGGACGAGGGTCTGCTAGAAGAACTGCATTCTTCACTTTCTTTGGTATGTTTGTTTAAATCAATTTTTAAAATTAAAAATATTCTATTTCTCACTTGATTAATATTTTATATTGATTATTATGTGTGAAGGAAAAACAGTAATTAGCAAGTTGGTAATATATTTGCTTAAGATGTTAAACTCATTTTGCCCTTACTTTTCCACATGTTATGTTCAGGTCAGCAGGTGGTTGAGGAAATGCTGGATGCCCAGAGGGCTGGCTGTATTCCAGAGTATGAGAATATGAGGGTACCAAAATGCCACCCCCTCTATGACCCAGATTGTCGCTCTGATAGAGTCATCCCCTTTCTTCGTAACCGTTATGATTTCCGTACTGGCTATTCTCCTAACAATCCTAGACAGCAGTTGAACGAGATCACTCCATGGATGGATGGAGGTCTTGTTTATGGTCCTTTTAAGGCCTGGACGGACTCTATTCGGCGATTCAGATATGGAGAGCTCGCTTCACAAGGATTCATGGGGGAGACTTCGGATGAGGCAATAGATGGTAGCGATCTGAGCATGTTGTTTCCAGTTCGTAATGACATTGGACTTCCTCTTGCCAACCCTACACCACCTGCCAATGCTTCACTCTTCCCCGTCAACCGGTTTTGGAGTAAGTTCTAACAAATGTGATCAGTCACCTACTGTGGTACAGTGTTGACTATGATTATTTCTCTGCCGTAGCTATTGGTAACCCTCGTGGTGACGAGAACCCTTTTCTCCTCACTATGGGCATCTTGTGGTTCCGTGTACATCAGTATTGGGCCAGGCAGCTCAGAACAGCTTATATAAATGAAGACCATGAAGAGATAGCAGAAGAAGACGAGTTTATATTTAACCGTGCCCGCCAATTCACCATTGCCACCTATCAGCACATTGTGTTTGATGAGTGGCTTCCTCTCTTCTTGCCTCGTAAGTTCCCCAACGGAGAGATGATTGACTATGACACTGCACCAGGGTACGCTGCCTACAGCCCAAGAACTGGCTACAACCAAGCCATCAACCCCCAGGTTGCACACATCTTCCAATCTGCTGCCATGAGATGGGGCCACACTGTGGTTACTCCTGGGATTTGGAGAAGACAAGCAGAGTGAGTATATTACTTGCTGGAGCTGCCACACACACACACACACACTTAATGTTTGTGTATTATATTTATATGCAACTCTCCTTCAAAATGCAGTATTGATAACCCTGATAACTGTCTCTTTGGTGGTACCATGTCTCCTACTTTTGACTACTCCAACTCGTTCATCGATCGCATCGAGAAAGGAAAAGAGTATCGATCATGGAGGAACGTCTCTGCACTTAATGACTCCATGATTGATGAAACAGATGAAATAAGAGCTATTCGTAATTTAGTGAGACCATCGCTTAATGACAGGATTACCTCACCAGAATATTCACAGGACGCTCCTCTTGATCATTTTGCTGTCCGAACTTGCAACTCCTTCTGGAATCCTCAGGTGACAGTAGCAAAAACCAATGTGGACTCTTTCTACCTTGGGATGTCATCCCAAGCTACTGAGAGGGAAGACACTATCATCACACCTGACTTGAGGGGGAAGGTGTTCGGACCTTTGGATTTCACTCGTCGTGACCTCATGGCTGTTAACATGCAGAGAGCTAGAGACCACGGTCTCCCGGATTACAACACAGCTCGTGTAGCCTACGGACTAGAACGACGAGATAACTTTGAGGATATTAATGAACTCTACGGTATTGATTTTACTGTCACAGAGAGCATTGAGAACTTGAGGGACGTCTACAACAACGACATCAACCGCTGTGACATCTGGGCTTGTGGTCTCGCTGAAACTATCCCATCTGATGGCCAACTCAGTGAACTTAGTGGTCCGGGAGAGCTTTTCACTGAGGTTTTGTTTGACCAGTTTATGCGTGTCAGACACGCAGATCGCTTCTGGTATGAGAATTACAGATTCAATAAACTTTTCACTGAGCTAGAGTTCAACATGATCAAGAGCCTTACTGTCAAGGACCTGCTCATCCAAACCACTCGCATCCGAGATGCTGACATCAGTGACAATCCCTTCATCTTTGAAAATGCCGTATGCCCCCAACCATTCCAGCTCAGCGAGCTCTACATGGACGACTGCACTAACCTGAATACCTTTGATTACTATACCCAGTCTGATTATGAAGTCCCTATTGTGTGGGGTGCTACGTTCCTCTTAATAGCACTTGTCATTATGGTGATGTTCATGTTGGCCGCCTTCAACCAGTACAGGAGGACCAAAATCCTTGCTGCTGGACGTGCAAAAGGCAGAACAAAGAAGATCGAGGGAACTGATATTGTTGGAGGGGATGGTGAAGTCATTGTAGCATGGGAGCTTAAGGCAGGTCTGAAGGAGGAGTCTCGCCTCATCAGCCTGAAGTTGGGACCAGGGAAGCGTATCAAACTGTTCAACGGAGATGTGGTCCACCGTGAGATTGATCTTCGAAACCAATCCTCTTTGGTAATTCAGCGTCCCTTCGATGACTCACTAGTGTTTGTGGTCAAGATCCCCAATGAGTACGATGTCATCATTCGTTGCAACAACGCTATTGATCGCACTTCGCTCATCGACAAGATTGAGGGCTTCTTGCATGATATTGGCATCGCTCACGTGACAGAAGAACCTCAAAAGAAGGTCATGCTCAAATCTGTCTTCACCAAGAAGCAGAGGCAGGTTCTTCTTGAGAACTTTTTCAAATCGGTCTTCCGTGAGGGCTCCTCCAATTCTGCTCACAGTAGTGGTGGTGAAGCCAAAACTTCTGTCTTGGAGTGTGAGCTTACCAGGGACGAGTTCGCTGATGCTATGTCTCTCAAACCTGACTCTATCTTTGTTGAGCAAATGTTCCAGCTTATCGATCAGGATGGAAATGGATTTGTTTCCTTCAGAGAATTCTTGGACATGATCGTAATATTCGCCAAGGGATCTCCCGAAGACAAGATCAAGCTCATGTTTGACATGTACGACATTGACAAGAGTGGCCACCTGGACAAAGCTGAGTTCAAGAAGATGTTGAAAGCCATGATGGAATTGGTCAATGCCACAGTCACTCCAGACCAGGTTGATGCATTGATTCAGTCCATGTTTAGTGCTGCCGGATTCGAGAACAAGCAAGAATTGACCTTGGAGGACTTCAACGTTCTCCTCCGTGACCACAAGGAAGAGTTGAGTAATGCTCACCTCAACGTCAAGGGTATTGATTCTTCGGATGTGGAAATAGAGAAGAAAGATATTTCAGCAGCATCAGAAGGTGAGGCCGTCCCATCTCGTTATAGATCCCGTGAAACAGCCCCAGCACGTGCCCGACGTACCATTATCAAGGCATACGGTAAAGATGGTAAAGGTGATAAGAAAGACAGTTCAGTTGATGCTGCTCTAGATTCAAATGCTCCTTCAGTCGAAATCCATGTGCAGAAACAGAAACACTCTAAAACAGCCTTTGGGAGACATATTCAAGTCTTTGTGCGTTATATCGAGAACATGAAGCTCCAAATTTTCTACTTCTCTATATTCATGTTCATTCTTGCCGGCATTTTTGTTGAAAGAGCTTATTTCTACTCCGTGGAGAGAGAGCACGCCGGCTTGAGGAGGATAGCTGGATACGGAGTCACCATCACTCGAGGTGCTGCTTCTGGCATGATGTTCACTTACTCTGTTCTCCTTCTCACCATGGCTCGTAACTTCATCACATACCTGAGGGAGACCATCTTCAACTATTACATCCCTCTCGACTCTTACATTAGCGCTCACAAGATTATTGCCCTCTCTGCTCTCTTCTTCACTATCATGCATGCCATCGGTCATGGAATCAACTTTTACAACATCTCCACTCAGACTGCCAATGATCTCACGTGCATCTTCCGTGAAGTATACCATCGTACTCACGTCCTGCCCAAGTTTTCCTATTGGCTCTTCCTCACCATGACAGGCTTCGCCGGCTTCATGGTCACTATTATCACGATCATCATTTTCGTCTTTGCCACCCAGTATGCCCGTCGCTACACATACAGAGCTTTCTGGGTCACCCATCACTGGTATGTCATCTTCTACATCCTTGCTTTCCTCCACGGCTCAGGGCGTCTTGTTCAAGATCCTCTCTTTGGCAACTTCTTCCTTGGACCTGGTATTGTCTACGCCTTGGACCTTCTCATCAGTGTTGGACGCAGGACCTCGGAAGTGGCCGTCGTTCGTGCAGATCTCTTGCCTTCGCAGGTTATTGGAGTATACTTCAAGAGGCCTGTCACCTTTGACTACAAAGCAGGTCAGTGGTTGAAGGTAGCCAGTTCTGCTCAGAACCCAGGGGAGTTCCACTCCTTCACCATCAGCTCTGCTCCACATGAGGAGTTCCTCAGTCTCCACATCCGTACTGTCGGCCCCTGGACCTACAACTTCCGTGAAAACTTCAGCCCGGCTCATCTCCAAGGTCAGCCATTCCCCAAGCTCTTCCTCGATGGTCCATTCGGGGAAGGTCACCAAGACTGGTTCCGTTACGAGGTGGCTGTTCTTGTGGGCGGCGGTATTGGTGTCACTCCATTTGCTTCCATCCTCAAGGAGTTGGTCCACCGATTCAACATTGGTGCTCGTGTAGAGTGCAGGAAGGTAAATTGGTTTAAACAGTGAAATATACATACAGAGAATGTGTGTGCCTACAGTAAGTAAATAATAATATACTCTGTTCTCCATATTCTTAGGTGTTCTTCATCTGGGTCACCCGCACTCAGAAGCAGTACGAGTGGTTCACTGAGATCATCCGTGAAGTCGAAGAAGCCGATAAGGAGAACTTGGTGGAGACACATATCTTTGTCACCCAGTTCTTTGACAAGTTTGACCTCAGGACCACCATGCTGGTGAGACCGTACTGCATATTTCTTCTGTAGCTACTTCTATGTGCTAGTGTTCTGTTGTGTGTGGTGGTGATAAGTCATTGGCTGGCTCTGTGAAAGCAGCAAGATGTAGAATAGAGCTATTATATATATATATATGTTTCTCCTTCTGTAGTACATCTGCGAGCGTCACTTTCAAAGGTTGTCTGGCAAGAGTTTGTTCACTGGACTTCGAGGAATCACCCACTTTGGTCGTCCAGACTTCAACCAGTTCTTTGACAACCTGCAGGAAGAGTACATCCTTCTTCCTAAGATTGGAGTGTTCTCGTGTGGGCCACCTGGCATGACCAATGGTGTGGAGGCTGCCTGCGCTGCCACCAACCGCTTTGAGGGACCTGCCTTCCTCCACCACTTTGAGAACTTTTAATGCGTTCATGCTAAAACTAACTGTGGACATGATAGTGTAGACTTCTTTTAGATTAGTGTTTATTTAATGCCATAGGTAATTTGTATTGAACATTTTATCACATAACGTATTTTGATAAGGTGTTTATGGTGGATGGGGCATTGATTGTACATGTTGGGAGGATATTTCCAGAAAGTTGGAGAGGGTTCACTCCAAGATAAAAGTTCATATGAGCATGTGTTTGAGGCTGGTGTTACTTATAAACCTTCTCTTCTTTTTTTTTTTTTTTTTTTTTTTTTTTTTTTTTTTTTTTTTTTGCTAGAAAAAAACAATAACTCATTAATGTAATATAACTAAAACTGGAGAGCAGATAGACACACATATGTATATATATTTTTTAAAAAGGGGGTGAAGTAACTTATTTCTATCATCATTTCATTTGTTGGTATTTTCTTATCTCTTTGTTAATTAGTTCATTAGCAGGATGCCCACATGAAGAGGTGTTTAGTCTAACCCAGTCTATGCCCAAGAGTTTGATGCAACTTTTTCTTAGCGAATTTTTAGTCTGACCCTCCTAGAGGAAGAGGTGTGGCCAGATGGGACCCAGCCCATGCTGCTCCCGTGTGTACATGCAAGTTTTTAGGTGTTAGATACAAAGGTTTTCCTTGCACCTTTGGTTCAACTGTAGCTATATAACTGAACAGACCCAATGGTAACATATGTTAAATTCAAGCTCTCTCTTGCTTGCCATATTAGTATGTAAGCTCAGTAAATTATGGTTGTTTTGAGAATTTTAGGTATGAAGTGTATATAGCATTTGAAACTAATCCTCTATGAAACATTTATGAATTCTAGGATTGATCAAGTTATAATTAAAAGTTACAGATATATAGATGTGCACCTGGATATCATCAAGCTAATACAGGAAAATTCAACATGCATATGCATGTTTTTGAAAAAACTTTAAAAAAATATACCAAAAAGTAATAAATTTAAAAATAAATACATTCCAATAGCTATATAATACAAATAGGCAAGACCTAATAGAAATTTTAAAAATGAAACCTCTTGGATTTCAGCTTAAAGATTCCAAATGGACTAGGAAAAGTTTCATATTGAGTCATTGTACTTTTCATGCCTTAAGAAGAGTATGGCTAGTTAGAACACACCTCAACAACCAGTGTAAATTTTTAAAATTTTAAACCATAATGCACAAGTCAAAGCTGAGAGCAAAGGGTCAATTTAAGACTATTATTTTTTGGGGGGATTGTTGTTTCCACTTCCAGAGGATTTGAAGTAGCTTGCTATAATAATTAAACCTAGCATTATTTACTAAGCCATTCTGGTTTCCTTTTACTTCTTTTTCCTTTCTAGATCTTGGTGTTTTCAAATGGTCTTTGATCCCCTGTTTTGTCTTTACACACCAAGTTTATGCATTTCCTGTTGAAAAGAACACAACCATTCTGTAAATTTGGCCAATTTGCAGATTGACAATCGGCATATATTTCAGAATGGATACCATTCTGCAGATAACCTGCTAGTTACACATTGTGCAATATATAGATCAACATGTTTAATAATGTGCTCATCCTATCTGCAGGAATTGCAGCTGAAAACGCAACCATTTCTCAGGTAGACAGGGAGAGCTGAAGGTCCACTAAAATTCAGAATCCTTTCCACCAATGCAAGCCAACTAAAAATATAATCAATCACAAAAACCAGTTCTGTTTGGAACAGAATTCATCGTGGTCCTTACCCAAATTATCATGGATTATTCTTAAACTTGGTAAAAGTTTGATTTAACTCAACTTGCAAAACTCTTTGCAAGCTTCTATTAATAGATCCAGTCAAAAGAATGTGTGAATTTGTTATTTGTTTCTGAGACATCTCATTTCAATCCCCATCACATTTCAACCCCCATCACATGGTTGTATACTTATCTCTATTGGACACCATAATCCATATTGTCCATAGCCAGGTCACCATAGATACATATTGAACGCATACAAGATGTTATTCACAAACACATACAAAATATGTATAGGTGGATGTATGAAAATGGTTGGTCAATTCCTAAATAAGCTGACCTAACTTGGCTTGTGCTTCCATCAAAGAATTTTGTTTGTTGTCTCCTATAAATTGACCAATCACTTCCAGATCTTCAAGCACAACACTAATCCTTTGACCCACAGAATAGGATTTATTAAGGGTATCATCAGGACTAATAACTGCATGGAATTTACACCCAAAATCCACATATAGCTTATCTTGATGAATTGCAATAATCACTCCTTCTACTTCTTTACCAATAGGATCACGAGCCTGAATAAACTGTGAATTTCTAAAAAGATCTTCAAAACCTCCTTCTTTGTACTTATGGTCATCCACATTGGGGTCAATAGGCTGGAAGAGTGCACACTCAGGTTGACCTTCTACTGTGTCTCCAATCCTTTCATTATCACCTGCCAAAGAGTCTTTGTCTATTGGCAACTCTGGACTCCCAGCTTCTGTGGTAAATGGAGATGATGTGAAAGGGGATCTTGGGAGTTTAGCACATTTTACAATGCTAGGTGTTTCCCACCTAATTCTACCAATTCTACAAAACTTCGGGAGAACCGAACTTCTCCCACAAACCCACTGCAAGATACTTGCCATCCCAGTTTTCAATTAAAGCCTACCAACAAATATAACGCATGAGCACCCCAGTACTTCGCAATCACCATGCCAACCGCATAACAATTACTGCCCCCTGTGTACGAAAAAATGCCCTGATGCAGATGTCTATTATATGATGCCGGGAAAATCGTCGGGAAGCAGAAAGTATGACTCCTCTTCTAAGGATAGGTCCAGTGGGAGGTAATTACGTAGTCATGATAAGCTATAAACAATTATCTAATAGTGTTCAGCCACAAGATTTTGAAAGAATTTTAACGAAATTGAGAAAAGTGGGCGTGGTAAACCCCACCTACTTGGGGTGAGAAGTTCTAAGATCTGTGCAGTGTGTAACAATTTAGATTGGTGCAATGAGAGTGAAAGAACATGGCAAGAAATACTGAAAAATAGTGAAGAATTCATATATATTGTAAGAGTTCTAAATGGGTTAGTGAATTTCATGTTTTCTATTCCTGGCTGATATACCAAGAAGAAATTAATACATTTCATGTGTAAAATAGATGGCAGTGCCTACTTTAACTGTAAATCCTATTTATTTTTCTTTACTTAAAATCACTGCCTTAGGCCAGACAACATAAATCTTTAGTTTCTCAGGCATATTTTTCAAAATATTGGTACAATGAAGCTGCACTTTTCCCCCTCTTCTTTTTTCCCTTTCTTTTTAGGATGTCACCTCACCACGTGTTCTGGGCAATTTTTTTCCTTCAATTCTTTGACATTTCTACTACAAAATATTACAATTGTCATTGAGTTATGTTATAGAAAATTTTGATGGGGGGGGGGGTGTAGAAAAAAGTTGATGTGGTGGGCCTGAGAAACGAATTTTTTTTTTTTTATTTCTTAAAGCTAATTCTTATCATGGGCTAGTGTTTAAAGACCACTTATTTATAAACCACAATTAACTCTAGGAGATCTTATCAAACCCATATTTAGCACAGACTTATCACAGTATAGATCAAAGATTTTCCATAGACTACCATAGCATAAAATGGTAACACCAGCACATAATCTTACAAAGGTTATTATATTCTAGTGAACTCCAATTTCAGTCTGATTATCATACTTGGGTTAATTGAGTTACAAGAGTAATTCAAATATAAAATGCAATTACAAATCATGTAATTGTTATTGTTCTTGAAATAAATTTTAATGTGTGTAATTGTAATTATATTGCAATGTCATATGTTCAAGGGAAATGTAATTGACCAAACAATTCAAATACAAATTACTTGCAATGTTGTCTTTGACACCTCAACTCATGTTTGTTTTTATTGAGCGCGCGCGCGCGCACACACACACACACACACACACACACACACACACACACACACACACACACACACACACACACACACACACACACACACACACACACACACACACACACACACACACACACACACACATGCCAAATTATTTTTCACTTTTTTCTCCTTTTTTTGACCATACTTATTGTGACAAGCAACTGGCAATTACTAATATCCACTACCATAAACTTTTAATGAGCAATAATATATTTTAATTAAAAAAAAAAAAAAGATTAATAAACCACACCCGTAATGTATATTGATATGAACAGTAATAAAAATTTAGGAATCTTTCTTGTCAATTTTGTAAAATGTTTGTGCAACAAAGTTCCTACAATCATCATAATTGAATTTTTCTTTCCCATTGAAGATGTGTGAAATGATATATATTTCTTTATTTTATATTGCCATTACTGGCATAAAAAATATAATATTCTCACTACCTCTCACTCCACCTGCCTTAGCAGGGGAGCCATGTTTTTGCCTCCAAATTGAAAAAAAGATCTCATAAAAACCTGATTTGGCCCTCTCCTGCAGTAACATTCATCTGTTAACAAGACTTTGAATGCTACCCCAGCTAAAAATAATAAGCTGGAATCAGCAGAAGAAATAAAGGATAAAGTCTGCTTTTATGATGAATCTGCATCTAGTGGTGGAGATGTAAGAAACCTGACCTCCATCAAAGTTCTACAATACCTAGAAGATGCATGTAAAGAGCACTTCTCATTCCATGTCTCTTCTTTGGTAAAAAAAAAAAGTGTTTGTGGTAAACTATACCACTCCAGTATAATGATTATACCACTCAAGGATGATGCTTAATGACGTCATTAATTATGCATTCATTACCAGTATATTGTATGTATATAAAACATTGCAATTGTCTTTGTCTTTGTTCTTCCACGTGTTCTTGCACTTCATCCGTCTGCAATACTTGTTGTCGTCCTGCAATGAAAGATTCTGTTAACTTTTATAAGTGAGTATTAAGCGTGTGCATTTATTAACTGGCTATCAATAAAGCCAGTATTAAGATATTACATAAGATACTACAGTGTTCATGAGATTTGACACTGCTATACCATCATCTATCCTCCCTTGAGGTTGTTTTTGTATGCCTCAATCATCCTCCAACTCTTTTTGAAAAGCTGTCGAATCTGAACTTTAAAAAACTGATGCTTCTAAAGATCAATTTCTATGCTGTAAATAATTTTAGCATTTAAACCAAAAGGTTCTCAATAGGTGTAATTGGTACTTCAATTACTTTTCCCAGCCAGTAATCATAATCGAATTCAATTGCATTTTAGATTTTAATGATGTAAATGGAAGAACTTTTCTGTTCAAATTGACAAATATCCACTACCAGTAATAGCATTAAAGTTGCATTTGCATTTCTTTTCTAAAATTTAAGACTTTTATATCATCCCCTAACTCCTGCCATGCTACTTTATCAGGTGCCAATTCTAGGCATCCATCAGTACTGATTCTGTGTCAACTTGGTAGCTAATACTTCACCATGGGAGGCTTCATTTGATCACTGACACAATGGCCAGATCAGCATGATCCATACAAAACTGATCTACACAGAACCACAGCAACAAAAAAAGTTTCTAGGAGAGATACCAGCATATTTTCCAGCTAAACTTGTTTGCAAATTTTCCAGCTAAACCTGTTTGCAAATTTGTGTAGCTGGCTAGATAGTTTTTGATATGGCTATTACCTACTTATTGTTTTGTTGTTTTAAAATTTTTTATTTGTTGTTTTTAATACCCCTTCAGTCCAAGTCCAGGTGCGAGGAAGGTATACATCTGGCCAGAGTGGTCTGAAGCAGCAATTTTATCTGAAAAGTGGGAATTAGGTGGAACAGGAGGAAAAGGAAAAGATAAAAGAGGAACTCAACTGGCAGTGGTATTTTAAATATATAGGAAACATAATTACCTTGAAATTATTAAGTGTAACAATTAGGAAGTAGGCTTGGAGTCTGTCATCTTTAGGAGTAGCACTAGTGATATGCACCACTTCCATGAAGTGGTTGTATATCATATTTTGCTCATGTTTATTATTTCGCTTGTGTATTTCCCATCTCTCAGAACCTCTATGAAGATCCAGATGTGGTTGTCTTACCTATTTCAGTAGCTGATCCATCTAAGGTCATGTGGAAGAGACCCAGTGATCCACTAATTTCAGATGTGTTCAACAAATTGGTGAGTTTTATTAACTTCAGAGTATAAGAAATTTTATTATTTTTAATTTTTCTTCACATTTGTGTTCAGGTTCTATGATTGGTTAAAACTTATGTCACTGTAACTTTGCTACAGGGATAACTTGAGCCAGGGAAAGTTCAAGATTGGTGGCGTTGACCTCCAAGGTCATAAGATATCAATTTCCTGGTGTGCACCCATACAAAATGGTTTGGTGCAGATGCTGCACAGAATTGGTAGCCTAATCTGCTTTTTTTTACCTGTGGCACACAGGTCTAGGAACACTTGGCATGGTGAAGGGGAGTGGTGACATCCACATATTCTTGTAGAGAATAGAGTATTAACATATTGTTTACTGTATGGAAATAACAAAGTTTGTTGTTACAACTAAGTGGTTACAAATAAATGCTTTTACAGTATAGAAACCCTGTGGTTAAAACTAAGTACTTTACTGTATAGAAACCCAAAAGGTTGTAAATCTTACCACAACTTTAACCTCATCATAAGTGTTGTAAACAATATTTTGCCTGTTCTAAACACCATGCTTTAATAAATATTATTTATTTGCCACAGGTTTTAGTACTGTATCACTCTTGTTATTCTCATTATAGCTGTTCTTCCTGAATATCTGTCTGTCCCTGTGCCTTTTTGCTCTTCAAAGATGGTTGGTGTTGCTTCATTGTAAATATCCAATCAATTCATATGTCTTGGGCTAGATTATGTAGAATTATCTAATTCCTGGGATCTATCCTGGCTTGCAGTGTTAAGTCCTCGAATTGGTCAGCCATGAGCACAAGTTCGATGTAATGTACAGCATTCAATCACTAGTCTCGTATAGCCAGACCCTTTACCTAATCACTTCGCTGGTATAAGGGTCTGGCAAACTGCCATAGGTAGTTTTGTTCTGACAATCCCGGAACACTGGAACGAAGAGTGCAATTGAGCATGTTCACATCTGGTCAGCAAGTGGTTGAGTCAGTCATGCCAATATTAAAACTGAGGCAAGCTGGATGTGAACATGATCAATTGCATTCTTTTGCCCCAGTGACTGGGATTGTCATAACCAGACCCTTATACCAGCACAGTAATTAGGTAAAGGGTCTAGCTACACAAAACTATTCAGTCATGTACACACACACAAGCACGCATGCACGCACACACAGAGTTTGATAATAACAGATCAATTTTTTTTACATGGTATTACAGACACCTGTGATTGTCAGTGATCCTGAATCGGCATCACTGGACTTGAATTCCTCCAACATGCACCTGTTCCATAGCCAGCTCATGTGCTGGATCACAGGGCAGCTGAACGCCCTCTGGCATTCGTTCAACCACCAACACCACCATCTTGCTTCTGCTACTGAGCACTCTGAAGAGGGAGTAGAGGGAAAGAAGAAAGGATTAGTATGGCGCCCATGGGAGCATATTCAGCCTCATCCCAATGGCATGCCTGCCCCACTGATTAATCCAGCGGGAAAATATTACATTCGAATATACTGGATGGTAAACAAGTAGCTAGTATGACTTCCAACATCGATACTATTCTCCTTTAAATGGTGTTGCTCTCTCAACCCAAACCTTTTCCTCCTTACGTCTGTCAGTCAGCATGCTTTTTATCATTTCTTTTTTGATCTTAATGGTTGCCTCTGTTTCCTTCTACTCTTATTCCCTTTCTTTTATTTCCTCACTTTCATGTTCATAAAGTTTGTAGTGTTGTATTTCAGTACTCCTCACTGTTTACCTTCATCTTCCTTACCTTTTTAACCCTCATAACCACCATTACTTGGAAAACATTCACCAGGCTTCACCCATCCTCTATTCATATGTTTTTATGATGTCTCCATTCCAGGGTTGCTGGCGAAGGGTGACAGTTGATGACAAGCTTCCTTTTCTCCAGAGCTCTTCCAATTCAGTTGGTAATGAAAATAGAGTACAAGCCAAGCAAAATGCAGGTGAAGTGAATGGAGAAGTGGAAAAAGGGCAAACGCTATTTGTCCCACTCTTTCCTATGACCAGCAACTTAGCAGAGTTATGGCCCGCTCTTCTTTTCAAAGCTATTCTCAAAGTTGTTTCATTGGAGTAAGAATGATATAAGGAAAGAACAATACTCACTTTCTTTTCTATCAAATGACAGCTAATATGAAGAATCTCTAATTCAATATTTCCAGTGCTGCACTGAGAAATGAAGTCCCCTAAAATAATGTCCACCTATTTTTCTTTGTTATCGCATTGTATAATAATCAAGCATGTCTGTTGTCTGTTTGTATATTAAGTAGCAGCTGTTCTGGTGGTGACCTTCATAGTGAACATGGAGACAGCAGTGTGATCTACATGCTGACAGGGTGGACCCACAGTGTCCTCCAGTTGAACTTTGATAGCACATGGAGCGAACTGATGGACCACCTGCCCTTGTGGGAGAGGGGAGATTGTACCTCTCCAGAACACACTCCTGTAAGAAAGGACTGCCTTCTCATGGCCAGCTTTAGTCCTTACCACCAGTGCAAGGAAACACTGCCTGTTCCACCTTGTATTCAAAGGAAAATTGTAAGAATAATTCTATTACAGCTGTGTTGGTTTTCTGGACTTATACAGAAAGCTACTTACCTCATTTCTGTCCTCCTACTCTACTCCAACCCATCCACCTATCACAACCTTCTGTTCTCTAAATTTCAAAATTTTTCCTCTCATTTTTACATAGAGGAAATCAGAAGCACTTCTCAAGACACATGACATTCTCCCTCCTGGCTATAGTCTCTTTAATCAGCCTTTTGTGCCTGTTTTACTGACACAAGTCCGAGATCAGCCCTTAACTCTCTCTCCTGTGGAGCCCCCTCTCCCCATTCTTCGCATTCCCTATTATCTTGGATTGACACACCGCCTGGCTGATCCTGGGTGTCCAACTCCCTCGCCAACCCCAACTTCTGTAGAATCCAGGTTTATTGAGCTCCTTCCTAGCGTTCTCATCCCTGATAGTCGTTCACTGGTCAATTTCCCAAGCAAGTTATCCAATATCAGTGCCACCACTACCACCACTTCCAGGGGTTCATGTTCACAGCGTAGCAAAATGACTGCTTCTCGGAGAAGCACATCAACATTTTTAGGTAGCTGTGAGCACACCACATCCAGTGAAGGAGGAAAACACAATAAAAACGTTGAAAAGAAATGGATGAACTATTTGGAATTTTGCTCTGCTTTCAAGTAAATCCAACATGAATTTTGAAAAAGAAATACTTTTTTTTTTTTTTTTTTTTTTTTTTTTAATATGAAGACATTAAAAATTAATTTTTCTTGTTTATTCTGCAGTACCATACAGATTTTTGTGGACCCATGCTATTTCAAGTACAAGGATACATATTCCAATCTCTCAGTTAGTTCCAGTATATAGAATGTTATTATACATTATATTAATGCTCATGATTATTTTGGTTTTAGAAAACATTGGAAAGTTCTCCTGTAGTTACCCCTACACCCAAGAAGGGTGCTTCCAATCTTTCTTCTGTATCAAAGGTTCACCCATCTCATGTGATAGCAATGACAAAAATGTACTGTTTTGCATTCACTATCATATTATTGCAATATTATTATTTTAGTCATTGGTGCAGCCTGCCAGAGATAAAAAATTCCTGCGTAAGTTGAATAATAGCACAGCTAAGATATGTTTGAGTTAGTTTATTTTGAGTGGATAAAGTGTTTTTCCCTTTAATTTATGGACTAACCATGATAAAGCTGCCATAATCATATGAAGATATACCTGGTGTGCAGGGAGATAGTCCAACTGGTCTTTTATCTAAAATCATATTTGTTACAACTAAAATTAAGATAAAAAAAAAGAAGGAAAAAAACCCAACCAAAATTATTTTTGTTAAACTAGAATTAAAATTAAAAAATGAAGGAAAAACCAAAATAAAAAAATTTTAAAAAAAAACACAAACACTTTAGATAATTTTTCAAGCGTTATGCCACTTGCTCCACCATTTTGTTGAGTATTTTGGGTGATAAAATTTATTTAATGTGGGAGGAAATAAGGCCAAGGTCCGTTTCTGGTCCATAATTATGAAGTTAGTAACCAACAATCAGTTGTATTCAACTGTCTTATTTACAGCTATGGATTTAATCATACAGTGGTTTCCCTTATATACAGAGCATCATATTAAAGACAGTCATAGAATTTTACTAAGCAATCAAAATTTACCATAACATTTTAAAATGGTTAGCTTCTGTGTGATATATTACGTTAGGTAACTTTGTTCATTCTTAATTTTGCAACCCAAAAGCCTTACAAACTGTGCCACTACCAATGAGCAGCTCTCCATCCTAAGGGGAAAACAAAGATACCTTGCTACAATTCAAAATTTGTTTGTTTGTTCGCTATCTCCTCCAGGATGCTTTGGCTTCAGGGCTCAAAAAGAAGAAAAGGAAAAGGGAAGGAAAGGGATTTGGGCAAGTTTTGCTGACCTCAATTAGAGTGTGCTTACATAATTGTGGTTTATAGTACTCATAGTGCAGCTTGGTGGGTTACTCATGCATGAAAAACTTTAAAAAAACCCCAGCGCTATGGGTAAAGTCTTATTCCAATCTTCACCATACTCCACCAAAAAACATCCTCAGGTGTTCCCCATCCACTCCTGAAAATTTGAGCCCTCTAGGCCCAAGTGCCTGGGAGGAGATAGCTAACAGACTAACAAAAAAATATATCGTGAATTATGGTAAGAAAACACTATTATCAAGTCCTAAAGATTTAACTTGAGAAAAATTACTCATTAAATTTACAAACAAGTAAGAATGAGTACATTCCATCATAGCACATGTGTTCCCTCCCCCCTCCCCCTACACACCTCCCATATTATATTATTGCAGTGGTTGACAGTGTGGATGAAGTCACATTGCTCTTTGTCTTCTCATCTCTGAGCAATTGGAGGGAAGGAGATAAGGATACCAACCTCTACACATCTTCTGATTTTACATCATCCTGTTCCACTCCAATCAACCTGCCTGCTCATTCCAGCATTGCCTTCAGTGCCAGTCTTGAGAAAACCAAGTTTCCAGCATCCAACTCGAGCCAAGCTGTCTCTAAAGTGACTACAGACAGTGATGCCAAAGTAGCAAAACCAGCTGCTGATCCCAATTATGGTGCACCTTCAAGTGGATCCTCTCTAGCGGGTGCACAAGAAAAGAAGCAGTATATTCTTCCAGGACGTTTGGTGGTACAAAAGTTTTCCTGGAGGACTGTACAATTTGGAGATCCAGTTTTGCGAATTTCTACAACTGGAACTAAAGGAGTGGCCATTACGCTGCCACCTGGGTGAGTCTATAAAATCAATGTCTTGCTTTGGAATCCCCTCTCTCCCTCCTCCCATCCAAGTAGTTGGGGATGTTGATCTATGAATTTAGTTTACTTTTTGGTATTGCTTCAGTCGCCATGTCTTCAAGCTGCATGTGCAGGCTCCAATTGGGCACCACTTAGAGATCTTCTCGAAGACATCTTTTACTCTGACTGATGAAGATTCCATGTTTGGCTGCTTGAGCCAGGTAGATATATATGTCCTGTTCATTTCATCACTGTGGCGTCGGTAACTAGAAAGCATGAGAGCAAGCCCTGCTAATAGATTTGCCTATGATGCATCAATCTTCAGCACAGCAATTAATTTTCTTCATGCATTTGCAATTCCTAAAAAATTGCAGTCATTATTGTACTTCACAAAAATAGCCTTTTTAAATACTAGACGTCCCTTTGCAGCTTTGCTTGAAAAGTTAGAATATTTGTCTAAATTAATTTTTTCAGTCAACAGTTGATCATGATTCTATAAATTAAAAAAAGAATTCAATGTGCACACCATTTCTTGTCTTCTGGCCAGTGCATGTAATCCTTGAATCAACAACATAATTGTTCATCTTCCTTCTCTCTCCCCCATTTCTGTTCACAATAATTCTCCATTTAACCTTACAAAGTGAGGCTCTATTCCAGATCTTGGTTCATTGGTTAGTATGGTTATGCCACCAAAACTCAACCACCTATCCCAGGAGGGTTGCTTTTATTAGGGAATTCTATAGTTAATTTTGTTATGTATTAAACTCAGTGTGCACTGAACTGCCAAGAATGTGCAACTTCCCTTAGGGCTTTTCAATACAGCTGCTCCCATTAATTAACCCCAAATGGCCCTTTTTTGGCCACTTTTGTCTATTAGGATATGAAAAAGTCTTAGCTCATGGGTATAGCTACCTAGGTCCAAGTGTTTTTTTGAAAGTACCATTTTTGGCATTTTTAGCTTTATACACAAACAGGAAGAGGTGTGGTCAGATGGGACCCACCCCATGTTATTTGAAGTGGCAAGTTGTGTTTGCATGCGAAGTTTTAGGCCTGTAGCTTCATTCCTTTTTCTGGAAAAAGTACCATTTTTGGCTTTTTTGAATACAGAAAGGGGTGTGGCCATAGAGACATTTAAAACCACATGAGTGGTGCAGTGCTTGATTTCCATTCTTTTAATACCCCTCTTGACTCTGCAGCTTCAAAAATGTAGAAATGTATAGTGAACACACATACACACAGATTAAAAGCTATGTATTAGTAGATTTCATCCACCCCCCTCCCCCTCCCCCCCTAATCCCAGGATTGTTGCCGGTTTGTGTCCTATTCAAGTCATATGATAAAGCACCTTTTGACCAGCTCAGCATCTTGTGGGGACTTAGAGGCACTAGAAGAAAGCTTGCAGCCACTGGCTAAACTCCTGAGTGAAGCCAGACTGACATCATACCATATCAAGGTCAAACACTCCACACCATCTGATGGCACATCTTATTAGACTTTTTATCTCCTCCCCTTTAACTAATCAGTTTGTCCAAGCCAGTGCTCTCCACTCGTGGTCAACACTCTGTTGTGGTGATGGGGCACTCACTGGCAAAATGCAAGTGGCATGGAAGGCATTTCTACAAAAAGTGTTCCACATTCTGGAGCAAATGCTTCCTCAAGGACCGGCTCTTGCTATGGGTGAGGTTCCCAACTTTCGACAAAAGCTGAAAAAAATATGCTCAACCGAAAGCAGGAAACTAAAACATGCAAAAGTTCCAGAATCATGGGTGGACAGGTATGCCAAGAAATATCGCCAGATCATTCAGCAACTTCAATTTCAGAGGTGAGCATTAATCTTCTCTCAATGAAATATCTGTTCTTTTTCTCAGGAAACCAACTGCTGAGGAGATACATGCAGCTGGATTGATCTGTCAGTCTATCCAGCAACGAGGCCAAGCCTGTCTAGAGAGTAGGATGATCCCACGGAGCGAGGCCAATAAGGCTACTCGTCTGCTTCTGGAAGAGAGCTTCCCACTACTTGAGCCGCTGAGGGAGAGTTTGGGAGCCATGTTACTTCAGTAAGTGTTGGATGTTCAATATTGAAGTGGTGCAACTGTGATCCTATTTTTTAACTAGTGGATTGTTCAAGTTGGATCCATGCATAATGGAGAGCATGCCCTTTACTGAAGACCTGACTACAATGGCCTACACCACCTCCTATACTGGCACATTCCCTGTTATCCAAATGAACTCATGGACCATAGTGCTCAGGTATAATTTGAATTACATAATTGGTATTTGATTATATGCACGCACACACTGTATGAAAGCTCAATTAAAGCAGCATTTTGCACAGACATACTTAATCCCCAAGCTAGTTTCATATCATCAGCAATTTAGAAGTTCTATTTGAAATGCAAAGCATATAGCTAATTTATGATTTCATGTTACTAATCGGTGAACATTTTTCAACCAAGTGCAGGACAGAGTAATGGAACTAAAAACCCCACCCCCCAACCATGACAACAAATTTCTATTGTCCCCAAAGGAAAAAGAAAGAAAGGAAGAAATATCAGTTATTGAAATCCTTGCTTACTTTAAAAAATTCTTGGAGGCAACCCGGTTTATTGCTTGAATCAGACATAAAGATCTGACCTGTTTGACTCCAGCAATTATCTATTAAATCATCTTGGGTGGGGTGGGGGGGATCTGGCAGCATAAGCAAATCTTTCTGGACATCATCACTTTTGGCAAGGGAATATTTTTGTGGGTGCTTTGCTGTAAGTCTTGACTTCATCATAATCCTCACAACCAAAACTAGCAGTGAGAAAAACAACAACAACAACAACAAACAAACAAAAGGAACAAGAAAACAAACTGTAAGAAGTGAGTCCCCAGAGATATTAGTTTGTTTGCATTGAAAATGACCCCCGAATCCCAAGTGAGTAACCCCCAATCCAACCATAACCCCTCACCCTCCTCCTCCCTAGCAGCATATACCCGGCGTTGCCTGGCCAATGTCAAGATGAAGCATCATAGAAGCCACTCCAATTTCGGCCTGTTTGGTTCTTTAATTAGCTTTTGGCAGTGAAAAACAACTTCCGCTAGGTGTGGTTAATTCAAAACCACACACATTGCAACACCCACATGTAGTTAATAATGCTCACCTGGTTACTTGGAATTTATATGCCCAATTTCAGCCTGATTAGTCCATAAATGACTTTTTGGCAGGCATAATAATGTCCTATAGGTGTAACAATGACCAAACCACACCCTTTGACATACACTCATGTGATTAGTAATGCTTACCCAGTTGGTTGGAAGTCTCATTCCAGATTTCACTGGTTGGTTATTTGATTAGCTTTTAATAACCAAAAACAACTTCCAGTGGGTGTGGCTAAGGCAAGACCACACTGATATTTTGTTAATAATGCTTTCCCTGGTACTTGGAGACCACACGCCAAATTTTTGCCTGATTGGTCTATGCTTAGCTTTTTTCAGCCAAACTTACATCCAGTGGGTGTGGCTATGACAAAACCACACCCATTACCTTGCTCACATGTGTTTAATAACACTCACCCGGGTTCTTGGAGATACATGCCGAATTTCGTCCTTTTTGGTCCAGTGTTTAGCCTTGATGCCTAGACGCATATGCATACTAGCAAACCAAAAAATATATTAAAGTGTGTTTGTAGATCTAACTCCTTTGGTGCTTATTCAGAAGCTATTTCCCCCCCTCCCCCCCCTTTTTTTTTGGCACTTTTCTGCTTTGCACACCAATGGGAAGAAGTGTAGCCAGGAGTGATTCCACCCATGTTACTCCCAAAGTCAAGTTGTGCATGCATATCATGTATTAAGTCTGTTGCTCCAAGGGTTTGTCTGGCCGAAGTACTATTTTTGGCCTTTTTTTTAGTCTAACATGAAAAAATAAATGGGTGTGGTCATATCATGTACTTAAAACATTCCCCCGATTATGTTGATTCCAAATATATATGGGTTCATGGGTCTAACTCTCTAGGTTCAAGTGTTTTTGCTGAAATACCATTTTTGGCATTTATAGCCTTGCACAGGGATAGGAGGAGGTGTGGCCAGGTGGGACCCAGGCAATGTTACTCCAAGAGTGAGTTGTATATCCATACTAAGATTAAAATCTCTAGCTCCAAAGTTTTTTCTGGCAAAAATACCATTTTTGGCTTTATCTTGTTACCATGGTAACTATTTTCTGTTCTTTTTAGCCCATTTTTTAAGTTGGGTCAAACTTATCATCATGCCAAGTTTCAGAGAAATCCACCCACAAGTTAAGCCAGAATGATGGCACAGACAGACAGACAGACAGACAGACAGACAGACAGACAGACAGACAGACAGACAGACAGACAATCTCCTTTTATATATATATATAGGAGATTAGTGAGTGCACTAGCACTATCTATTTAGGGTCGACCAGACCTTTTCCATTGGTGTAGAACCGAACTAATTTATACTTTGCCAAGCTTCTAGATAATAACAACCCAAACTTTTCATATATAGTGTTTAGGAGCCTCTATTAAAGGGGTATGTCAAATTTGTAAGCTGATGAGCTCCCCCAAAAAAGAGATAAGAAAAAAACAAAAAATTGAATATTTCCTAATTCTCTAGTAACATCTTTCTTATGAGCCATGCTGTAGATAAATTGGAAACATCAGTACTTCAGTTAATATTATAATCCGGCATAGTTTCCACTGGCATATGTCCATGACCCATCGGTTCTCTTCATTAGCTTACAAAAATATGAAGGTATATCAGGATGGACCAATGACACCCACTGCCAAGGACGCCATTTTAATTTTATTCAATTGCCTGAGCATGCGTGTGAAACTGTTGGCTAATCTCTCTTATCAGTTGTGCTACCTCCCTGCCTAACTGCTTGCCTACCTGAGTGCCAGCCAGTGTAACTTTAAAAACAACAACAAACTTTTGAACGGAGTCGTAGGACTGACCTCCAACTTTGTTTTCCCCCATTGCTAAACACTCCACTTTGTGAGTGAGTATTTATTAAATATAAAAGTACAATTTGTTAGGAGAGTGAATCTTCATTCCATTCTTCCTGACTGGGATGAGTGATTTTTTTTTTTCAGCGTTATCATCTTACAGTGAAATAAATTCTATTCATGCAAGATTTCATATATTCAGTTTCAATTCCTTTTTATACAGTGCAAATAATTGCATACATTAATTTATGTTACAGATAACTCCTGCAATGAAGGTATATAGTGATGAAATTATGACATCATCTGTTATGGAAGCCATGTGTAGTTCTATCTCATAAATGTATGCCCAAGTACTACCAAATTTCAGATCGAAGACAGATAAATTGATTGGCTAATGCAGTGCTTGTTTGACTGAGCATTACCGGGCAGCTGTGACTTCTGATTCTTGAAATTTTTCTGAAAATATATGATCAATTATTATGTGCCTAATTCTATACAGTTTAATCACTGACCCTCAACTACATTTCATCTAGTATCAAAAAATGAAATGCTATTATCATGAGTGAATAATCGAGTGAATATCTCCCTTTACACTATTGCAAGGAATCCCCCCCCCCCCTCCAAACAAAAAAAGAAGTTACTTCCTACATAAAAAGTAATGTGTATGTCTGTCCATCTGTAACGCTAAATGTGTTCGCAGATTGAAGGGGTATTTCCTGAGGTCAAAGGTAGATGAAGTTTGGTGTGAGGATAAGCGTAGTGGCAAGGTTAATGCCCATTTCCTTAACATTTTGCTAAAGAAAACTTAGAATTTTGCTGAAGGGAATTTGGTAAGCATATACATACAATTTTGAGTTTAGTAAGGTGAGTTTGACACTCCGGTGACGAGTGAAGCGAGTCTACTGGCTAGTACTTAGAAAAAAGGCACAGAAACGAGTGCACAAATATTTTTAAATAGATGAAAAAGTATAGAAACAAGAAGAGATCGTTACCTACCCAAGAAGTATTGAAACTGTTAACAAGACACGAGTAATCAATTAATAATCATGTGCCTAATTCTACATCCCTAAATCACTATTATCATGGAAAAACAATAGAATGACTATTTCTTTTGCAATATTGTAAAGAAATCCCTTTGTCCCCCCCACCATTCCTGAAAGGAAACTTAAATTGTATGGAACAAAATTGGTGACTCCCTCATCATGCTTAATAGGAGTACAAAAATATGAATTGTGAAGTATGGAGGCAGTGATTTAAGGATGTAAAATTAGGCACATAATAATTGAATGTTCATGCCTTGTTTCAATACTTTTTGGGTAGGAAATGATCTTTTCTTGTTTCCTTACTTTTTGGAGAAACCTTGACTCTAAATTTTTTTCCATTAGTATATATATATATAAGAAGTCCTGTAAAATGCAGGGCAACTCGTAAGTCTGTGTTTATGCAATCCTGATCATCAACTAAGTATTACATAACTTTGCTATTAAATTATGGGCAAGTTTTATCTCAGCTTTGTAAATAGCCAGGGAAAAGGGTTGGGGGGATTCTAATTTACAAAAAAAGAAAAGAAAAAAGAGGTGTGGTTATTTTCTAGAGTAAAATAAGAACAGATCTGGTTGGCTGGACAAAGACTAATTGCTAAATGTTATTGAAGATTTGCAGCTGCAATGAAAGAACTTCAAGTGTCAGCACACAAAACAAATAATTTCATCATTTTCTGTGTATCCATGAAAGTTCATATTAAACCTGTCTAATAACAAACAGACAGACTTTACTCTATTTGGCAAGGTATCACAGACACCTGGTCCTCATTGAAAACTGCTATGTTGCTGTCGAACTGATATCATTACCTTCTTGCTTTCTTTTTTATACTTGACCTTTACCATTTCATCCAATAATTATCTTTTTCCTTTCCAAATGTATGTAAATACACTCTTGCTAGTTCCATTTTTACCTTTTCATGCTTCTATCCAATGCATCTTTCTTTTTCCACTTGTGTATTGAACTTCTACATGCTAGGGGCTACCTAACTAGGCCACAACACAAGAGCAAGCAAGTTCACCACACATGGAGAGTGCCATACCATTGAATTTGTGGTAGTCACTCTGTGGCTGTTGTTGATTACTGATGTGTGATCTACCTGAGAAACCATTACATTCTTCATGTTATCAGTCAATAACCACACCTCCCACTAACTGGATCTGGTCCAGTGGATCCATCACAAGTGTTTGTTTTTTTTTGGTTGTTTTTTTCCCCCTGCTCTAGGTATTAAATAATTGGAAGGAAAACGAGACTGGAAATTTCCAGCCAAAAACCCACTCGCTTATGACTTAATGTTGTCTTAATAATGATTTCCAAATCCATTGAATTTCTACTGGGGGGGGGAAAGGAAATGGAAAAAAAGGAGAAGAAAAAACAAAACAAAACATAACCATGAATCAAACTACCATTGGAAAGAGGAAGTTTGATCAGCCCAACAACAGCAAAGTAACTTTAAGACTTCATTGAGGTAAAAAGAATGAACTTGTGAAAAAAAAATTACCTTGCAGTTGCACTCACTCTTTGAATTTGTCAACACTTGCACAATCAACTATTAATACTTCCATTGCCTAGAGGTGGTGGAATACCTGATGTGATGGTTCTAATGAACAAAAATCCTGTAAAGTTTAATATAAGTTAAGTGCACAAGGAATTAATGTTCCAAAACTTCTGCCCACAGAGACATGCATTTAACTCATGTGAAAAGTGCACAGAGAAAAGGTAGGATACAACGATGGGTAGGTAAAGGGTCTTCATGAATGCAGCTTTTCTTTTTTTTTCTTTTCTTTTTTTTCTTCTTTTTTTCATATGGTAAAGGGTAACCAATTATTTAAGCCATGTGGTAAATTCATCCAGTCTTTGTTTTGAGCTTTCAAGAATGGACCCTGCAGCCAAGAAAAACAACCGAGTGTATCTACCCTTAGAAAAGAAGGTAGAAGTGATCAGAGAACATAAGAAAAGTGGGAAAAGTTCCAGAGCACTTGCTTCCCAATTCAAATGTGGAAAAACCCAGGTTGACAATATCCTTAAGCGGAGAAGAGAGTGGCTGGAGGCATACGCGCTTGATCCAACTGATGCAATGAAAAGGAAGGTAAGAAAATGTCCCAATCATGAAATTAATGCCCTAACCTTTGAATGGTACAAGGAAGTGACAGTCCCAGTCACTGGCACTCTGATAAGAGAAAAGGCACTGTCTTTTGCACATAGGTTGGGCATTTCCACATTTAAAGCATCTAATGGTTGGTTGGAAGGATTCAAAAAGCGATATGAAGTTGAAGTTGGGAAAAATAGCTTTAACAAAGCAGTAAAGGATGAACTCATTCCTGATTGGAAGATTAAATTGCCTAAACTTTGTGAAGGATATGAACTGCGTGATGTATACATGGCTCATGAGATGAGTCTCTACTTTAAAGCATCAACTGATGTAAGTGTCTATTTGCAGGGAAAAAATTTCAGTGGAGGAAACTCTGAGGAGCAAGTCACAGTTATGGTTTGTGTGAATGCTCTTGGTGAGAAAGAGAAGCTTGTTGTAATTGGAGGAGCTGCTAAAATACATGCTGTCTATGACTTGGAACTTCATGTCTTACCCGTCAACTACTACTACAACAACAACAGGGCACAAATGACAGCTGCAATATTTGAAAGTTGGTTGAAGCAGTTTGACAGACATATGGCACTCCAGAAGAGGAAAGTTCTTCTCTTTGTGGAGAAAACTACAGACCATCCAGATTTGAATCTTCAGAATACCAAAGTTGAGTTTCTCTCTTCCAGTAGTGCCGCACCAGCATGCCAGTTGATGGACGAGGAAGTTATGCAAGTCATTAAACTGAAATTCAGAGGGCTGCAGCTAAGACACATCGTCCGGAAGATGGTGATAGAGGATGATAGATCTGGTCCAGAACTGCTGAAAGACACAAGTTTATTGGATGCCATTTATTGGTTATACCAGGCATGGCACGATATCAATGCTAAGAACATCGTGAGGTGTTTCTTTAAAGCAGGTTTCAAGGTCTCTAAGAGCTCTCTTGATGACGCTAGTAGTGAAATGGCTGATGATTTGGAAACTGAAGCAGAGGACCAACTCTTCATGGATGTGCTAGGCCTCAGTGTTCATGGCTTTGCATGTTTGGACTCTCTTCTAGGACTCTGTAATGAAAAGTTCAGTGGTGACGCCAGTGCAGAGGATAGCCATGAAGACATCCAGGGTGGGATGGGGGAAGGAAGTTCAGAAGTGCATGATGATGAAGATGAGTGTGTGGTTGAACCTGTCCCTATTACATCACATGACGCCATAGAGTGCATCAAGAAACTCAAGTATTACTTCTTGCAGAGTGGGGAGAGTTCATTATTTGATTCCATGATGGATATCGAGAAGAAAGTAGATGAAGACATATTTAACAAGTTCAAGCTTGCAAGACAAGCAAACCAATCGCTGGACTAACATTCATATTCCTAATTAAATGTTTCAAATCAAACTCAACATTTTTCATTTATCCCATTGCAAAAAAAAAAAAAATAATAATAATAATATTTTAATCTGTGTCTGTCTGTTTTGTCAATATTTGGGTCATGTATGTAACTGTATAGGACACAGTGTTTAAAAGGTGTAGTTCACTTCATATGTAGTGTATTTGTTTCAACATTGGTATGTGCAATTGTTGGACTACTGTGCTTTCTTCAATGTTGCTTTTATTTGTCCACTGGAAATTTTTGGTTGCAAAGTTCACAGTCTAAATTAAACTCCATATTATAATTTTCCTGAATCCTACATATATATAGTGGTAACATCTATTGTGAGAAACAATTCTTTTATCGTATTTATAATTTGTTATGAAATCTTAAGCATATTATTGATGGGGGGAGGGGGGGAAGCTGTATGGACTAAGGTTCCATTTAGGCTCTTCTCATTAGGACCCTATGAGGGGGCTCCAGGGATCACTCTTCAAACAGCTCAAGGCATAGCTGCTGTTCAACACTATTTAGCGGGAAATTATTGTTGCAGACTTTCCTCAAATTGGGTCATCAAGATGTTTCAACAAAACGTTAAATGATTGTCACTATATAGCAGAAGTTTTTCCCTGCCCATATGCTAAATTAATGATAAATTTATTTTATGAAATTAAAGGTTTGTATTGAACCATGTTACAACATGAGGAATAGCCCCATCAACTGGAAAGTTTTATCAGAATTGATTCAATAAGTCTTTTTTGTCAGGTATAAAAATTTTTAAAATTAAAAAAAAAAAAAAAGAAAAGAAAGGGAAAGAAGAAAAAAGGATGGGGGAAATAAGAAATGCCCAGCCTTGTAATCAAACCACAACCTTCTGTTAGAGGAAACTTGGTGCCTTAACCATTTGGCCATGGCATTTTGGTATGAAAATTTGAAATCTTTTTTTCGCTACCAGGGTGCCCTTTTGGAAAATTGAAATTTTAAAAATTTAAAAAAATTTTTTTATTATTATTATTATTTTTTATTTATTTATTATTTTTTTTACTGTAAACTTTAGACAAACAATTACCATGCCCACCAGCACCTATTTATGGTATGCCTTCAGTACACCAAAACATGTCGTCCCCTTCATGCTTATATCTGTAAACCATCAATTATGATACTATTGTGACCTACATTGATCTGGTATTTGATTTGAATATTGATTAAAGACTTTCAAACCTATAGGTCGAAATAAGGGATATTACAAAACCTTGCTTAAAATATGCTCAATTATTATTATTATTTTTTTAAAATAAAAATAAATCAAATTCTATTTGCTAACTGTGTGCAAGGAGCTGCCATGCTTAGGTAGCTGCAAGTAGTGCAGAAGTGCCAGAGCCAAATTGTCCCTGCACTAGGCAGGGCTATCCTGCATTCCACACTCATTCAGCTGCTACTGTCCTGCAGTACAAGGTAATGTCCTACATTTTAGAAGTAGTTTGTTACCAAATAGCCTCCCCCAAATTTCTAGAATCCATTCTGCTATCAGCTAACAGGTCAGAGTTTGATGTCTGATTCAGCCAATCAACATCAGTCAGGTTGCCTCCTGAGGATGTTCTAAAGTCAGCCATGATGGAATTATCATATAGTGATGTTGATTTTTTCCTTCTTCCAGGAAAGAAATTGAATGTTATCTCCATGTTACATGTCACTCCTTTGGGTACAAAAGGGTTAAGTTGCTGGGCACTCCTTAAAAAAAATCTATTTGCCCGTGTTTGAGCATCTCAGTTCAGACTTTGTATAAATTGATATTGAATTGCACCTGTCATTCCAACCTAAGAACATGTTCAAACATGCATGCCTAATGGATGTGTGTGCATGCAATATCTCCAGCTAATGTTTTCGAAAGTTGATATTTGGGGGGAAAGAATTGATACAGAGTGATTTGAAATATTATTGTATATTTCTCCAGGAAAATACTCCATATCTCGGAAACTCAGTTTGTGGCATTCCGGTTCAGCTGCCCTCTCCAGTCCAGTCTCTTCCGTATCCTTGACAATGACACCATGACAGAGATGCCGAGAGTGTTCCAACACACAGTCCCCTGCAACTACACACCCAACCAGAAGGGCTACACCCTCCAGGCAGAAGCATGGCTCCAAGGAGAGGCAGCACTGGCAGAGGAAGGAGATGAGAAGAAGTGGAAACTGCTAGTGATTACATCCAACAAAGAGAGGCCGCCTATACTTGAGGGTTGGAACATGGAAGAAGGAAAAGAAGTTGAAGAAACATTCAACAAGCAGGATATAATGGACTATTGCCTACCTAACAGGGAAGAGGTTCTTTTCAGGTTCATAGTAAATCCTTAAGCCCCCTAATTTATTGTATAAAACCTCCCATAATTAGAACTGCTAAATTGTTATATAGATACATATTGTCGCCTGGTGAAGTTTGTCAGGTAAGCGTCCAGGCAACTGTCTCCAAGCAAAGTGCAATGCTCAAATTAGAGGTAAACTTGTTCATTTTTGTTATCCCTATTTCTACCCCATGATGTTTATTTCTTGCATGATATTTACCTCTTGAACTAAACATTACTAGATTCTTGACCATGGAGATGTGCTAGCTGTCACGGAAGGCAGAGGAGCTTGCACCATCCCTCTGTGTTCACTGCAGCCATCACCTGTGGCAGATAGTGGCTGTAAAATACACACATGGTGTTAAAATATATTGTGAACTAGAATGTTTTTTGTTCCCTCTCCCCATCGTTATGTAAAACATTGTCTTTCAATTAAGAGTATCGTTTGACATATGTTTGTATTATAATCCTCCAGCAACAGAAAACTGTCATGAAAAAGATAGAATAAAATCTCCTAAGTATGTGGTACAAGGAAGAGTCCTTGCCAAATCCTGGCCTATAGCAGACACTGCTTGGCCAATACTGGAGTCCATCCGGTCTACAGAAGATGGCGCCACTTTAAGCACCAAGTCAGGCTCTGGCAAGAAGAATAAACCTAAGGAGAGAGTGAAAATGGCTGCCATTGCGGCTACCACTGCCACCACCATGGTACAAACAACACAGTAGACTTTTGCTCTAATTATGCAGTATATTTTCATGCCATGTACAGTCCATTGATATGAGTAAACCACACTGGGTGGTACAAATAGTCAGCAAAGATTCCGTAAGTTTATTAATCTTATAAAGGTATAAAGGTTTTGCTGTGTCATACCCATGCATGATGTTTTTTTCTTTCTATTTTTTTTTTTTTTTTTTTTTTTTTTTTTTTTTTTTTTGTAGGAGGGTATACTTACAATAAAGAAGGACACAGAGAAAGAGGATCAGCTGAAAAGCATGGTGCAGGCCTGGAATACACAAGAGCCTGGTCGCACACAGAAAGCACAGGAGTCTCGCAGGAAATTTCTCGAATCCCGTGTTGTATCTGAGGAAGGAGTGGAAGGGGACAACTTCCAATTGGTGACAGTTGCTCTCACACCGAAACAAGATGTCCCTAGGCCAAATACTGGTCCCATTAAGATAAGGCAGATGGATTTCACTCCGTTTACACAGTAAATCTTGAAACATGAGATGGTGTTTTTTTTGTTTTTTTGTTTTTTTTTTGTACATTCCAATTATCGAATGTGTTTTATTGCCAGTTTCGCACAATATCTGCAATGAACATAATGGTAATATAGTTTGGTTCTGTGAGGCAAATTTTCTCCCATGGTTTCTGTTTCCTGTTCATCAATGAAGGGGGAGAAGTATTGCTTGGCAGACTGTAGAACCTTACCAAACCTGTTCAGGCCTTTATCAAACATCATCCCTTTTGAAATTACTCCTGAATGAATAACTAATCACAGTTACACTCTGCTCCATTTCTGTGTGGAGCATGTCTCCATATCATAATCTATCTACCTATCTATTAATTTATCTATATATATATATATATATATATGTATGTATCTCTCACCATAGTGTGTCTACAGTCCACATATAGTATTGGTGATCGAGTGACAAAAAACCATGCCAGTCATTCGTTCTGTGTGTCAACAGAAAACCTATTCAGGCTCATTGAATTTTGGCTGAATAGATAATCAAGTCAAGGTGGTAATCATTGTAACGTAATTTCCGTAGTGTTACATATACTACTGGGTTTCAGCAACTGTGTTGAATCCTCTCCTTCAAATATCACTATCCGAATAAGGTAATCAATTCTTTCTACAAACTTTCCAACTAAGGAAATATCCGAAATTGGCACATCCTTTTATGGGACATCTTAAGCAACCCTCAAAAGTTTGGAGTTGATGGCCATTGCAGATCTGAAGGAGAAAGAAAAGGAAAAAAAAGGGAAGGGATAAAGAAGAAAAAAAGAGAAAGGATGCTATATAAATCTTGCTATAATTCACGATTTGTTGGTTTGTTAGTTCTCTATCTCCTTCCAGATGCTTGGGCTTACAAGGATTAAATTTTAGGGGTTGATGGAGGTCACCCAAGGATGGTTTTAGGTGGAGTTTGGTGATGATGAGTGTAAAACCTTGGGTAATCACCAAGCAGCATTATGCATATTACAAACCACAATTTTTAAATGCACTCTAAGTAAGGTCAGCAAAACTGTGCCAAAATCCACTTCCTTTTCTCACCCCTTTAGGCCCAATCATCTGGGAGGAGATAGCAATGTTGTCTCTCAGCAGTATGGTGCATGTACCAAACCTCATCTTCTCGTTTCATTAGTTAGTAATCTAAACCTAACATTACTTCAACACAGCTCATGTCTTCCTCATTCTGTAGCAAGGCAGAGCAGCCTCCCAAACTTATGGATGAGGAGGAAAAGGCTCATCGCCTGGAAGAGAGACAAAAGAGGTTCAGGGAGTATCGTGAGGCCAGACAGGCTGTGCTCCTGGAGAGGGACCGAGATAGAGAGTTGAGGAATGAGGCCAAGACAGAGCAGCTGGAAACTGCTGAAGAATGGCAGGTGAGGTACAACACACCTGGGAGGGATGGGGAGACACAGGAAACTATTTGGAGTCCTAAAATTTCAGATATGCACAGAACTCTGGTTGACCTAATTGTACCAGCTGTTGTATAGCCACATCCTCTAATCAAACCACACCTACATTTCCAAAATCTGGTCGTTTATGTAATGCCCAATTCATTTATCAATTTTTAAAAATTATTAAGAAATCCCCAACTATTTATTCATTTTTCTTGGTCATTGGCTGCAAACTTGATCTGGAATAAGTTTTACAATGATCCCACTAATATGGACAGAATATCCTGGGTTGGTAGCCAGTTAGTATAGTTGGCTGTGCTCCTGTGTTATAGAAAATTAGTTCCTCCTCAGGAAAAATATTCTGGTGGAAAGAATTTCCAAGTAATTTATTCCCCCCTAGCCCAAGCCCTGGGAAACCATATGCATTATTTTCACAGTCTTATTAAAAAAAAAAAAAAAAAAAAAAAAAAAAAAAAAAAAAAAAAAAAAAAATTTTTTTTTTAATATATATTTTTAAAAAGTAAGGTCAAAACTTTTTCCACTAAGGTTTAAAACTTCCCACAGGAATAAATTTCCACAAGAACACTGGTTCCAGTGGAAATCATAAACTAGGAACAAATTCCTTCCAACACTTCATTTGTAGCAAGAAGAATGAATATCCTGTCCCTAAATTTCTAACACAGTAATTATTCTTATGATGTGCATGCCATTTAGCGACTATGTAGTAACCCCCCCCCCCCCCCTCCCTTTACAAAGCTCACTGATCTTTATTATTATTTTTACAAATATGGGAATCTTAGGGAAATGGTTTATTCTCTCAATTTCCCCCACCCCTCCACGCACCACCACCTTGCTATTGTAGGTGGAGTTAGATCATAGCAGGACCAAGCTCAACCACAGTCGTGAGGTCATGCGTGAGAAGTATCTGGCTCTAGAGAGGGCCAAAGCAGAGAGAGAAGCAGAACTTGCTCAGGCGCATGCTGCAGATGTGCACCATGCCGCAGGAGGGAGGCAGTCCAAAGTGAAGGGAGGCAGGGATTCCAAGTTGAAGGGAGGAAAGAAGAAAAAATAACATTGATAATCACCATGTGTTGAACAACATAATTAACTTGTGTATTTCACATACTTTCCAATCTTTGCACAGCATATCCACAAGATAACATGTTCATACTAAACCAAGTGGTTTACAGTATTAGTTTTGGTTCAATCAGGTCACAGAGGTTGATATCAACTTTATTGTATAATTCTAATGGCACTTCATCCTTTTCTTTGTCTTTGACGGGCAGGGAAAACTTTCCCATACTGCTTCTTTCCTCTGTCAAGGAGTAAAATATTAAAATTAAAAAAAAACCAAAAAATTAGAAACAAAAACAAATAACAAAACAAAAAAAAAAAAAAAAAAAAAAAAAAAAAACAACCAGCAACCAAAAACAAACAAACAAAAACCAACTTAAAACCAAAAACAAACAACGATCAAACAAAAAACAACAACACAAACTAAACCAAACGAATACAACTAAGGTTCAATTACTATATTTATAACCTTTCAGCAGTTGCTTTCTCAGAGATAATTCAGAATACTTCACTGTTACTAATGTGGTGGATGGATCATATCCTAACACAATTCCATCCTGAACAACAGAGAGGGGAGAAAAAGAGAAGATAACACATCATTAGTAATAAATTTTAAAAATTACAATAAAATAATAGGCAAATTCATGAAAGCATCCAAAAATTTTTTATAAACGCACCAAAAACTCAGAAATTTGTGGTGTATAGGTTGATGAGATCTCTAAAACCTACAAAAGGAACAAAACAAAGAACAACAAAAAATAATAGAAGGGGAAAATAGCTACCCAATAACTAGGAAACAAGTCTACAGGACCTTGAAGGCCATCTTGTCTCCTGATCTTGGAGGTCCACGGATATCAGGGTAAGTGGAATAGTCTGGCGCAGAGTCGTGGGTCATCTCTGCATCAACACAGTTGATCTGGCCACCACCAGTGGTAGTCGAAATAGACCTGTCTACTCCATCTTGGCTTGGGGATTCTAGAGCTGCATTGTTAGTGCTGTTCTTGTTCTTTGCCTTCGTATTGGCAGTTCCCAACCTTCCTTGTCCCAAGGGTTTAGACACAGTAGAATCATGGATGGAACCATGACTGGGATTGTAAATAACACTCCTGGTGGTGAGGATATCATTTGGACCACCAAATACGAACTCTGGATTAAATTTCCTTTTACCATTCACTTTTGTTTCAACTTTTGGAGTGTTGGTCTCCTTGAAGTGACCTTTCTCTTGGCTGTTGTTCGTGTTTATCCTATTTTTGTTTTTCTTAGCAGCCTTGTTTCTTCGCCCATTTGGTAAACTTTCCACCCTTTTCCCAACATCCCACTGAGTCTGTTTTCGAGGAGGAATCTTTCCCTTGGCAGAATCAGCAATTTCACTGCTGCAGCAGCTGCTGCTGCTACTTGTGCTGGAGTCAGAATCTGATGAAGAACTCCGAAACTTGGTATGCAAGGCTCCTGAAGCTGATCTAGTTGTGACTCCAACTATTTTTTTCACTGCAACAAAATCACACATTAAAAAAATAAATAAACGGAATGCAATACTAAGACAAGAATATAAGCAACTTTAACCATTAGATGGGAGAGCAGGACACTTTTTATTGTCTTGATTTTTGCTTGTTATTTTTGATCGAGGTCGTGTTGGTCGAGGTCTTGATTGAGTTTTTGTTGGTCGAGATCCTGATTGACTCTGTGTTGATAGAAGATCTGACTGAGTTTGTGATGACCGAGATCCTGAATGAATTGGTGTTGGTTGAGGTCCTGATTGAGGTAGTGCTGGGCGAGGTCCTAATTGAGTTAGTGTTTGTAGAGATCCTAATTGAATTTGTGTTGGTTGAGGTTCTATTTTCTTAACTTTAGCTTTAGGTTGAAGTTTAACTGAACTGTATTGGTGCATTATAGTGGAGGGGGGGAGGGGAAGGCGAAAGGAGGATTCAAGATGTTGATATGGGAATTAAGACAAAACACAAACCTCTCCTCATCATCTGAAGAAGAAGAGTTGTCTTCTTCAAAAACATTTTCAATTGTTTTCACCCTTGAATAAATGCATAATATTAGTATGAGAAGCAATGGTAAGAATTAAAATAAATGCAACCCAAATTATGTGACATAATGGCCAAAAATTAATTTATATCAAATATATTACTGCTGGGTTGCTGGTCACATTTAACAATAGCTTTTGTAAAAATTATTGGTACAACATATTCACCATAAACAATCATTTTACCATGCACCTTTTTTTCTCCCTGATTTATAGTGCCACCAAAAAAATAATTCTAACTTGAAATGGAGCTTAATGACAATATAAACATATTCAATTTGTGTACCCCCCCCCCCCCCCCCCCCCCCAAATTACAGCAAAGGAACTACTATCACAGTAAAGGGACTATGACAAGATACATAGGAAAAAATTCATTCAGATTCCTCTTGGTGCAATAATAACAGAAAAATATTATTCTAGCAGCAGATTGGCTCTTAAAAATCCAGTGGCACTTAAAAAAAAAAAGAAAATATGATGTATAGCTTCAGGTTGCCAGAGACTTACTGAAGGTTATCATTGTCTCTTATGATCTTGGCATTCTCGTTGGTTGGGATCAAATAATCATCCATATACAGCTAGCGAAGAAAAAAAGAGCTAATTATGCAACATAGAGACACTTTATTTTCACCGTTAACAAACCTGAATTCCATGGGCCTTCAAGTTGAAATGGGTGGCTATGAGGTGGCATACATCCCCCACAAGCTTGCACCTCTCGCTGTCAAATGTGAACCAACATTTTTGCGCGTAGCTCACCGGTGTGGAGTCAAATCTCAACCTAATTCTAACATTCTCTGCCATTTCCTCATCCACTTCCTCATCCACGTGAGTAGGAATTAGTCGTCAATAGCACAAAAATGCTTTGTTTACCCTCCACCAGGGTGTGCTCTATTTTATAAGTTTTCTTTTACAATCTAGAGTTGGGGTGGTCCTTTGATTTGACGCCTGTCTTACTGGAATGGCCGTATCATCAGTACCAGAAAAGTAAGAATACCTAAACATTTTCTGTGGGTCTATAATCCTCCATTTTTTTATGCAGCTGTAGTCAACAGGATGTGTGGTGGTCTTCATGGCTATCCTTTGCTAAGGAAAAGTCCATAAGCGCTTTGAGTGTAACTAAGCGTGATTTAGGAGAGTTTGTGTCAGTTCTTGGGAGTGACACAAAGGCAGTAGTAGAGGGAGCAAGTGCAAACTTGAACAAGATAATCAAACAGCAATCAGATGATGATGGTGATGAAGGTGTGTCTGATGGTAAGAAGAAAAGCCTTACAGATATGGTGGAGCCTCATGCCCCTTACAATCGCTGTCAGGCCGAGTTATTTACATTGCAATCAAGTTCTGACACTTACCTGCAAGACCCATCTGAGCAAGGTAAATTAAATTGGAATAATTTAAAAAAATTTTCTTTAGAATATAGCTTCATGCACAAATTGACAATTTGGGGTATGAATTGACCCATTACCAACTATACTTAGTGTGCCTTGAAAGCAACTACTAAATCTCTGGGTACAAGCTATTAACATCTCTTCTGTGCATGATCACATCTGTTGTTTCTTTAACTTTGTGTTATGTTTTCTGTTCCCTATTATAAATAACGGGAGTGGTAGTGGTGTCATTGTTTTCAATGTTGCACATGGATGTCCAAGCCCATATTTGGGCACATAAACTGAACCTGTTGTTTCTAGGAGACCATTGTATGTTACCTCTGCATTATGGAGATATGACAATGATTGCTCCATCAAGGAATCTGGTGAGCCAGGATTTTAAAGTTGAACCAATCGATGCTTCTCTTGTGTGTAATGATCGATGTGGTTTAAATTTTTTAAATTTTTATAATGATAAAATCAATCTTGTGTGCTCACCCCTTCTCCCCCTATATCTGGGCTAGGTGGGATGGATCGTTACAACTCCATTTTTTGAAGTAAATTTTAGTGCTCTGATGAAAAAAAGAAGAAAGGACATTAATGAAACTCTGCCTGGGAATGTTTATACTCATACGATCTTGCGAAAGGTCAACTAATGTTTCACAATCTCAGCTTTCAGTCAGCTAACACGATGCTGTCAAGATTACTGACAGAAGCAACTACTGAACACTCAACTATCCTTGTGCTATTATTAACTTGCCTAAGATTTTGATCTGTAAAGTGATAACTTTATGGGCTGAAGAGGGTGCATGTGATCAACTCACCACAGCTGCAGTGATGGCTGCAGTGATGGCTGCAGTGGAGAAAGCCAGGCTACTTCAGTTGAAGTTGATCCCCAGAAAGTTTGATCTTACTATAATTTTTAATTTGTCCGTTTGTTTGTCCGGTAACTCCTCCCAGAAGATTGGGCCTAAAAGGCTAAAATTTTCAGGGTTTGATGGGGTCACCCTGGGGTGGTTATAAGGAAGTAACACACAGTCAGTAAAACTGTGTCCAAACCACTCCTGCTGCTCCTTTTCCTTTCTTCTTTTGGAGCTGTGTAGGCCCAAGCATCTGGTATGTGACAGAGAACAAACAAACCAACAACAAAATCTCAAATTATAGTAAGAAATTTTGGTTGCCTCCATCTGTAGAATGAGTACTTTTCTATTAATGAATAATTCACATTTTCATGAGTTGGTTCTATTTTGCTAAACTTTTCAGTTTTTTCTTTTTAAACTGAAGCTAGTTACTCAACCACAACAGCTGTAGCTGGTCATAGATATATCTGGTCACTCAATAAGTGTTTTCATATCAACAATAGTTTCTTTGCTTGTCTGATAAACAATTTTATAGTTACATTTTGATTTATTAATCTTAATTCTCAAAATGAACACTCAGACCTTGACTTTGATGCTTGGAGGAGCAGCTTTGACATCCAACAGCACCAGAGCCACATTTCCAACCTGCTGGTCACATGCCATCATGTGAGGAGCAACCACTCCCAGCTTGTCCCAGCCAAGGTCCCATACGAGACATTCTGGATGAGATACTTCTACAAAGCTCATGCACTGCAGAAGGTACCACACTTGGCCACACATGCAGAGGCCATTGTTATGCATTGAATAACACTTAAGCAGCCTATTCCAGTGGCCTTCGTATGTATTGAGGAGCTCATTCTGTAGTGTTGAAACATTGCTGTATGCCCCAGTGGTGCAAGTGGTGAACATAGTGTGTGGGAATAGCTGGTAGTCCATCCTCAGTGTTGTTCTTGCACACTTTGGCCTATAGGAAGAAAAACGTAGAGAAGACCTGATGGCCAGAGCTTCCAACCGCTCCAAGGAAGAGCTGCAATGGGACGAAGAAATTATTGAAGGTGAAAATTGTCAGTTAGCTATGCACAAGTTGAAGCATGGGCAATGCCTGGTGTGTGTGATATGATCATTCCCCTTCCCTACTCCTCCTACAGTGATTGATAATCCCAGCGCATTGAAAGCTGTCTCTCCCAGTCACCAGCGCTCAGGCTCTTCCACTGACAGTTTCATCTGTGTCTCGGAAGAAACAGGAATGGAGGGCGAAAGTTCTTCCTCGAAGGGCATAGCTGACACAGAGAGCTGGGAACACCTGGGCAGTGCTTCTCGTGATTCATCTGGAGCAAGGCTCTCCGAGATTGGAGGGGAGGACGTGAAGAAGGATTTGGACCGGCTGTTCAAGAAGCACGGCTCCCCCATGCCATGCAGTGATGAAGACGATGCAGTGGATGCTGGAGTTGGTAAAGAAGCAACTGCAGAAGGGGAGGATGGATCAACTTCGTCAGACTGGGAGAAATGGGATGACTAGAGCAAGATGCAAGCTCACTCAAGAGTAAAATGTTGTGTTTTAAAACTTCAACTGTATTCAGCTAAAATGTATGTGGTTCAACTGAAGTGTATATTTATTTTCCAAGCAACTGAAAGTGCATCACACCAAGAAGTACATGTTTAAAATATGTAAACATACTCATGTATTGTTATTCATTAATTTGGTAGCATATTAATTATCAGTGGGGTACGGGAGACCAATCTAGGTATGCATGTATATCAGAGAATACAACATTTGTATTTGAGGACCAAAGGAATGATGAGGGAGGAAGTCAAAGTAAGTATACTTAATAGATTAATGATCACTGCATGGAATCCAAGAAGTTGGCTATTGCAGGATCCATGTGGGAGTCCATGGCTTCACTGGAGTACCAAGCACTGGACTCACAAACCTCCACTGCTGGTGGCTGGTCCTGGAGTAGTAGTGGCTGATGGTGCATAGGTGCTGCTTCTGAGGGTTGAAATCCAGTCAATGTACCACCTGCAAGGTCGTGAAATAGTAATTACAGAGACGTTCACAGGAGATCTGGCATTAAGGATTTTAGTGGAAGTTACATTGAGATGGCTCACTGTATTCTAAGAAAAATTCTGAGTGTGTGGGTGAAAGAGAGAGTAAAAAAATAACAACAAAACAACTAGAAAATCAATGGAGGACAATACAGAAAATTAACTTCCTTCAGATTATTCTCCATAGTGCTTTGACTCGTTGGCCATCACAAGTTTTATGTGTGCCAATCTTGAAACAAAATTAAAAAATAATAAATGAATTAAAAAACCAACAACAGTAGGATAAACATTAGCATTTATCTAAGGATGAAATTTATCCTATGCAAACAAAATTTCCCTAGCACATACTTGAGCAAAGTAGGGAAGAAAATACCATTTTACTCAAGCTACAGAAGCTCTTTAGATCCTGTGCATCAATGCTGTGGTGCAGGAGGTCCAATTGATCACTATTATTTTGTACCACCAATTTAGAACATCAGTTAATAGATGCTCTGTGTTAACGTAGGCAATGGAGACCCTTTACCACAAATGTACGACCTAAGAGGACTTCGATTAGTTTGAAAGTCAGTTCCTTAATTACAACACCACATTTAATGCATGACTTAAATAAAGAACATGGCCAGGGGACAATGGAATTTTAGAGACTTGATGCAAGGAATAGAAACTTTAAAAATTTCAGTTTTGCATGCTGACATGCAATATATCTTGTGTTGTGGAAAAAGGATCTGGTCAAATGAGATTAAGCTACATAAGATATAACAAACACTCACTCAAACTAAAATCAGTGAAGATCAACTGCTGATAATGTTATACATCAAGGTGTTTGTCCATATAATATTAGTATGAAAGAGGCATGGACTATAAATCACACCATGGCAATATCAGGAATATATATTATATAGATCATATTAATCCAAACCAAGGCGGGGTCCAAATTTAAATGGTCCTTACTGTTAGTAGTGTGGGCTTCTTTTTTTGATACATTCCCCTTCCTTTTCTTATCTCCCTGTTCACCCAGTAAAGCTGGTACCTGTTTTCTCACCAACGTTATTTCATAACCTACTGGGTAATAACAAGCAGGGTTCTCACACACATAGAGAGCCTCCTCAGCGTTGATCTGCCTCAGAGTTAGGCGTCCTCCGCCTGAACCGGCACATAGTGGGCAATAATTATCACTATTTCCCTTGCAGAGTAAATTTTTGTGAGCTTCATAAACTGCAGCCATTCTGAATTGCTGAAACTGTTAGTGTGGTACTCAAACTCCGGAACAAAAAAGTATCAGAATTATTAATTCTTTTTCCAGCGCACCTTATTGAAATAAAGCACACCTTTGGTATTGACTTCTTTACGTAGTCGATTGCTTCCGCCATGGCTAGTAAAGTAGACGGCTCTACCGCGTATGAAAGCAGTAATAACTCGTGGCTAGAGGTGCTCCCAGCGAGGGAACTATTTGACTGCCTCAGGAAGGGTTGTGGAGGGGGAAATGTATGCATGTGCACTGTTGGAGGGAACTTCTTCATATGGAACCAGCTGAGCGACAGTTTTTGTGATGGTGAAGTTCTCACTTTGAACTTAAATAGAGTATTCGCTTCTCCTGAATCTAACATCTTTCAGGTGACAATTTAAGAAATGTGCCTGCACCATAATCGTAAATGGGGATAATTTTTTTTTGTGTCCTCATAGATATTGAAATGCACCAAAGTGTTTGGTAAAGCATTGAGCCTGATTCCTGATGAATCAGGCATGTATCTGGCGGTGCACTTTGACAAGGGACTAACTGTCCTACAACTCACATATGGCCGAGGAGAGCAGGGGGAGTTTAGTGGTGGGAAGAAGCAAGAGGTGCTGTGCAGGTACAGGTTTCACCCACCATTTGTTTCATATTCCTTGTTATAGCCATGACAACCACATTGTTGCTGGCATGGTAGTTGCTATGAAAATTTCTTCATCAGCGAGTGATAGCTGCATTCATTAATTTTCCATTTTCTTTGGTCATACTTAGCAGTGGTTATTGTCAGTCACCAAAACCATTACGCTACACATAGCATTCATTTGGTATTGTGGCATTTATATTAGTGCTGCTAATGCCAAGGCACAATAGAACTTGATTAGTGATTTTTATGTTAATATTAATGTAATTATGACCAGTACAGACTGTGAAACTATTATATTTTGTCTTCTCTGTCTTCGTTTTGCGTCGAAAGTGAAGTTATGGAAATGCGCATGGCATATCTTATTTATGTGGCAAGGTTAAGGCCAGGAAGGTGGGAGGGAGGGAGGGGTGGAAGGGAAGGGATAGCCATAGACCTAACACTGGCTACAGCTGAGATTAAACCATTCTTGGAAGGAATTTCACTCAGCAGCCATGCAAACAGAAATATTTTCAAAATTTCTAATCATCACTATTTTCGCTATTGCCATCAGCATTTAATATGTTCCTCATGATCTTTATTACTCATTTTATGATATCCCAACCATTGACTTAACTCTTTCTACCCCCTCCCTCCCTCCCAATAATAATCTGTCAGGAATTACTCGGTGGCAGAGACCCTGTTTGCCAGATACGACAGGCTTTCCCTAATACAGGTCTCCTGGTATCCTTTTATCCCAGATACGCTTGCGCTCCTCACTTCTGATAACTTCATCCGCCTCTACGGCCTTGCAGATCCCGACTGCCCCTCCTTGGAAGTTCCTCTTCTCTTTCCATACGTCCATCATCCTCAGCGTGAGCGGCTGGTGATTCAGGATGACTGCGTGATGGGGTTCTGTTTCCAGGAAAGGTCAGCGTTCATCCTTCATGAAAATGGGGAACTCTCGCTGGTCTCACTGAGTCAGGATACTCGTCTACATGTGCCACATCGTCTAAGAATGTTCCCTCTCTCTGAGGATGATGATGAGATCTATGCCTCGTCCATGCTCCTGTTGGGCACCACTCCAAGTCTGGTGGTTGTGGCTCATAAGTCTGGGATGATCTACCACTGCATCTACCTGGAGGCCCACAGTGAGGATGATGAGGTAGGGAAACATTCATTCTCACTTATATCACTCCATTCCCCCCACCCTCCCAAAAAAGACGGCAAACCAAAAAAAAACAACAACCAGCAATCCCACCAAAATCCTTAAAAAATATAATAATATTTTTTTAGAAGTTAGAAATGATTAGTATTGTACTGGACTGCCACAATTGCTCTATGAAAATCAATCTTCCCTTAATCCTGGCCGTTATAGTCTTAAGCCCCCAATCCCAGGTTATAACCCAGCCTTAGACCATACACACTAAAGTTTGTTACATTTCCCAAAACACTTTCACAAAGGAAATGGATTCTTTGTCACCATCAGAATGTAACTTACATTTGTCACACTTCAGGTAAAGGGTCACCCAGGGTCCGGCATGCAGAAACTGTATATCATGGAGCGGGTTCAGATCAGATCAAATGATATGGACCAATCAGATGAGTTGGATCTGATCAGCATCACATTGTCACATGATCCTGCTGACCCCCATGGCTACTTTGCCACTAGTGTGAAGGGAGTGTACTGTGTCCACTTGCCCTGGCTGGGGATGCTGGAAGCTTTTGCCACCACTTCCACTTCTCATTGTATGTCAACATTGTGTGTGCATGCTGTGTGTGTGTGTGTGTGTGTGTGTGTGTGTGTGTGTGTGTGTGTGTGTGTGTGTGTGTGTGTGTGTGTGTGTGTGTGTGTGTGTGTGTGTGTGTGTGTGTGTGTGTGTGTGTGATATGTGTGTGTGTGATATGTGTGAGTGTGATATGTGTGAGTGTGTGTGTGGTGTGTGTGTGCGGTGCATGCGTGTGTATGCATGGTGCGTGCATGTGTGTGTGTGCATGTGTGTTATGATTTAGTCACTTAGGCAACAATAAAAACAGCACTGGAAGGTATCAACAATAGTTGTAAATTACAAGGAGGGAAATGTTTTATCTCCGTACGAATGACTGTTTGATTGTCATGTGAAATATTGAAGGAAGCAGGACTATATCCATGTAGGACATCATAACTGAAAGTGACCAATGACGAATAATAGTCAGATATATAGATAATTTAATTAATTTATATTGTACAATAATTGGTACTATTTTATCTTAAATTGGTAAAGAGTCTTCACACAAAACAGAAATAAGGATAGATATAGTTCAAAATCTTTGAATTGCTTTTTTGATGATGTTAATATCATGATTATATAAAATAGCTATATATATATATCCCAGCAAAATTTGAAATTGTTTTTAACAGTGCACATTTTATAACAATTCTTCAAAATCCCTTTAATTGCTTGCTTAGCATCAGATCAGATCCTTCTTTAAGGTAATTTCTTTACCTATATTTGGCAGAATAGTCAATTAGTCATGGACACTTACTAAACTATCGGTGCTCGATAATCTTGTATCGGATACTAAAATTATTATGAGAGGACTTGACAGTTGGCGAGTTTAGCATGGCAAAAAACTGATAGAGATACATATATCCTTGGAGTTAAATTTCGTGGGGGTTTTTCCCTCACAATTTTTCATCTTCACTTTATTTTATTTTATTTTTATTATACTACTTTAGTGAAGGATTCAAAACTTGGAGTTTTGTAAGGAATATCAGCTGAAATCATCATATGTGATAATTAAATAGCACATGGGGAGTTTTAATTAAGAAATAACTTTGATTTTTATTTTTTCTTCCTTTTCTGGCTGTCATCTTAAAACCTTGATTCAATCCAACATGGGCAGTGCTTTGTCTTCCCCAATATAACTTGTAATCAATGATATCACCTATTAATAATATAAGTATCAGTGAATGACAAGGAAGGAACTTGAAAAGGGGAACAACAGCAACATAAAGGTAACAACAGTGACCACATGACAAATGTGAGTGACATTACAAAATTATTGCCAACATGAAGACACACAAAAAAAAACAAACTTTTATTCTAATCCACATGGAAAGGTGTGTGCTAATGCCAATACACTCCAATTCTACGATGCAGCTAACTTGAGCTCTTGTTACTCCATCTTCCCCTTTTCTTTTTCCAGTGCCTTTTCTGGACGGAAAAGAGGAATGTCGAGTGACTCACCTTCTACACACTGAACTTCCTTCTGATAGGTGTGTTGTGAAGGGGTGCCACATGGTTCTTGCTCTGTGCTAATGGAGCAGTCTGCGTAGATAAGTTTCATGCTTGTGCTGTATGCAATATAATTGCCAATGCAAGCATTTTGATAAGTATCATAATTTTACATTTGAACACAATTGTGACCTATCCCCCCCCCCTTAAGAAAATTTTAAAATTTATTTATTTATTTATTAAAAAAAAAAAATGTATATATATATATATATATATATATATGTAGTTTACTCGACAAGTAAAATGGATAGGCTAATGTTTCCCACTTATTGTGTTCTTGTGGGAATTGTTTATATTCCACATGCATTTATATTCTTGTGAGGGTGGGCCAATATGCTCATCCACTCACCCACATACAGATAGATGTAAGTGAGTGGTTGTGGGGGAGTGTAACACCATCAGACAAAGGCTGGGAGTGATGTCATTTCATTTCTTTAAAACTATACACTTGACAGCGTTTAGAGTTGAAATCTAACTACACACTGGAAATCTTCAATCAGAAAGCCATTACGATCATCACAAACATGTTTGGTTATTAATATCATGTTCTACTCTCTGTTTTTATAGAAATTATTAAGTGCATGTGCTATGTTGTTATGATGTGGTAAGTATTCTTTGTGGTTGCATACAGCTGATTAGTTGTACTGCATACAGCTGATTAGTTGTACTGCATACATGTACATTAATTCATTAATATATTGCCAGTATAAGTTTTGTGTGTTGTTTCTTTTGTTTTCTTTGTGTACGTGTGCATCTGTCTGTCTGTCTGTCTGTCTGTCTGTCTGTCTGTCTGTCTGTCTGTCTGTCTGTCTGTCTGTCTTTGCATCTGTGGTCGTGCAGCCAGCTGGGTGTGGCAGTTGTGTGGGAGCCAATGCTGGGCTATGCTCTAATAAGTCTGACCTCTGGGGACTGGGAGTGCATTACCCTTTCTCTGGAGGAACCACAGGACCTTAGGTAGGTACCAAAATGGCAATGCTGTATGTTTTCCATGGATTAGCTATTGTTATGTCATGTGACTTGCAAACCACTTCTTTGTAAAAGATTGTGTGAAGCCTATCTTGACGAGGAAGATGTGGACACTGCTCTAGTTCCACTGTACTCTCAGAGATCCAGCTTTGTCAAGACCATTGAGAACATCTTGCGTCCTCCTGGTCAAATGGTTTCTCCTGTGCTGAAGTGAGCCAATGAGAAAGTTCTGTGCTCTATTGTATATTAATATGTATAGGGGGCACATTTTGCACATGTGCTAAAGTATATACACATGTATATGGTGATACACTCAATTGTAGTGTGATTGGCTGCCTATTATCATACGTGTGTTCCTCTATTCTGAAGTGTGAGGTGTTTGGGTAGATGTGTAGCACTTGTGCTGTTGTGACAGTGACAGGGAGAAGGGCTGTGTGGTGGACGAATCTATATTGTTCATATATTTGACTGATAATTACATTGCACTGAAGTTTATAATCTGTAAATATTGATATACAACTGATAGATTGATGGACTTATCGTCTATGGCAACTGAGTTTTCTTTGATCTCATCTATTAGTGTCCAACCTGGTCACAAATCTGATTATGTAGTACAATTGATCATTAATTATGATTAATTTATTTTAGTGAGCTAATTATTTTAAATGATTAATTGATAATTATTACAACATTGATTTTTATGAATTTTTAAAAATACATTATTATTATTATTATTATGAATAATATTTTAATTATTTATTGCAAATTTAAAAAAAAAATCTTGACTATGATAAATTTTATTTAAACTGGTGAATATAAAGAATTATTATTTGTTGTAACTAATTTTTTTTTATCGAAAGTAATAATGTTTGTAAAACAGAGTTGTTGTTTTTTTATGTTTAGGTATTTCTACATGTGCAGGCCACTAATTTATTGCCATTGTTGTTTCTTTCATGTGGTGAAGTGTGGCCAAGGAGGTTGAGCTGAAGAGCCAGTCAGATCTATTCAGGTTCTTGACCAGTAAGATCACAGAAACCAAGCAAGGCACCTTCTTCAGGCAAAGTGAAGCACTGCAAGTCATGAACCAAAAGTGAGCATGGCAACAACAGTGTGTGGGAAGAATGCAATTATTGTGTTCCTAATTCCATTATCTGGTTGGTATTGTTAATTCACAATGCGCATAAAAATACTATGCCATTTCTGCAAATTATGACAACTTCCTTCAAGAATCATAAAACCTTCATTAGTGATCATGCCACAGAAGCCAGTGTCTTTTTTAATATCTCTTTTTGTCTTGATTTGCCCTTGATTTGGTTTGTTGTTTAAGAAAACTAAATAATTGTCCTAGATAAAGTAAACACAGAACAGTGAATTGATTTCTACAAACCTGAATGTATTAATATTGACACAAGCATTTCAGAAACTACTTGGATACACTTTTTTATTATTTAATTTGTGTGTGTGTGTCCCATATCAGAATTCAGGCATTGAAGAGGTTAATGGAACAGGTCATCAGCAACACAGTGGAACTGACGGACGAAGCCGACATCATAAAGGAAAAGTCAGAGGAACTTCAGGAGAAACTGGCACAGATTGTGGAGACCAACGTGAGCCTGCAGCGGCAGGCAGATAGACTGGCATGCAGGGTGCAGTTCCTCTCCCCTGTCTTCTCTGAGGCAGAGGAGTGCATGAAGAAAGAGATGGAGGGCCTCAGAAACCACATTGAGGAGATGAAGGTTACAACTGGTCGTGTAAGTTTCCCTCAATCATATCCAAATAGTCATTCAACCTCTATTCAATTTCTGTGTGTAAAACAAAACCAACAAACAAACAATAAAAAATACAGGCTGGGGAGAAGTTGAAACTGTTTCGGATAATGACAGTTCATCCGGAGATAAACTTGAATGAGACCCAGTCAACTACACTTCTGAACCAGCTTACTGCTAAGTACGTTTTCATCTCCATATACCATGCATGCATATTATATGTAAATATTTGTAATATATGTCTCTTACTGCATTTGAACATTATTGCATTTGAATTTCAGTGGAGATAGAGTAAAGTTGCTGGCGTCTCTGGTGAAAATTCTCTGTGGCATTACACAAACTCTATAAGGGACACTCTCTTCCTTGGCCTCTTCACTATGAAATGTTCACTTGCTTCTTGTGACTATTGGGACATCAATGTCTCTACACATGTGTTACAATTATTATGACAAAATGTTCTGTCAATATGTATGCTGGCAACTCTATGAACAACCAACTTCTCTTGATTAATTTAAGTTGGTAAGTATCATGCCCTCTTGGACTATTTTGCTATTTGTGCTCAGAATAATGAACTTGGGGGGAGGGGATGTCAGATTGGGTTCACTGCTATAGCTGGGGTTTTCTTCTTACCATAGGATATGTTGACTATCCACTTAACCTCCACTCTAAGGATTCCAGTGGTGACAAATCAACCACAAACCGTGATAAAATACCACTGAAATAGGAAACTGGTGTTCAAAAAATCTGGTGATAATCCCCCCCACCAGTGGGATTGTTGATTCGTACCAACTAAACTTCTTTTCTCCAACAGGCACTGCACAGGTTCACCTAGCTGCAGAAGCGCTGGACGGTATTATACATTGAAGTAGTTACGTTTTTGGTGTGAATATTTTATTCCACGTCAGGTTGCGGTTAACAACGGTGAAGGAGATGGTAGCTGATTCTACAATTGGTTCTGCTCAGGTGCAGGACCAGCTCCCGCACTACACAAGGCTGGAGGTCTCAAAGCACAAGAAGCTGGAAGACTGTTGGATTGTACTCCATGGAGAGGTTTACAACGTCACTTCTTGGCTGAAGCGGCATCCTGGCGGGGTCAGGGTCATTAGGCACTATGCTGGGGAGGATGCCAGTGTGAGTGGCGTGAGTGCTTTGCTGAGTGCATGTAAGCATATGTCCTTGGAATATTGGCACTTTATCAATATTTTAGATCATTTCTGGCACCCATGTATAATCTGGGTCTCTAGAATAACCTGTGATCCCAATAATTAAGCCAAGTTCTAACCATAGTAGTTAATTTGAAATTTTGTTTTTAATTAAAAAAAATAAAAAAAATTTTTTTATTTGAACCTTTTTTTCTTCTTTTTTCTTCTTTTTTTCTTCTTTTTTTTCCTCTTTTTTTCTTCTTTTTTTCTTCTTTTTTTTCTTCTTTTTTCTTCCTTTCTTTTACTTAATTTAAAATGTCTTCTTTCTTTTCTTTTTTTTTTTTAAGGGAGAGAGAGAGAGAGAAAGAAAAAAAAAAGGCTCTACTGTGAGATCAGTGCTAGGGCTTGGTCTGCCATAGATATTCTAGTGTTTAACAACCAAGTGAATCAATTGGTTGAGAGAAAAGGTTATTTTTCATTTTTGAGCCATAACACAGATACAAACAGCACTATGCACTAGAATATCTATGGTCTGTTGGCATAAGTCATTATTTAGTTTTGTTTTGAGGGGGTGTTTTAAAAAAAATTGGGGGGTTCATAGGGACTCAGATAATATGTGATTGCTACATTTCTTGTGGTGATGTGGTTTTTGTGTAACTTTCAAAATCTAGCAGAACTTATACTGAAAATTTATCACTGTGGATATTCATAGTATTTATTAAATAACTTTGATCAGTCACGTTCCTATGGAGATAGTCTGCTGCCAACTCTCGAAATATGGCAACCGTACCAAGACGGTTGTTCCATTCTTAAATGTAAAGTTTGACGTGAGATTCAAATGGAGCTGCTGGTGGCATGTGTGTGCGTGCGTGCGTGCGTGTGCATGTGTGTGTGCATTGATTTACCTATCTGGGGGTGTTTTGGCTTAGCTTCATATCCGTGTCTCACTGCCAGGATATGTAGAGAGGGAATCTGGGTATATCCTGAGTCATTAAGTCACCCATAATGGCTTCACTGTTATGTGTGCATGGTGACTCAAATGTTCTTCCTTTGTTGACTTTCTTTGGGTAGAAATCAGTTGTGCATAAACTTCAATCATGACTCTGTTGGCTATGACTGCCAGGGAAAATAGAAAGAAAAAAAAATGAAGGCAGTAGCCCATAAAACATGAATTATTCAGGAGACAATATCATCCATTGTAACTCCCCATGCTAATTTCTTATGCCTATTTTTTTAAACAGCGGAAGGTGCTTATTACAAGTGTTTTCCAATGATATATTGTATTTTGATCAATTTGAATAGTTTGCCCCATTTATTATTTCTTTTTAAACATATCTTTTTCCACAGTGAAAATTGCTTATCACTTAAATAGTACTTTTCTCTGCTTCATTACATGCACAAGTATCTGTAGCTTATTCCATGTTCTGTGTTTTTAGTGAGTAAAATTTGACCTTACACAATTTTACTGACCCCATTGGGATATTTTTGTGTATGATTTTGTAGAGTAAATGTGAATCACTCAAAACGCAGTGTAGTGGTGACTCTTGCCTCGGGCATGAATGGGAATGCTGATTGCCTTGCAATTATCAGGGAAAGGTGGTATTTGTTGATTTTTTTGCTGGCTTGGTGAAGTGACTTCTGACCAGGTGGAATGTGGTCAAAATATGTATGATTAGGAAGCGCTGGGAATAAACAGGTTTATTTTGCCCCTTTAAAGATGCCAATGGGTTTCTTCTTCTTCTTATATATGTGTATATATATATATATATATATATACACTTCTTTTTTTTTCGTTTTCCCATATTTTCTTGTAGCAATTATCCAATAATTGAATTTTGGAAAAGAGATTTCTCTAATTATAGTATTGTTGAAGAGGAGAAATCTCTCTGCGTCAGAATTTTTTTTTTGATCTTTCTCTTTGCCCATAGCTTTTATGTACAAGATTGCCTAAAGATAGCTAGTCTTTGAGCTGCAGTCAAAATTAATGTGAAGTGTGTGGTGTGGTGTGTATGCATGTTTGTGTGTGTGTGATCCTGAATTCCTCCGTCTCCTCTCCCATTATTATTTTTGGCATTACATTTTATATTTTCCTGAGGGCCCACAGGCATTAGATAAAAAGTGTGCCTTGTAATAAACACAGCTGTGTCCAATACAGTTAACAGTCATCAAAGCACTGCAGCTGAATACCTCACATGCAGGTGCTCTGGCAGACTTGTTTTATTGTGCCTCCGGGTATCACATGGCCTGTGGGTGTGACTTGTTAAATAGAGAGGTGGCCACTTAATGGAGGTGGTTGCTATGGCAGGGATAGATGATGCTTTAGCTAATGCATAATTTGGTTATCAAACGAGACTAGAGTTACATGCATCCGTGTAAATATCCATTTCTGAGGAGTACCTAAATTTTATCCCTATGAAGCCAATGTAGTATATTACACTTTCACTGAGGTGGTGCGTTGATTACACCTTTCCAAGTCCACAGAGATGTGAGGTAACCATTCGTTTGTCATTGTTTAGGCTGCTTGGACCAGTTTCCACAACAACAAAGCCCTCTCTCGCAAATACATGGCAACTTTTCATATTGGCCAAATAGTCGAGGAGGAGAGAAAGGTTTGTTAATGGTTGTAGCCAGACTAATAGATCGGGGGGTGGCATTATTTGACAGCATATTAGTTGTGTATGTAATGGAATAACGGGGAATGGCTTGATTCCACCAAGCTTAAAGTCAGTGCAGGAACATTTCATGTTCTTAGTTTCAATGCACGAAGAAAATCAATATTTCAGCTCCTTTTCCAAGTAATGTGTGGATTTTTGGTGATTTTTTCTAGTGTTCTTGTTAGCACTTGAAAGTAGCGTAGATATACAATGATTATGTGATTATAGGGGTGTTCCTCTTTTAGGAGTGTTAATAGCCACTCTAGGGGAGTCAATTACCACTATTTGTATTATAATAATGTTTGTAGTGAATCTGATTAAAATCTGATAATTGCAGCATCCGGTAGTCATTGAAGATTTCTTGAAATTTAGATTTGATCTGGAGAAACAGGTGAGTATAATTGCATCGTCAGCACATGATATATCATTGCAGAGCAGAGATTACCTGTTGACCAATTATCCCCCCCCCCCCTCTGGCCCATATTAGGGAATGTTTAGAGCCAGTCCGTTGTTCTTTCTCACCATGTTTGCTCATGTCCTCCTCCTCCACTTTGGTGCCTGGTGGACCTTGTGGCGCTGTGGCAACAGCTGGCTGCCTTGGTTGGTGTCTGCCTGTCTGGTGGTGGCCAGCCAGGCGCAGGCAGGTTGGCTCCAGCATGACTTTGGCCATCTCAGTGTTTTCAACAGCACTAAACTCAACCACTTGGCACACGACATTATCATGGGCTTCATGAAGGTAAAGGGCATCAAGAAACAGTTAGACTGATGTACCTGTGTAGCTGATGGAGGCATGCGACTAGTGGGGCGGGGGGGGGGGGGGGGGGGGGAAGGGGGAGGGGCGCGTAGCCACAGTCAGTGTATCTAGAGACTATTTAATGCATTGTCGTGTACATAGTTTTGTGCTATTTTTGGCAGTGTCATGACAACAGCAAGGACTGCTGGGGTTGTATTTTACCAAGAGTAATGTGGTTTGTTGTTGTCCGTTGTGTATGCAAATGCTGTCTAAACCTTTTAGTCTGGATTCTTTAAGCATATGTATAATTGGTTGTTTAAAATACATGTACGTTGATAGTTGCACAACTTCCAGAATGTTGTGTGACAGTTTTGTACAGAAATACAGATCTTTTCCATTTGATTGCTCCAGTCTATACATTAAATATTACAGAAGCAAAACTATTCCATAACCTAAAAATTTTTTTTTTTTTAATGGGGGGGGGGGGGGGGGGGTAAAATAAGATGACTGTACCTATGTTGGGTAAAAATTGTTTGAAACATTGTGATGACCCTTACCGATTCCTGTCTAAATTGGTAAAGGATCATCATGTGATCCACAGATAATCATTCACGCTTCCCCCTTTTTATAAAGCAAATGTATTAATTATAAGCAATTATATTGGTGGTAATGAGTATGTTAGTATGCAATGTTAGATCTTTCTCATAATTTTTCTTGGAAAAATGAGGATATATACTACTTCAGCATAAAATAGTTACAGAAGCATTTGGTATGATAAAGTGACAAGAATGAACTAACCCAAGTTTCCACACACCAAAAGTCAGATAGCAAAATTTTGATTATCAGGATATAGATAGTCTGGGGTCTACTTGCCCCTAGCAGAACAATATTGAATTTCTTACAGGAATATCACATGTTAAACAGGTAGTCAATTCATGTCTTTCAGTGCTTATATGTATTCTCCTTATACATGTGTATGTATCCAATGCATGTGCCCATGTACCCAATTCATGCATATGTACTTTATACATGTATGTGTGTGTGTAGGGTGTCTCCAGCTATTGGTGGAACTACAGACACTTTCAACACCATGCTAAACCCAATGTGGTGAGTGGAGACATGACATGGCAATGATCACATGTTTCGACAGCAATGGTGGTTTCAATCCAAATGCTTTGAACACGTGATTTATTGCATAGAAATGAATGCTCTAATTATTTCTATTTTTCAATATGCAATACCATATACGCACAGTCAATTTGTGGAATCCATGATTCTTTGGCCTGGAGGAAATTTATTGCTATTCTTGATTATTGACATCCATGAGCTGTATACACAATGTTTTCTGATGAATAACAATTGTGTAACGTTTGATTGAAGGCCGAACTCACGCCGACACACACACACACACACACACACGGGCGGGCACACACACGCACACACACACACACACACACACACACACACACACACAGACACACAGTGAATGTCTGTGTTTTGTTGACTCTGCCAGACTACAGTGGGCACAGTGGTTCTATAACAGACTAGAACATTTCCAAGTTTTCCAATCCTCTGATTATCACTCTAGCTGTAATTTTTTTAAAAAATGTGTGATACTCTCTGTGGTAACCTAGGTAAACTAATTCCCTTTGGGTGCCATGTCAATTTGTCAACCCTCTCTCTGATCAACCACTTCGTAATTTGCATCACGTGTTTGCTGATGTTGCAGTTCATGAAGGACCCAGATATCACCATACCATATGTGCTCTTGTTGGGAAAGACAGTTCCCAGGATATGGGGGGAAAGGCACTGGGGAAAACTGCCATATCACTTTCAGCAGCATTACTTCTTCTTCAGTGCGTTATGTGGAAACCCACACTTTATTTTCTCTGTTCATGTCTGCAATCTTGTATTGTTTTAAAAAATAGTTATTACAATTGTATTTGTTGTTTTTCTGGTTTTTTCCGGTTTTTTCTGGTTTTTTCTGGTTTTTTCTGGTTTTTTTGATTTGTTTTTTGTTGTTCCCCTGCAGTTGGGCCACCTCTACTTCTCCCTGTGTACTTCCATACTGAAGTTCTTCTCTATGTTTTCAATAAGAAACTCTGGAAGGTATCAACATTGCCCCCCCCCCCCCATCTTAGCTTGTGATGCCATAAAGCTAAGTTTTTCGTTGATCGTCTGTTATTTTATTAAGTTGAGAAATAAAAAAAGAAGTAGTTATTTAGTTTGTATATCCATTAATTTATTTGGAAGAAATTTAGAACAACGCTGGATCAAAAACAAAGAACAAAAAAAATATGCTAGGAAGAATTTATGTGCTCTGGTTTTACAGAAGAGCTTACTTTGACTAGTGAAATAGACATCCTTTTCAACTCTCCTTGTGGGTTTCTAGCTGTATGAACTAAGACAACTCTTCGTCAGTCAAAGGAGCAGCTGCAACATTATTTTATGAACTTTGTGTTTCACGAATGCATAACTTCATGGAATAGTTTTGTTCAAAGACGGGGGTGGGGGTTTCATATTTGCATTCCGTGAATTCGCTTCGTGAATTTTCTTCCACAAATTTTTGCAGAGCAGCTGCTTCTAAAAGGTTTTAACATCAACTTTATTCTTATAACCACCAGACTCATAGATGTAGCAAGCAGTTGATTGGGTGAAGGTGGTGGGGAAGTATGTGACTACACACACCCCTGTCCTAAGTTCATATGTTGATCAGTATTTTCAATTATTCTATTCTTTGAAGGACTTTTTCATGATGATCACCTTCTACGCCATTTTTCACCTAATGTTTGCATCACTATTGGGGGGCTTCTGGGCGTCCTTCCGCTGGTACTTCTTCATCAGGTTCCTGGAAAGCCATTGGTTTGTGTGGTGCACTCAGATCAGCCATCTTCCCATGCACATTGACACAGACAAGAGAAGGGACTGGGTCTCTATGCAGCTGGCCGGCACACGCGACGTCGAGTCGTCCCTCTTCAATGACTGGTTCACAGGTCATCTCAACTACCAGATCGAACATCAGTAAGAAGTTTGATTCTATGATACAATCTTGTGGAGCACAATGACGCAGACATTACTGAATAAAGTCTGCCCCGCCCACAATTGTCAATTCATGTTGCTATCGGTTACAGTGTGAAATGCGTGCAAGCAAAGCCCAACTTATTCAACGTAGTATTTATTCAACTAAAGTGTCACACCTTTTTCTAATTTCTGTCTTATTTTGTTCTAATTTCTCTTGTGGTTGGGTCCTATAGCTCTTCTGCAGTATTTTCCTGTTGTGTGTGATGGACTGTGAGAGAAATGTTTTTAAATCTATGCAGTGTTACCAATCTCCAGAGTTTGACTGCAGTTAGAAGAATTTTTGCATCAACACTGTATAAATATATTTGTCATCGTGTGTGTACACAGCTTCTTTCCGACAATGCCACGCCACAACTTTAAGAAAGTCCGACCACAAGTGATGGAGTTCTGCAAGAAACACGGCTATGACTTTGAAATGAAGACACTCGGACAAGCATTTGCTGATGTCGTAACGTAAGTGGAACAATCACACAAAGCAAAGGGTTAAAGTGCAGTGTAATTATGTATGCTTGGAAGAGGCTTGGAGGGACATGCAAAAGAATTCAAAATGCTGACTGCTAATTGCCTAGTTATGAAGCAGATATGAAACAATTTGCATAATGTACACTTAGGTATTCTCTAATGCAGGTGTTTTTTAATTAGAATCTTCTCTAATTAAGGTGTCCTCTAAGATATATTATCTAATAAAAGTAGTTTTTAAATGTAGGTGTTCTCTAATTAAAGTTTTTCTAAAATGTGTAATGCAATGTCGGTATTTTGATAAAGAAGTGTCAGTGTTCAGATAATGGGAAGTGCCAGCAACTGAAGCTAATGTCCAGTCAGCACTGAGCATTCTTATTGCCACAACTGTGTCCATATGTTGTGGGTGGTGTGTGTGCCCATAAGGACTATCAACAAAGCACTTGGAGGTTGCTTGATATAAGAAGGGATCTGAGGGAGCAGTGAGTGAGTGAGTGAGTGAGTGAGTGAGTGAGTGAGTGAGTGAGTGAGTGAGTGAGTGAGTGAGTGAGTGAGTGAGTGAGTGAGTGAGTGTCTCTCTGTCACAACCATGGTGCTGAGAATGACCAAGGGCTGCTGCAGAGAGAAGTGATAGAAATGTAATGCTTGACTGTTATAGAAAGGGGCTATTCTTGTAAAAGAAAAATGCTGAAAAAATGGGGGGGGGGGGGGGGGGGGGGGGAAAGCAGAACCAGCAAAGTATTATTTCTCATGTTATTAAGTAATCAAAGTCTTTGGAACAGTGTGTTTATGAAGTCATTTCTTGCTAGGAATCGTTCCTTACTCAGGACTGGTGTAATTTAGTTGTTAAGCCAATGGTGGGAGAATTGCTAATAGCCAATTAACACTTTAAACCAATCAAATGTCTTCAAACAATTCTATGTCAACAGCTGGAAAGTCAGGTGAATTTCTTAAAAATGCTTCAATCTTCATGTCTCCTGTGGTGGCCTCTGTGGTCTTGTTAAATTGTAACTTCCCACCACTTACTGCACTTCTTATCTGGAGCACTTGTTGTGCGGTGTTCTTCTTTATTAGCTCTTCATGTTCTAATGATCTGCAGTCCTGAGGTTTCCCTGACATAACACAATAACAAGTAACAATTAGTCCCAGATCAGATTTGTGTTTTGAGTACTGGTTTCTAGTCTAAGACCATTGAACTGCTGGGATAATTTACGATTATCTTAGTGGTTTGGCCATAGGTTTATCAGTGTATATGCATGTAAATGTTTGCACTGATAATACAAAATGATAAAACCCTGATAGGTGTACAAAAATATCACTTAAAGTTTGGAGGCAATGATTTAGGGATGTATAATTAGCCACATTGGGTGTTCATGCCTTGTTCTAATATTTCTTGGGCAGGTGTTTTCTTGTTCGTGCTTTTTGGGCCAACCCTGAATCTTTTTTCCCCCCATATATTTATTACTAATATATATATATATATATATATATATATATATATGCTGAAGCCTATAATTATAGGAGCAAACCACTGCGGTTGTTTATCTGTCTGTCTGCACTCCAGCTGCACCAAGTCCATCCCCAGGTGACAGGCCCACATGTGAAGTACTACCATAAACACACACCACAGTGGAACCACAGTTGTAACTCTCTCTCTTTTTATTAATTCCCACTTGAGAACACTAAAATTGACAAAAGAAAATTCCATGGCATCATCTTGCTCAAGTTCACATATACTGTAAGGCTGTCTTAGGTAGGGTTCAAATCTTCACCAGGTGTCCCCAATAAATCCTATGGGTAGGTCCATTGTGAAGTTAGTTGTCTTAACCTTACCCACTCCTGCATGAACCTTGTGTTTCATGAAACCAACCAAAGCCATTCAGAACTTGCCCCAAACAGATGACAAGCACATGAATGTTGGATATCCCAAAACTTTTTAGAAGATATGGAATGAAAGTATAGACTGTGGAGGTGCTTATATATCACTATGGTTTAGAGAAATCTCCTCTCCTGGTTCTTCCAAGGCTCCAACACAACATGGTCAAGTTTAACTGCTTTAGCTTAGAATGTGTTGTGAGTCAACCACTATTTTATTAATCTCTATATTATTTTTTGTCCTCCATTTTTCTGCAAAAGGATAAGACAGAGTGACTCTAGATTGGAAAAATAGGTGCAAAATTTGTGCCTGATTCCATTCTAAGCTGCAATGCCATGACATTTCTTAACGCATGGAACTTTTAAGCTCCAGTATCTGCTTGGCAGTTCAACCTCCTCTCAAATATCTTTGCAAAAGCTTTCCACCTTATTTTCCATGTCGGGCACTGTCATCATAGCATACTTTTATCTCAGACACACCTTTTAGCATTCAAGACTTGACAGTGTCCCATAGTTTTATGGTGCAAGATATAACATGGTCAACTAAACACATTGACACATTGACCAATGGAGTTAGAGTTGATTTTGGGGGATGGGGATAGTTAAGTAGTGGGTGTGGTCCAGCCAGTTTGGCAATAGGTATGTCTCATCAAATAACTTTGAAATCTTAAATGACTTGAGATCAAAAGCAAGACAAAGTCATACCCGAGTGTATTTCAATTAACCGCATGTTAAAAAAAAAAAAAAGCATCTTGAGCATGTTTGGATTACAATCCTTTGTATGTACATTGTGTCATCTTGTGCCCTCACTACTCTTCTGTACCATCTGTTGTTGTTTGCATGTATATTTGCAGTTCACTGAAGGAATCAGGACAAGTTTGGCTGGAAGCCTGGAATATCAACCTTGACCCCAAGACAAAGTGAACTACTTGTGGTGGACTAATGTGCTGTATAAGTGCAGGTCATGTATGTTGTATATAACTAGTTGAATTTATACATGCATACTAGAGCTATACACCAACCTGAACATATTCTATTTATATATAAATAGGTATATATATATATATTTTTTTTTCTTTTCTTTTTTTCTTTCAAATATGAAGTTAAATAAATGCATTTCCCCCTTCTTTTTCAAATGAATGTAGCTGTAATATAATTTTCCACTGTAAGGGATATATACAACTTTAGCAGTGTGAGAAGTATATTGTGCAGATATCTCCTGTATGTGTGTCATCATCATCTGATGTGGATCCACTGGGTTGGTGATGTGGATCCACTGGGTTGGTGATGTGGATCCACTGGGTTGGTGATGAATGAGGTCGGTGCAATAAGAATCATGATGCACCAAAAATCTTCTCTTACATATGCACACATCAAAGATCACATCTATCTCTGTATTGTCCCTTCATAGCACTTCATTCTCTTCAACAAACCATACTCAATAGCACGGACAATCGTACGACAATCAGAATAAATGTCATCATATACTAATCTAGAACTAATCAAGTCATAGTTTCTGGGTCAGTCACTTCTTGCCCAATCCGATGACACCACAGGCCAAGCGGCCGCCAGCATGCCCAGTGGTCTTGCTGTCTGGAAACCCTCCAAGACCAAGGTCGTCCTCGTCAGCATGCACCTGTTGGTAGACAGCACACAGGAGAACAGGATGTTATGTATGATTAGGTCCAATTGATGCACATCATGCACTATTTGGGCTGACCTAGAACTGGTCTGTCCCAAATAATGCACACCATAAGGAGTCCTAGAGGATCTCTAGAACTACAACAACTTGGATATCAGAGTTTGTTGCCAGGAAAGTTGACCGTGGGAGTACCCAGCCCAAGCTGAGGTTTAGTTACAAGACATAAGGTGTTGGGTGACAGTTAAGTGGGTCAACTCTCCTGCTGATTGGATTCATCAAAATGTGAAATGTTCATTTCCAAGAGCAAAGAAAGGACTTTCATACAGAATAAGAAGTTCGAAATATAAGGGAAGAATGAATGAGGTCAAAGTTGCAGTAAATTTATAATTTTTTTGGTCAATTTAATTTGAAGCAATGTTTGACAAACATATTTTTATAATGGTGGGTAATCATAACTTGATCATGGAGCACTCTGGGTATCCCCAATATAAAAAAAAACATCACAGTTTCATTGATCAATTTAGGGTATAAAATGTTGAAGGGAGATTGTAGGCAAACACACCACACACAAATAAGTTGTGCCCTTGATTAAAATGACTCACTCATTTCCTAGCAATGAACACAAGCTACCTACAACAGCAGTTGGAGGTTTCACTGTCCAGCTGGTCTTGACTGGATCAGTTCTAGGTTCCTCCACTGTTACACTCCCAGTTCTTGCATACCACCCCTCATATTGTGCCATTGTAAGGACACAAAAAAGAGCTCTCTTATGATACTATAGGGGGAAATTGGTGAGTCTTTGAAAAAAAATTAATAAAAAAAAACAAAACACAACAGTTTGACCTTTGTTCCCATTTACTGCAATCAGCACAAAAACGAACACATTCCAGATATGGTTTGTATCTGTTCCCAATTATGTTGGACACCACCAGTGATTAACCACTAAACTCTTGGCTATTTATTCCCACAGATGCATGCTCACTAGGCCTTTCCCAATTATGCTAGCATAATTTCAAGCAGAATGGTAGCTCGAAGCATAATTGGTAACTGGGAGTAGAGAAAGCTGAATACACCTGTACTGGATCACTTTTCAATATCATGGATTAATAACATGTTTTCTTGCAGTATGAAGTCAAGATTAGCTTAGAAGACAAAAACTGGATTATTTATGCCAACATATTCAAAGCACACATTGATGATCTAGGTGGGAAATGCTCAAGTAAGTTCATGACTGCTTTAGGGAGTTTGCATCATTCAAATCTGCTGGAGTTATTATCTAACCCTACAAAGAGCATACAAAATAGAACTGGCCAAAATGGAACTGGCTATTACTGTACATGTTGGCAATGTTTTTTGTTAAGGCGACATAGAATCTTTAAGGAGATGGTCCCTTAGTATTGTCAACATATGAACATATATCCTTTCTTTCCTCTCAAAGTACCATTGAATGCATTCAAAACATCCCTATTTTTTTTTTTTAATCCTGCTAAGGTGTGTGAACTTAAACCTACCAATATTGAAGATATGAAATTCTTCCTCTTTCACTCTGTTAATTCAAGATAATATGAAAGCTGGGCTCCCCATGTATTGATCCCAAGCTGTGGGTGTGTGCTGAGGTTTTAAAATTACAGTGGTGGCAAAAACACTGAGGATGAACTACCAAGGTGGTCCAGTGCTGGTAAGCAAGTGATATCAGTACAGCTGGTCTGCTGCAGCTGAAAGATACTCAACATTACTTTAATGAAAGACAAAGCTGTTGTTAGGAAGATTTTTTTTTGTTGTTAACACTTTTATGATTTGCCTTTGATTTAAAATGAATATTTGTAACCTTATAAAATTGATGACCTACATGTGGGAATAATTAATTAAATTTAGAGCATAATTGGTCCTTTTAGAAGCATAATTGATAAAAAAAATGGAGTATAAAAGAATAGCATAATTGGGAAACGCCTAATGCTCATATGACACGTAAGACTGTAACAGTCTTCCTACACTTACCACAATACTTCGCCCAATGATGGAGTTCTCACCACATAAGGGAATCTGCGAATCAGTTATATCCACATTGGCCACACCATCTGCACCTGCTACCACATTGCCAAGGTCACCAGCATGCCTATTCTCGTCAGCTGGAGCACCATGCTCCTTCCCTTGAGGGTTGAAGTGTCCGCCAGTACTGATGCAACCACCGGTATAGTCCCCAAACTGGTGAATGTGAAATCCATGCTTTCCTGGAGTCAGTCCATTAATTTTCCCAGAAACCCTTGTCTTGCCATCCTAAAGTTTGGTATACACAATAATATAAAATACAAGAGCATGTTAACTGCATAGCCACAGGGAAAGTCAACAGAGCCTGCAAAATGACAGTAACAAGTGAAAAAAAGTAGTTTATTTTGTTCAAAAGGGAAATATTGCTATTGGAGAAACAATAAAATGTGAACGATACATATACACACACGCAGGCAGGTAGGCAGGGAATTAGCACCAAAAATAAATAGGGTTAGGTGAATCAAACATCAACTTATTGTGACCTAACCTAAATTAGATGAATAAAACAACATTGCACAATATGACAATGTTTGATTCAATGCTATTGTATGGTGTTAACTTTACAAGGTCAGTAGGTCAGTATCCTACTAACAATCAGACCAAAGAACGGCATTATGTCACACAGTTGAGAGCACTCTACTTGTTCACACACTACCTTAGCCATTGTCATCATAAACTGGTGCAGCAATTACAATTGGCTCAAGTGAGGCCATCACAGCACTCAGGTAAGCCAGTCTCACCAGCTACAGACCAGAACATCTTGCAAACAGAAAATTGTCACACCAATACTGGCATGACAAGTCCTCATTCAAAAATAGTCTGGCAGGCCACACCTTCTTTCTCCGAAGGGTCTGGTGTCCTTCTGGTTCCCTTCTCCTAGATTCTGAGGAAACCATACTGTATGTATTGCAAATGGCTTTTTATTTTTGGGTAAAACATTGTACTATGAGAATCTGGAGGGTTCACAATTACGCTCAATTGATTTGCGATTTGCGCAACTATGCAACCAACTATGCAACCAACTATGCAACCAAACTATGCAACCAAACTATGCAACTAACTATGCAACCAACTATGCAACCAAACTATGCAACTAACTATGCAACCAATTGCAATACTGTTAATTGCATTCCAGTGGGACAGATTTTTGTTGCTGCAGACACTAAACCCTTCCCTCTGAGGAAGGGATGGCTCTTCCAAATAACCAATTAGTCATGAAAATTTTGATTAAAAAAAAACAAAACAAAACACAATTGGGGGGGGGGGGGGGGGAAGGAATAAAGTACAAACATTGCAGCTAATCTGGAATAATGGGATACCAATCAGGCTCTCTGTATATGGTAAAGGAAGAAAGAAGGGTCAAGCAAGAAGGAAGGGTCAAGCAAGAAGGAAGGGTCAAGCAAGAAGGAAGGGTCAAGCAAGAAGGAAGGGTCAAGCAAGAAGGAAGGGTCAAGCAAGAAGGAAGGGTCAAGCAAGAAGGAAGGGTCAAGCAAGAAGGAAGGGTCAAGCAAGAAGGAAGGGTCAAGCAAGAAGGAAGGGTCAAGCAAGAAGGAAGGGTCAAGCAAGAAGGAAGGGTCAAGCAAGAAGGAAGGGTCAAGCAAGAAGGAAGGGTCAAGCAAGAAGGAAGGGTCAAGCAAGAAGGAAGGGTCAAGCAAGAAGGAAGGGTCAAGCAAGAAGGAAGGGTCAAGCAAGAAGGAAGGGTCAAGCAAGAAAGAAGGGTCAAGCAAGATGATCAAACAGTTAGCAAGATGATCAAACAGTTAACAAGACAATCTAACAGGCAAGTTTCATAAGAAATCATGCAACTATGAATTCATCATGTTAACGCAAGAAAGACCAGGTGTGCCACCTGGTAATCTAATCTCCTACATACCCTCCCCACACCCTCCACCATAACTGAACATACCTTAGCCTCGAACGTCAATGTGCCTCGGACATCAGAGCTTCCTTCAAGAATACACACACCTACACAGGACATGTCTGTCACCCCTGCACGCACTGCTACTACTTGAAAAAAATTCCAAAAGATCCTAGAGAGTAGCTTTATGCTATAGTTCAGACTTCGAGCTAACGAGAAATTGACAGGAAAGAAGACCCTTAAAGTTTGGCGATCGGATTTTGTGCACGTGTCTGTGCTGTCTCGTCAGGATATTTTAGCAACTCCCCCCTCCCATATATCATTATACAGTAATCTCAAGAATGGGGTATTTCCTCTGCTTCATGTTACCAGATATGTGGGATGCGTACACATTAGACTTAATACACAGACCTGCTACAGTCTGGCCTTACTATTTCTGAACTTTGTATTTTCTTGCTGTTATCCAGATATCTTCTAGAGCTGGGGGTGGGGAAGAGGGAGGGAGGGGGGGAGGGGCTTGAATGGGGCAATCTCAACCTGAGTACTCATGAATACTTATATTTACACCCTCTCCCTCCCCCAAATCACAATGCTATTTTTAAAAAAATAAATAAAATCACTATTAAGTGAAAGATTAGAATTCAACATGAGCGTTCATTTTAATTTCATAGCTACACCAAAGTGCTAAAATAAGAGGGGGGGGGGGGGGGGGGGAAGAAACATAAAGCAACAACAAAAAAGTAACCAACATTGTACATTGATAAATTCTTCATAATTCTTCATCAATATATTCTTTTTCCTGTATGTGTACTTCAAGAAAATCCACAATATCTTTGTGAATGTGAACACAACTATTGAGTCTTCTCTCTATTATGCTTGACCTACACAAGTAAAAAAAAAAAATTAAAAAAAAATTATTGCAGTCTGGTTGCCAATGAATGAGTTTGTACAGTGCACTATTGGCAATATTATCAAAATATCATTTTAATTCACTAGCAGGCAATCTAGCCATGAATTCTTGCTAGGCCCACCTTAAAGTAAGATGTAGTTGCTTCAGCTGAAACCCTATTACTCAACTCTGTAAGAGTATTGAAATATTATTCAGAAAACAAGTTGTTAATCCAAATATGCATGGAGTTGTCACCTTCATGACAGTATACTTAATTATGGACTACTGAACAACTTCAGGGGTTTGCATTTAAGATCAGATAGGTCATTTGTTTGAAATGATGAAACAATTTTTTTTATCAGACACTGAACTTAGAGAATTTCACTGCCCTTTGAATTTAAAAAGAAATTTTGAAATTTCATGGCATGCCCATCCAGAGTATTACAATTGTTACTTTAGGAAGTGATTCTGTTGTTTGTGCTGATAATGATCCCTCAGATCTTGAGGTTCCTATCTGCTTTATAAATTGGGTCACTTAGCAAACTTATTTGAAGTATAGATGTAGCGGTCAAATGTTATGAACAGTCAAATGTTATGAACAGACCAAAAAGGTACAACAAGACAGGGCATCATATAGTAATCTCAGAACAGGACATGAGGCAGGAAATCGTAACTACAACATAGTGGTCACAGCGCAATAGTCTATAACTATACTGTGGTCACAATACAATCTCAGTAGTCTTACAATGTTACACTACTCATTAAGTTACTATATGGATTGTCAGTGTCCCTTAAGTTGAGGACACTGAGAAACTACAGCAGATCCTGATGTGTGTTGGAGAGCACCCCCCCCCCCCCCCCCTCTCCAAATATTATTGCAACTATCCTCCCACAGGGGGCCTGCCTATGGTGATGTCACTATACAATAATGGCAGAGTGATAATATTCCTTGGGGAACTTGCTGATAGAGATGCATCTTATCCACTGTTGAGGTTTGTGTAGTACCATAAGGCCTTGATTGAGACCTCACAACCAGTGGTTGATGGTTTGGCTTTGGTGGGCTATAATAAGGTTTGATCCGATTATGATGGACAATGAAATTCTGAGATCCTCCAATCGATTGTATTCAATAGCATTTTTGATCATAGTGCTGCTTTTTGCGTTGAGCATCCTGCAATCTCTTTTTTGTTGTGTTATATGCCAGAGTCCAGCTGGGCATATACTTCTTGTATGAATATAGGATATGAAGAATACTCTTCTGAAAACTTTCTTAAATAATGTAAATCTGGAAGGGTTGGATAGCAACTGAATTCCAGGTGATATGGAGAGAAAACTGTGGTCTCGTCGATAGCTCTCCTGTATGCCAAAAGTACTTCAAATAATGATTCCAATCTCTTTGACTCTCTTTCTTAATTTTTGACAACATATTATTAATTTTCCTGTTCAACCTCTCAACTTGTCCATTACCATTGGATAAGTGGAAAAGTCCTCCTTCAGTCAATTTTCAACAGGTTGAACACACTTAGTTTAACACCGCTACAGAGATTAGCACCTTAGTAACTGTGAATGTTTTTGTGGACTTTATAATGACAGATTACCTCATCCACCAGTATTTTTGCCTGTGTGGTGGAGACAGTGCAATGAAGGAGGAAAAGCTTCTACCCACTTTGGGACGACATCAATTATAACTAGGATGTATTGGTACCTTCTTTCAGACACAGGGAGTGGCCCCATTATGCCCCAGGTAGTGTGCTTTTATAGTTCCCACAGAGCTCATGGTTTTCTTGGAGGAAGGTTGCGCTGCTGGCATTATTCACATTCATGGATCCATTTCTCTACACAATTCTCATATCCCTACCAGTAGTATCTTACTTTCTATTCCATTGTCTTGTGTAAACTAAGATGGATTGAGTAACTATTCAGATGCTTCAACATCACCTCACACAAATCTGATGCAACCACCAACTGAATGTGTTATGTGTTTGATGACGAATCCATGTACTCCCTGCACAAAATATTATCTTTGGGGAAGTATTTCTTAAGACTATGGGCTATAACCTATAGCAGTAGCATAAAATGCTTTCTTGTCCAGTAACAGTGTGATTACTGTTGCTAATTCAGGGGTTTGTGCTTATATTTGGAGAGTGTGGGAAGATTTCTAGTGAGCGACTCCTGAACCTGGAAAACTCCAGCATTATTGGAAAGACTTGATAATGCATCAGCATTCATGTGATGTTTCCATTTGTAGATTAAACTGTTAAAGAAATATTAATAACATCCATCAACTCAACCATCCACCAGTATTCTTCAATCCTTTTAGAGATGTTAGTGGGTTATGATCAGTTACAAATGAAGGCAGAAAGCTTTCTCTGAGATGAGCCATTTCACTGGCTATGTGGTGTCCATCACTTTCACACTTCACTTTCACTATTCATTTCGATGTTGAAAAGTGTTATAAGATTCATTCAACATATGTATGGGTAGAATTGTTTCGTTTTCTGTTACTCCACAAAAATGTAACAGATACCTTCTTGGTTAATTTGTAATAGGATCAGCTATTTAGGAGAATTCCTTGATGAATCTGCGATATTAATTAGTAAGCCCAAGAAATTATCTCAACTGCTTAACATCCTTTGGAATTGCATACTCTGAAAGAGCCTTTTAGTCTTTCCTGGACATGTTGCCACACTTTCAGCTGGTACAACATGTCCCAAATATCTTACTTCCTTTTGAACAAACTAACTTTTTCTGGCTTCAATTTCAGGAATGCTGTTCGAAGTCTCAGCAATACATGCCTTGATCTTTGCAAATTTTCAAAGCTCTTAAACCTGAACACATATTGTCATCTATGTAGATGGAACACTCTTCATCTATAATTTCTGCTAACATACATTTAATTAAACGCTGTAAAGTAGCCAGTGCATTGTCAAACCAATGCACATTTGGTTAAACTCAAATGGACCCCCTTGGATTAAAAATGCTGGGGTTTTTTTTCTTTCTTGTGTTGTTCCTCAACTTCCACATGAGCACATACAGACAGGCAGACAAATAAATCCTGAATTATAGTAAGATACCAATAATTTCACTTCTTCCTTGGCCTAGAAAGATCATGTGATAAACTGGACAAGGCCAAGTGTGTTACATATTAACATAGAGCATTAGTCAAATGACCTACACAATTTTAAAAAATTTCAGTGGCATCCCTGAATATGGTGTAGTCAGCTAGAGTTTTTACTCATTATATTTCTAAGGAAAGATAATGCCTCAAATCTCCTTGACTTTATACATTCATTTTGTTCTTCTGCTTGATCAGAATTAACTGCTCCTTTTGATTCCAAATATTAGAATACTCGGCTTTTTACTGACTTTCCCATCATTCTAAAGTTTGCTTTTATCTCCATTTGTCTGAACATTAGTGAGACTCTCTTGTAATCTACTGTGAAGGGATGTAATAACCAGTTCATTCAGGTCCCAACTACCACACCATGTCATCTATTAATGCCAGAAAATGATGACAGTAGGCATGAAGTTGGCCATTAGTGACTTGTTCACAGTCTTGGAGATTAATGTGGAGTAATCTTGGCCAATCTTAGCCTTTGGACTAGCTTTAACAAAAGGAGATAGTGTTTTTTTTTTACTTGATGAGACTAGCTTCATCTCCTTGCAGTTGCAGATTTGAGAAATAGCTTTTGGAAGATATCAGCCAATAAGGAAGATCATACTTAGTCAAGTTCAACAAGATTAATGTCTCTATCCTCTAAGAAGTCCAGTTCTGAGTTGTAAAGCTCCCAGAATCATACTGAGCAGTTGTCTTTATATAATTATTGCACTTAAGTGTAGAAGAAAAGTTATTCAAAGCACAGTTGGCAATAGATGCAATATTTGAGTGGATTCCCTTTGATCTTGTTCACTGCTTTGATCACTAACTGCAGTGTTGCAAGAAGCTTGATACTCATACCTGTTGCTATGATATATTTCTGGTGAATAACACAATAGCATGTGTGCTTGAGAAGTTCCCTCAGTCTCAACATCATTGACCCTCGCTCATCACTGTTGCAAAATTTGTGGCCCCAATACCGAGTGAGCTTGAGCCGATGAAGTGATGGCCTAATGTTGAGGTGGCTTATCAGGACTTTTGCAGTGCCCTTATCACAGCAGCCAAAAGATCCATCTGACCCAGTCAAAGAATCAACTACATCTGTGTTGGGATAAGGAGTGTGAGAATCTTTATCCCACTCTCATGGATGCCCACAATGGGGAAGAGTTTAGTTGTGCTGCCACAGTACTGCTGTCCCATCTTGACCAACAAAGGCGTGAACAATGGAATGAAGCCATCGATCCCATTAATTTCTCACACTCCAGCCTCTTAGCATGGAGTACACTCAATAGGCTGACAGGTAGGTTGAGACACACCTCTCACAAATGTTCCATTTCAGCAAACTCCATTGCATCACAAGTTCTGAGAAATAGAATCTTTCCTGTGAACAACTCAAGTCTAGCAGACTTGGGGGTCTCAGTGGTATCCGACCTCTGGAGGGTCTTAACACAAGGGTCTGAATCTCTCCTGTGATTTCACCGCAGAAGCGCTTATGTCAGCCATCCAACACCAGAAGCCTGGGAAAGCCCCTGGCCCAAATTCCATCTGCCCAGAGTTTATACTCTATGCTGGCACTGAAATAAAATCCTGGCTGTGTAAATTCCACTCTTCCTACATAAGATCTGTAGAAGAGCACTAGTTGTCGCAATCCTTAAACCAAACAATCCCCCAGGGGATCCAAAGGGCTATCAACCCATCTCTTTGCTGTATATCCCTTCAAGATCTTTAAATGTCTTATCTATACCTGTGTAAAGTCCACATTCGACTTGCTTCTCGATATGGAGCAAGCTGGTATCCTGCATGGAAGGTCAAGTCACTTTACTGACTCTAGACATTGAGGAGAGCTTTTTGGTGAAAGAGAAGGTTGGTGCTGTGTTTCTTGATCTCACAGCATCTTATTATACCATATGGCACTGCAGCCTCACCTGCAAGCTTCTGCATCTGCTGCAGGACACTCACATGGTCAAAATGATCATGGAGCTTGTCACAAACCGCAGCTTCACCCTCACCACCAGGAGTGGAATATGGAGCAGGTTATGGCGCCTCAAAAACAGCATTCCACATGGATCGTCTTGGTCTCCCTTCTATATAACATCTACACCTATAACCTGCTGACATCAGTCTCACAGAAATATGCATATACAGACAATCTTGCTTTTATTCATTCTGCTGGAGATTGGCAGGCTATCTAAGAGACCTTTAGCCAAGACCTAGTGACACTAGCAGCATGCCTGCAGACTGGCAGCTGAAGCTCAGTTGGCCAAAATTGGTGTCTCCTGCCTTCCGTCTGAATAGCAGGGAGGCAGGTTGTAAGCTCTATGTCACTCTGGACGGAAAATGCCTGTCCTTCACCCAGATACCAACATATCTGGGTGTGAAATTGGACAGGTGGCTTACATACCACTGACACCTTGAGTCATGTGTGGAAAACTAACTTCACACATAGTCCTTATGAGGCGGCATACTGTATTGGATGGGGGTACCAGTATGGCTATTCTTCGAACAGCTGCCTTGGCCCCAGCAGAGTGCTGCACACCTGTCTGGTGTCACAGTGTACACACCTGCATTGTCAATATGGCAAATAATGACACACTCTGCGTAGTGACTGGATACCTGCATCCCACACTATTGGACAATGTTCCCATCCTTGTAGGCATTCAACCTGCTGAGCTTCGCCGAAGGCAGGCCATGCTATGTCTCAATTGCCAGGCTCTGGTACCAGGACATCTGCTTTACCACAAGCTAGCTGATCCTGCCAAGCAGCCTCAGCAACTGAGATCATGGTACCCATTTGTGCCAGCTGCAAAACAGTACCTCAAGACCATTAAGGATAAAACATCAATGTGGCACATTGGGCAGATCATATTTGATGTGCAGAATGGCACAACAGTGCCTCCAGACTGTGCTCTTTCATTACTGATGCTGGACCTTGCCCACTGGGATTGGCTCTGCCAGACCAGTGTGGATGAGTCAAGACCACCTTCAAACTGGCGTTGGGTGCTTCTGCTCATCCATGCAATTTGTATACAAAGATGCTAATACTCGCCACCAAATGGCATCTGTGGTCTGCAGGTCCTGGATGACGACACCATCAAATGGCTCTTAACCTCATGTCCTAACATCTCACCTGGATGGTTTTGGACTCCAGGAGGAGAACTTTCTTTTTCATAAATGATTGAATGAAAGAATGAACACAATAGATGGTGACAATACATGGAACCTCCTTCGGGAGGGTAATGAAGCCTTGATATGGCCACACATTGTTAGAGACAATTAAAGGTGCATATAATGATGTTGGTGAGTAGAATTTCTTCTTTACCATGAAATAATTAGCACTAAATAGATCGCATCCTTCATAAAATAAGTCCTAGCTAAAACATGCAGTGTCAAATCAGAATCTTCTGTGTAATTACGCACATTAGTCATTGAGCCAGAAAATCTATCCTCTCCTATCTACTATGCTCTCTTTGATCCCCACTGACTTCCTCTGAATGATACCATCCCTGCTGCTACATCTAAGTCTTCAATTGCCCCTTACTTTTACTTTTTATTGTTACTGGCTCTCATCCCCTTAACCCATTACGAAACATTACTCAGGTGCTTACAGTTTGCAAGTTAGACCTACCAACATATATATATATATATATATATATATATATATTTTTTTTTTTTTTTTTTTTTTTTTTTTTTGAATCAGTGTGGCAGCAAAATATTATTGGTACATCTACTACCTGGCCATACATCTTTTTGTGTGGGTATCAGGCTTTAAAAAAAGAGTAAAAATGATAGTTTAGCCAGACAAACATCTAGACATACGTCCACGAAACTTGGCAAGTATACACAACTTGACTCAGGGAGTAACATGGGATGGGTTTTACCTGGCCACACATCTTCCTCAGGGTGTATCAAGCTTAGAATAGTTAGTGTATGTAGATAATCATGTGCATCATTTTCCTGCCAAACCATCATCAACAAATGAGACCTGCTCTTCATAATAAACACATAGACACTTCTACACTGAGAATAAGTATGGCCCAAAAGTTTGAGTCACCTAGCTACACCTCTTCCTGTGGGCGTGTGTGGTTAAAAATACACACAAAAAAATTTGTATCTTGGATAAACACTTGGAACTGAGAACCAATCACACCGCACACCAAAATAATGATTCTGGGAGTGACATAGGCTGAGTTCAGCCTGGCTGCACTTCTTCCTCTTGGTATATAAAGTTTAAAAAATGCCAAAAATGGTACTTCAGAAAAAAAATTGGACCTAGGGAGTTAGACCCATGAACCCATATAAGTATGGAATCAATATCACCATGGGAAAGTTTTAAGTATGTCTATATCACCACACCCATTCCTGTATTCGTGTCAGGTAAAAGCTAAAAATGGTACTTTGGCCAGACAAACACTTAAAGCTACAAAAGTAAAACTTAGTATGCATACGCAGTTTGACTCTGGAAGTAACATGGGCAGGATCCTACTTGGCCACACATCTTCCTTTGGGTGTGTCAGACTTAAAATATTTGTGTAAGTAGCTATGCATGTTTATCCATATCATGCCAAACTACCATACCAAATGAATCCTACTCTTGAGAGTAGACATCTCGTACATTGCTGATAGGTTTAATCAAAAACTTAGAGTCCCCTGACCACACCTTTTTCTGTGGGTGTGTGCGGTTAAAAAGTCAAAAATTGTACTTCTGGACAAACACTAGGGCTTAGAGACCTAACTCGCCATACACAGCATCATGATTCTGGAATGACATGCACTGGGTTCCACCTGACCACACCTTCTCCCCTGGGTGTGTCAGGAAATAAAATTGTTTATGTATGCATGCATTTTTGTGTGTATCCACTTTACCACCAAAGCACCAATGCAAATAAAACCCACTCTTTAGAATAAACACATCCTACACAAAAAATTGATTTTACTTTTTAGCCCAAAAAATTTGGGTTACCTGCCCATACCTCTTCCTGTGGGTTTGTGAGGCTAAAAATGCTGAAATTATACTATGACAAACCCCTAAAATCTAGAGACCTAAAGGTTTGCATGCACACACATAACTGTAGGGACTGGTTCTCACATGGCCATATTTCTTTTTCTAGGCATATCAGGCAAAAATAGCCAAAATTGGTATTTTGACAGAAAGTTTCATGGACTACCATGAAATGAAATATCATTTTTATAACATAATCATAAGTATGCCACCATATATAGAGGTTACAATAAAATTTTTAATTGAACAATCGCCAATAGAATACAATTTCTCTACTGAACTCAGGGGTTGAGAAAGTGATCACAAGCAAGGAACTATCAAATATATTAAGTGATATGTGGTTTTAGAAGAATGTTCTTCCTCAACATGATTGTTATGACTCACATGAACCTATGATCATCATTCGAGGTAATTTATGGCAGCTACAACATGATCATGACAATGATGTTAAGTATATCTCCAATTGAGTTAGAGAATCTTCACTAGATAGATCTTCTCTAACATTACTAGCTACATATGTTAAAGAACATCTATCTAGTGAAGGTTCTATAATTCAATTAGAGACATACTAGCTACATATGAGGCCATAGCAGAAACGTCCTCGTCGTGGCCTTGAGTATTTCCTCAGAGATAGTAAATTCTGCTACCACCATCCTTCCAAAAAATTTTTTTTAAAAACAAGTACAACAACATACAACAACATCAAGCAATTCAGCCCTCAAAGTTATCTTGATCAATGTATAAGGCTTCTCCTCTGCTAAGAGAGACATCATTGCAAAGATCTACCGTCATGAGGCCTGCCACATCCTGTGTCTCTAAGGAACACACCAGGGACCAAATAGTATCAGACCATGCATCCCTGGCATGAAGCTCGCTATTGAATCACCCCACGAGCAGTACAGGAGTGCCATCTTCACAAATTCCAACATCACTATCGAGTTGACCTAGTTTACCAGAGTTAACAACGTTAAGCTCCCATCACCAACCTTCAAAGAGTCACCATCACTTCTGTTTATAAACCACCAATTGTGTGCTTCAACCCAAGCAACATTGTCCACAACAACACTTGGGTGGTGATTGGTAACTTCAACAGCCACAGCACGAACTGGGGATATGAAGTGATTGACAACAATGGGGACCTTGTCGGTCATGGATAGACTCGAACCACCTGAACCTGATCCATGACCCGAAGCTCCCACACTCGTTCAACAGTGGATAATGGAAGAGAGGATATAATCAAGACATCGATTTCATCAGCTATGAATTACTTCATTGATATCGAAATGCATTCTAGATCCCATTCATCACATGCAGCACTGTCTTATCACATTTGGAGTCAATGCAGCCATCATTCCACAAAATATACCTTTCGCTGCCACTTCAACTTTTAAAAAGCCAACTGGAAGAAATATACAGCAGACCTAGACTCCGTGATCACCAATAACAAAGCTTCCCCAACAGATTATGCAACTTTATCACCAAACTTGATTGCTTCTCCGGAAAGGCGATCCCACTTGGCTGCAGAATATTGTACATCCTTAGCCTTACCAGTAACACTGCCTCCAGGTACAAGGAATACATCAAGTTGTACAAGGAAGACCCCTTCTCTACTAATACCATCGAGGCAGGAGAGAATCTTGTTGCTGAACTATCTCAAGAGTGATGAAGAACCTGGGAGGACCTCATCAAAAACACCAACATGAAACACAGCTGCAAGAAAGCCTGGGCCATGATCAAGAAGCTGCCCGGCAATTCTACAATGGCAGAACAACACCACAACGTCATCTCTGAGCAGATCGCACACCAGATGCTCCTGAATGGCAAGCCACTGACAAAACGGCACAAGACCAAGTTTCAGTGTCGACGTGAGGTAGACACCACAAGCTTCACACAGCCATTCAGCCAGCGAGGGCTCGAAGCCGCCATTCAAAACAACCTGGATGATATCTGCATGGAGCAGATCATACGCTTTGGTCCTGTCGCCTGTTCCTGGCTCCTGCAGCTCTTTAACACGTGCAAGGAGACTAACACCATCCCCAGAGCTTAGAGATAGGCCAAAATTGTGGCAATATTGAAGCCTGGCAAGGACCCATCCAGTCTAAAGAGCTTCGGTCTGATTTAATTTTTCCACAAACTCTATGAACAGCTAATCCTGAACAGCCTCATACCCATCCTTGACCCTCAGCTGATCCCTGAACAGGCTTGCTTCCGGCCTGGTGAATTATGCACTGGTCAAAATTTGAACTACGCCCAACACACTGAAGACAGTTTCGAGAGAGGGTGCATCACCGATGCTGTTTTTGTAGACCTCACAGCAGCATATTACACTGTGAACCATCAAAGGCTCCTCACTAAGGTCTACAAGCTAACAAGATACTACTACCTACTTACAGCCATCCAAATGTTGCTGCAGAACAGGCGATTCTTCGTTGTCTTTGGTGGAAAGCGCAGTCAATGAAGAATCCACAATGGCTTGCCATAAGGCAGTGTCCTCACTCCTCTTCTGTTTAACATCTACACCAGTAACCAACCCATCCACCCAGGTATGAGAAGTTTCATCTTCGCCAATGATCTTGCTGTCACATCTCAATCCAAGGACTTCACCACCATCGAAACACCTTCATGATGCATTGACTGGTCTCACCATGTATTACATGCAAAGCCAACTGCATCCAAAGCCAACTGCATCCAAAGCCAACTGCATCCAAACCCAGTGAAGACTCAAGTTACCGCCTTCCATCTACGGAACAAAGATGCTCCAAATACCTCGATGTCACGTGGGAGGGCCACCCCCGCACACACTGTGACAATCTGGCATACCTTGGTGTCACCCTTGTCCGCGTTGACATACAAGGTACACATCACAAAGACAAAGGGCAAAGTAAGTTCCAGAAACGCCATCATCTGGAAGCTCACTCACTCCAAATGGGGCTCAGATCCATCCACCATCCGCACCGCGGCACTCACGCTTTCCTACTCTGCCGCTGAGTATGCATGTCCTATTTGGGAGTGCTCAAAATATACTAGGAAACTAGACAGCACCCTCAATGAATGCTGCCAGATCATCACAGGCTGTCTGAAACCAACAAGGACAGATCACCTGCACATCCTTGCTGGTATTGCCCCACCAGGCATAAGAAGAGCTGTTGCTAGTCAATCAGAACGGTTTAGGCAACAAAATGACACATGCCATCCCATGTTCCAATACACCCCTGAAACATCATCCTTGCATTTCAAAAGTAGCTTCATCTCCTCCACTGCTCCCCTCAATTACTCCACTTCCCACACATGCACTCATCTATGGCGCAACTCCCTCAATGCTCCGAACAACACCACACCGGACATGAAGATCACTGCAGTGGAGAGACTTCCAGATGGTGCTCACCTTGTGTGGACCATTTGGAAAAGTCTCAACCACCTGAGGAGCCAAGTCAGATTCTGCAAGACTAACATGGTGAAGTGGAATTACACCACTGGGCCTGATACCTGTGACTGTGGCAAGCAGCAAACAATGCAACATCTCTTCGTCTGCCAACACCTTCCTTCACCAGTTTACAGCAGAAAATCTGACACCAGCCAACTACATCACGCTCTAGTGCGCTATGCACTGGAAGGACTCCATCTAGGAAGGATGGACACGATGAAGAAGAAGAAGCTACATATGAAAAAATACAAAATGCCATGAAGATCAGAATGAGGAAAGTATTACTTGAGGGAAAAAATTAAAATATTTAAAGAAATTATTTATCACAGCTGATACAAGTTTATCAGAACTCTTATGAAATATGGATTTTTAAGGGGTCCAGGAACACTTGAAATGGATGGGGGGGGGGGGGGGGGGGGGGGGAGTGGATACATCCACATTCCACAAGTTTCTCTCAAGAATGGATGATGAAAGAGAGATTGAACTTAGGTTTTGTAATACAAAAAGTAATTAGTGGCAAGAGTACATCTCCTTGATGGAGTAATTTTACATCATTCCTAAATACTTGGATTATATAAAGTAGATAAAAGGCCACAAATAGAATTAAACACTGAATACATGCACTTGTTACCAAGTTCTCCTTTTCTGCCATTCCAAACTGCATAATCTCACCAAAAAAATTATTTAAATAAATATTTCAATTAAAATGTACACCAAACCAAATACTTGGATTATATAAAGTAGATGAAAGGCCACAAATAGAACTAAACACTGAATACATGCACTTGTTACCAAGTTCTCCTTTTCTGCCATTCCAAACTGCATAATCTCACCCAAAAAAATTATTTAAATAAATATTTCAATTAAAATGTACACCAAACCACAAATGGTTGTTTTGTGGGATATATAATTATATTATCATAGCAACCATAGAGTAACTGGTTGTAAGCTTGAATTCCATTTAAGGTATAATCAATTTTTGGGAATTTAAATGTATACACACTAACCAGTTAAGAAGAAGAAAGTTACTGTAATTTTCATGCTTGGTATATGCACAGGATGTGTCAAAATCATTCATTTCATGACAAAATTGTTTAAAAAATAAAAAAAAAATTTATCACTTTAAAATTCATACACGCAAAAAAAAATTTTTTTAAAAGAAGTGAAAAATGTGCTCAAATTCACAGAAATATTTTTTCCCTAAAAAATGCAACTAAAAACATACAAAAACTTCTTCACCTCAAATTTCTAGCTCTAGATATGATATAGCTGTGTCTGCCTGCCTGCCTGCCTGCCTGCCTGCCTGCCTGCCTGCCTGCCTGCCTGCCTGCCTGCCTGCCTGCCTGCCTGCCTGTGCGTGTGTGTGTCAGTATCCTATCTTTCAGCTGTCTTATCTCTCCTTTTTCTCCTTTTTTTGTGTAAGGGTGTGATTGCTTACATTTGACCACAGGAGCTTTATATATTATACACAAGATATATACCAATGTATAAAAAAAAAAATGTTTTGCACTATATTCTATATTTCATCTTATTCCATTATTTTGGATCTTGGATCTGAAATTAGAAAATTGTGATGTCTGGTGTCATGCAGGCCAGGTTGGTCCTGTGGTGTCCATGCAGACCAAGCTGGAACATATGGTGTCCAGTGTCATGCAGGCCAGGCTGATCAGGAATAATATGAGTGGTGCAATATGTGCCACCTAACAGAGTCTGTAGTGAATAGGCATCATTTTTATTTAAATTAAAGGCATTGTAGCAAAATGGGGACTTTGGTATGAGAAAAGGCTTTGTAGTGTCACTGTCACCTTTAGCTGAAACAGAGCTGAAATATTATAATTTACAATTTGAGGGTTATCTGGTATGATTGAAGTTTATTTCTTTTTTATAAGATAATACACAAGTTGTGGTCCTATCAAATTGACCATAGATTGTATGAATGATTTAATAAAATGTATAGCTTGCTTGCTTGCTTGCCAAGTGAAAAGTAAATAATAAATTGTTAAGTTGGCAGACTAGAATACTTGTCATTTTATAAGCTTCAGCAGGCTCTCTCGTGCTGGAGATGACAGCTTAACCATAGGTTAACATTAATTTACAATTCATTTGCAAAGATGAAGGACCATTACCAAATATGTCAGACGTCAGACATATTTTGGCCCAGGACCAAATATGGCAATTATAAATTCCCATTAGGTTGGTAAGTCCAGAACGCAGGACAAATCCAAATATTTCTGGGGTTCAAAAATTTGGAAAATATCCGCCCCCGCTGCATTCCGTCTTCGTTGGCGTTCTTATTGACATGCTAGGAGTCCCTAAGAGTGTGCAGAGTCATGCGGAGAAGGTTGATGGACGTAAGTAAGCTGAAGAGGCTGCCTCTACGGAAGTCTAGAGTTATAGAGCCAGTACAGACCAGGTAAGGAATTGTGTTGTGTTTTATGCTGTAGCCAGCTACATTAGGATTGGTAGCTAATGGTATGCCTTGGAACAGAGGGTGGGTGATTTTCAAGTTACTTTGGCAGCTCCAGGAGATTAGTATTAGCTCATTTGCCGTGGTTGTAACGAAGGTGTGTAATCAACAATGGTGGGCAACATATAGAAAAATCACTTGGATATTACTCATTCTTACCTTCCTAGCTTCTTCCCCCAGTTTCTCTAAGTCATGTGCTGGCATAAATTGTGCCACCATTTTAAGCCTGGCACATGTGACATCATATCTTGTAGAAATACTTGTTTATATTTAACCTTTCAATTGCACAGGATAAACGTGATTTAAAATACAGTTGTATATTATCTGTGTTGGCTAGTGACTATACAATACTTTTCACACAGCTCATACATCCATTGGAAGGTGATATTGGGTGGTTTGGTTCTTGTGCTGCTGGATTCCATGGTTAACTTCAGATTAGAGTATCTCTACCCTATCCTCATGTTTGTGCGAAGTGTCTACGATTCATACAAGTATCAAGGATTTGTAAGTGTACACTACTGCTTAAAGATGCATTACCAGGGTTTAAAAAATAATCAAAGTTACCAGGGAGCAGGAGTTAGAATGAAGAAAATGAAGTATATGGGGGGGGGGGGGGGGGGGGCAAGCCACTACTCCAGTGGAGGTTATAACTCTGGTGGATTTAATGCCTCAGGTGCAATATAGAAGGCATCTTCATATCATGACAGTTTCATCTAGCAAGGGTAGACAGGAATATGTTCCTGTCCCCCCCCCCCCCCCCCCTCCCAAAGTTTAACTTTATTTTTGTTGCATGCAAGTTTTAGGATGGTACCTGCCTCCCAGAACATGTAACCAAAAAAATAAAGATAATTAAAATCAAATCAACATTTAACTCTAAATTTGCTTCGGGAAAATGAGTTTATCATTACTAATGAAGTAGCCATTGAATTTCCACTGAAAAATCTAATCATAGAAGCCTGGAACAGAAAGCCTGGATAGATATTTATATAAAGCTAATATATAAACTAAACTCATTGATTCTTACACAAATTTATTCTTCTATTGAAACCAAGTTATTTTAAGGAGGACCTGAAGGTCAAAATTGAATTTCAACTTTGCTCCTAGTTTCAGAACCATATTCCCGTAGGAGTGGGTTGGTGCTCAAAGGATAGATCTCTCTGTGTAATTGAAGTGACAAAGTTGGAGTGAGGTTTAGTGACAGTGGCCTGAAGCATGCATATTGCCAAAATGGGAAGGTGGGTGGTAGTTTCCTAACAACTCTAATAATTCCACATCAATACTTTATCAACCTTTAAATGATTTTGTGTTCTTCAGACATCCTAAATGAACATGGTTTAGGAAATTTCTTCAATCAACCTTTAAATGCTTTTGTGTTTTCTTCAGACATCCTAAACGAACATGGTTTAGAAAATTCTCAAGTTGCCTTTCACCAACAAAAAAAAAAACCCAACAAAACAACAAAAATAATTTTTTAAAAGTTATGTTAATTATCACAATGTTAGAGTTTTATTGAATAAAACACTGTGGTTGATAGAACTTGGTAGACCACTTTCCCACTTGCAATACTACTTCATGCCTCTCTCTCCGCACCTCTGCCCCCCCCCAATAGATTTGTTATTATAGAGCACACTGAGAGTCATCTTCTAAACACCAAAACGAATACTATGGGGGTATGATTCAAACTTTATGAGTGTATAAATTGAAGCTCAAACATGACCTGATCTCCCTTAAATCTCCATGGGGGAGGGTACATAGAAAGTTTGAGAGGGTGAATGCGTCCTTTGGCCCCCCTAAATAAACCTCTCTGATAACTCTCCTTAATTCACAGGAAAAAAAATACTGGTGCCCCCACCTCGTCCTCCTAGCTCTTTAGACCTGTTCTTTATGTAAATCTGGCCAGCTCAAAGGTGTTGTGTGTTGCTATGGCGATGTTATGGTGATGAGAATTCAGTAAGTGATCATCCAATATTTGCAGGATGAATTATTTTAAGGAGGCAATCAGGTTTATTCTTTAGAAAAATTTTTAATAAATGACAAACAACAATTATTAGAAAGAAGCTATTCTTAAAATCAGTAGTTTTCCATATCAAATTCTAGTCAAATAATTTTATTTTCATTCCATTCGTAAATTTATTGACTCTATTTTCGGACCAGTGTATAGTAAGTATTACTCTATTACTTGTTCAGAACTGCTTGTCTGATAAATATTTGCAATCATTGCAATTCATCTTGTTCAGTCTGGATCAACAGGTTGTTGATCCTCTGTGAAATGTTTCTAAGAGCATCATCCTCTGATGTTGATGTTCCTCTATCTGTCAGCTCATTATTCCGCAATGCCCACATGCAAGCTGGTCTGTCTATGTCTGTACAGCACTGTGTGCCATGCGTCAGCCAGTGAAGATGAAGGAGACTACCAATTGGGGAGAATCTTCACCACACAGGCGAACAATAAGAGCTGTATGTGAACACAAAATTATTAATCTTCTTCAGATCCAGTTTGATTTATACCCCCGCCACTATAATCATTTTTGGCAGCTCACAATCATAGCCAATTTCTCAGGGTAATAGTCTGAAAATGAACTCAAAATAGTTCAGGGGAAGATGTCCCATGTAGTGATATTCCAAATTCGCAGTTGTCTGGTGGGATGTACTCCAGTCTGTCTGTCTATCTCTGCATGTACTCCAGACACTCCTGAGGACATTTTGGGGGGGGGGGGGGGGGTGGAACAAACAAAATTACAAATCGTCAGTGGAAATTGTCCCTCAGACATAGGTAATCAAACTTCTTAGGGCGATTCCTATGAATTCTTTTGAAAATAGCCCAGAATTTTTTGCGACACTATAGAATGTTGTCTTCAACCACTTCCTCCCATAAACTTTACATGGTTACTTAGTGGAAAGGTGTTCATTTCATTGTGATAGTCCAAACGCCCAGAGAGGGTGAAGTCTAAGATATGCATATTTTCTACTAATATAAGATATGATGAGTCTAAGTTCTTTAGACTCAGCAGCAGATTGTTTTGTTCAGATCCTTTCAACCTTTTGTGAATACTTTGGCAATCCTAGACAAAAAGGAGCTGATAATGGAATCCTTTCTGGAAAGAAAGTGAAAAAACAAAACAACAAAAATCCTTAATGGCGACAGCAAATATCAGACTTAGCTGGAACAGATGTATTTTAATGATGTGGATAATAAATAGATATGGTCACATTGATGTGGTTTCACAAAACGGATCAAAGACAGCTGATTGCCAAAAGCCTGAAAAAGGTATTGGCAAATACCTAAAAACAGCAACAACAACAAAAAGCTTTAACATCTAATGCCTAACACTCACTTCAATGGCTTTTTAGATGTCTACACAAGTGGCTTCAACTAATATTATTTCCAGAAAAAACTTCAAACTGGCCTTAAATTCTTCACAGAGAAATATGCAAGCATATATTTGCAAATTCACTCTCACTCTCTTTTATACCATAAGACTGCAAATTTTGAAGTAGGCAACCACAATTTGTAGCTTTCTCCTCTCCCACCCTCACCCCTTCTCTATCAGATGGTGGATTAATTCTTCAAAAAGTGTTAATTTGTTGGAAGCTGGTAAGGGTAGATAAAATAGTATCATGCTGACTACTATCCTTTCAGTCTGCTAGATCTGATCTGTGTAGCTTCTTATAAGTAAGCATCAGTATGCTGGCCCTCCTTATTGTCTGAGAAATCACACTCTGGTGTCTTAACTCCTGAATATCCATCAAAATATTTTAATTCCTTAACTGCTTTTATATAAAATATATATTTATACATACATACATATATACTAGCAGCATATACCCAGCTTTGCCCGGCCAATGTCAACTTGAAAGATTATAGAAATCATTCAAATTTCAGCCTGATTGATCCACAAATGAGTTTTTGGAAGGCATAATGAAGTCCTATGGGTGTGGCAATGACCAGACCACACCAATTGACACACCAACACATAGTTATAATGCTCACCCAGTAGCTTGAAACCTCATTTCAAATTTCAGTCTAGTTTGGTGTTAAATTAGCTTTTGATAACCAAAACAACTTCCAGTGGGTGTGGTTATGGCCAACCAACACCCATATGTGGTTCATAATCTTTCTCGGCTACTTAATGACCACACGCCAACTTTTTGCCTGATTGGTCTCTGATTTTTGCTCCAGGGTTTGTATTGCCAAAGTACCATTTTTGTATTTTTTGGGGGACCTGGCATGGACACAGAAGTGGGTGTGGTCATATACATGTACTTAAGACATGCCCAAGACTCTACTGATTGCAAATATATATGGGTTCATGGGTCTATCTCCCTAGGTTCAAGTGTTTTTGCTGATATACCATTTTTGGCATTTTTAGCCTTACACAGGAAAAGGAACAGGTGTGGCCAGGTGGGACCAAGCCCATGTTACTCCCAGAGTGAAGTCGTATATGCTTACCAAGTTTTAGATAAATAGCTCCAAGGGTTTTTGTGGCAAAAATACCATTTTTGGCTTTTTCTTGTTACCATGGTAACCATTTTCCAGAGATATATATTTTGTTTTTTGTTTTTTTTTGGCCCATATTTTAAGTTGGGTTAAAACCTATCATCATGCCAAGTTTCAGAAAAATCCACCAACAGGTTTGGCCAGAATGATGATGCAAACAGACAGACAGACAGACAGACAGACAGACAGACAGACAGACAGACAGACAGACAGACAGACATCTCCTTTTATATATGTAGGAGATATACATACATACGTACGTACGATGCAAACTGGCTCTGTGGTGTAATACATCTGTAGCTATTACAGCAGTAATCTAACTCACAAACTAAACCATTCATAAGTTCATTTATGACATTAAAAAAACAAACAACCTTTGTACAAAAAATATAATTTTATACCATTGAACTCCCCATAAGGTGTGTTGATTCACTCTCACCAAATGTTGCACTGTTTTAAGGAAAGACATCCTCATCTGGCCTAGGTCTGTTGTTAGAACATGGGCTGTTGTTTGAGCATAGGGCTGTTGTTGGAATATAGGGCTGTTGTTGGAATATAGGGCTGTTGTTAGCATATAGGGCTGTTGTTAGAACATGGGCTGTTGTTTGAACAAAGGGCTGTTGGAACATAGGGCTGTTGTTGGAATATAGGGCTGTTGTTAGAATATAGGGCTGTTGTTAGCATATAGGGCTGTTGTTAGAGCATAGAGCTGTTGTTAGAATATAAGGCTGTTGTTAGCATATAGGGCTGTTGTTAGAGCATAGAGCTGTTGTTAGAATATAAGGCTGTTGTTAGCATATAGGGCTGTTGTTAGAGCATAGAGCTGTTGTTAGAATATAAGGCTGTTGTTAGCATATAGGGCTGTTGTTAGAATATAGGGCTGTTGTTAGAGCATAGGGCTGTTGTTAGAATATAGGGCTGTTGTTGGAATATAGGGCTGTTAGAATATAGGGCTGTTGTTAGAGCATAGGGCTGTTGTTAGAATATAGGGCTGTTGTTGGAATATAGGGCTGTTGTTAGAATATAGGGCTGTTGTTTGAACAGTTATGTGATGACTAAGTGTCCTAGAAGCTAATTAGACCAATTGCAGATCCTTTTCTTAAAACACCAAAAGATATACACACTAACAATACGCACTAATATTTCCTTTGTCTCTGGACACACAATTGTCCGTGCTGAGAGCCAGTTCATCACACATTGTTCCGCCCCCCACTCCCCACAATCATTCTTCTCCTTGGATCTATTAACCATGGATGGATGAAATGAAACTCTTTGTAGGCTTAACAACCTACATGATGCTGTCCATGTGAGAAGCAGTTTGTCAAGATGGAGCCCAACCACCTTCAGTGACTGCCCCTGAAACTTATTGATTGACATGAAAAGTTTAACCTTACTAATTATGACCTACTCAAATGAGACATGAATTAGATTATTCAAGATCTTTGATGTAGAAATCTTTTCATTTTTGATCTGTCCTTCAATAATAATAACTTCCAGGATATGATTTACAATTAATTTCACGGCCAGCCCTTTCCTATTACACAATTAAGGAGGATCAAGATTCCATCAGCAACATTATTGGAGCTGCCTTCTTAAAGGATAAGGTTGTAAGGAGACAAGCAGTGGCCAATTGAGTGAAATGATTGTGCCAGTCCAGGAATTTGTTGTGGCAACTGGTATTTGATTCAGATTACTGCTTCGTTTTTTCCACTTTTGGTTATGGACATTTTTTGCAATACTGGGAAAGACATTCTTCTTGAATTTATTGCTTGAGGGCACCATAACTCCATAGGGAAGGATATAAAGGTATCTGTTGGTTTTGGGGCTACTTTCCATTGCCAATAGCAAGGAGTTTGTCAGCCGATCGTTTTGCTGCGATGTCACCGGGCTGGATGTCACCGGGCTGGATGTCACCGGGCTGGATGTCACCGGGCTGGATGTCACCGGGCTGGATGTCACCGGGCTGGATGTCACCGGGCTGGGTGTCACCGGGCTGGGTGTCACCGGGCTGGATGTCACCGGGCTGGATGTCACCGGGCTGGGTGTCACCGGGCTGGGTGTCACCGGGCTGGGTGTCACCGGGCTGGGTGTCACCGGGCTGGGTGTCACCGGGCTGGGTGTCACCGGGCTGGGTGTACAGCAATGTGTGCGCATGATCTTGTTGAGCAGAATGACTGAGTGGTGTTTTAGATGCCATACTCTCTGGGTCTGATCACATCCAGACAGGCAGACTGAGCTTTATTTATTTCTTGTTTGCCGAGAGGTATAGTGCTTACCTTTACAAACATCCAAAATGGCCACAAATATTCATTAATTTTTCCATAGAATTATATGCACTGGAGTCATTCAGTTTGGCACCTCAATATGCTATTACCTGTGGGAAGATGTCCCTCACACAAACTTATATAAAAAATAAAATTAAAATAGTGATCATTTATGAACCACTTGAGGGAATTCCCTCTGCTCTGCTGTGGTCAATTTACACAAAGAGTAGTGTTAAATTGATCAGTGTACTTCCTTAAATTTGTCTCTCTCCTTGTGGTGGTGAGGTGGGCTGCTAAGGTGGACCATACAAACAATGTGTTTGTTTGTTTCAGGACTACAGACATAACTATACTATTATATATTAAATATATAAGTGCATTAAAAAGCTACATATGGTCAAAGTATAATTCATATATATATGTAAAATGGTTAATGAGTTATGGTGGTACTAAATTCATGATTCATTTCACAACTCAAAAGAAAAAGAAGAAAAAACGCTGATGGGATTTGAACAGAACTCTGGTCCACGCTCCTAGTCTGTGATGCAAATTGAACCTTCTGGAAGCTATTGTACTGCAGTGCTAAAGTATTCATGAGGAGGGTCCAACACTGCTTGCTTCAAGAGTTGCAAGCTTTATGTCGCACACTACACTGGACTTGGCCTTCTCTTTTCTTGCTGCTGTTGCTCTCTTCCTCTGCAGTATTAGGCTCCCGATCACATTAGTCCTCAAGTTAACTTGATTTTAGCTTATTCTTTGGTAAGGTAACTGATTTCTAGCATCTTTTCTGCGAGTGAAGTTGACCACACCCACAACAATAAATTTATTTATTTTTGTTGGCTATGGTTTAGAATTACTGGATAGATTCTCCAAATATTAAAATATTACATATTGGTAAGCAGTTATGAGGCCTTTTGAAATGTTTGGCATGACCTCGGGGCTTGAGGCCAGCTATTAATTGCTAAGGACTCATGAGGCCTTGTTGAGTTCCGGCATTTTCTTTAATTGTGAACTCAAAATAAGTTAATATATACACATAGCCAGTCTCATCCTTAAATATCTAATGCCATTTATTAATGTGGGTTGAGATTCATCTTCTTAACACAAATATTATATTAAAGTATTAAAATATTAGCTCTGTTGTGTCAAGGACAAGTATTGTCTGCCATGATATATTTTGCTGACTAGTATAATTAGATCTAAGCCCTCCTCATACAAATTGAGGTGTGCTCCTTCATTAACAAAGGGAGTCCTGATTCTGGCAGTAGATAGGAGACAAAGATATCTGTCATTGTTGGACTCTGTTTGTGTCCAACACTAACTGCTCTCCAATTGCTTCTCCCCATTCGTTGTAGTCTCACACACAACAAGGCTTGACACAGTTGCCTTTAGATTCTTTCTTCTTTTCTTTTTTTAGCCAATGGAGCAATTACTACACAAAGTTGCATAGGGAAAAAAAGGGGAAATTTACTGTTTTTAAACCTGATTTAGTCATATGAAACTAAAAAAATTGAATGAAAAAAAATTGAATTGAAATGATGCCCTGCTCCCTTAAGACTGGTGAATTTGTGATAAGGCCTTGCTTGGCTTTGGTCTCAAGGCCAATTTTAAAAAAAAGCAAGGCCTTGTCTGCGGCATCCTCAAGGCCTCCACCTCGAGGCCACAGGCTTGGCTTTGTCCACATATCTGCTGGTAACCATAGGAACATGGTCTTACCAATAAATGTATTATTTTTTTTATGAGTTTGAGTCCCTCCCTCTCTCTCAAGTGTGACCAGCTTGAGGGCACAGGTTCAAACTGGGACTAGTGTATGCAAAATGTAATTGGATAAAAGGGATGGGGCGGTCCACATGCCAAAGCAAGAAGATACTGAGAGCACTCCTGAGCACCATATTAAGTTCATGCAACAAAGTGGTGGAATCAGTTGAGTCGATGATTTAAACCTTTCCTTTCCATGTTCTATTAATGTTTCCACATGGGACATTGTCACTCTTTGTTGTGTTTTCGTGCTCTATATTGAGATAGTTGAAAACATCTTTCATGCTGCACCTTGAAAGTGGCAGATAGGAATTTTAAATTAATTTTAAAATGTTTTTTTAAAGTCAATTTTCTGTAAATTCTACCCTCTGTGAAAATAAACAGTCACATCACAAGCTTACTATTTCAGAGTAGGAGGGAAAGGTAGATATGTTTTTTATTTTCTGCTAATATTTCCTGCTCTTAATTAAAGGTGAACTATCATTAAATAATTGTTTTAATTGGAGGGATGGTATATATATATATATATATATATATATATATATATATATATATATATATATATATAACTTGAAATCAATAATTTAAAGGAAAGATTAAATCTGTAGGCTGGCACTCATGATAATCATTTTTTCTCGCATTTTGTTAAATTTTTAAAACTCTATTTTCCTTTTTAAGGTTTTCTCACTTCTATTCATCTCACTGGTTGTGTACCTTGACCTCTTGTGTTGGACAGTGCTGACTGTGCCCTGGTTGTTTGTTGGTGCCAGCACTTGTGTGTGGTTGGAGATCACCCGGACCATAGGTGAGAGGTCAACTGTGGTGTGTGTGTGCTAAGGTCAGGGTTCAGGATAAGGATGTGATTTCATCTCTTGTTGATGATACATCCACCTGGTTCTGTGGTACAATAAAAATATGAAAAATGCTGTGTGCATGTGTGTGTGCATGTGTGTGTGTGTGTGTATGTGTTGACCCCAGTGGGGGGGGAGGGGTGGGGGAAGATGTTATCATTTCATTTCCTCCTTCCTTTGTAACATAACTTCAAAATCATTTCTCCCACTTCCTTCCACTCATGCATTTCATTATTGCCATGGATACATTCTATTTGATTAATTAGTTTATACTTTTTCCCCACCCTCCTCTTTAACCCTTGCCCTCCCCCTCCCCTCTCCTCCCCCTCCTCATCTGTGTCTCCATGAAGACCATGGCTTTACCTACTCAGCACTGGTGCTGGGTGTGTTATTTCTGTATATGGAAGTCTCTCACAGACTGACTGCACTGCCTTTCAACATGGTTAACATTTCACGGCCATTTGCAGCTCACTGGTGAGTGGGCAGCTGCTCCAGTTATGATAATGCACTCCAGCTTATGTCCTCCTGGGTGGTTCCCATGGTACCTTTCATGTGAAGTGTAAATTACAGTTGGAAAAGCATTGGTCTATGATTTGTGTTTGTGTATTATGCAATTATGGTAATAAAAAAAAAATAGACAACAATTGATCAGTGAGTGTGGTGTACGTGGTGTATGGAGAAATAATAATGTACATTTTCCGAATGTGTTTCCTCTGATAAGACTTTCTAGCTGCTTGCTTGCCATGATTAGGAGGCACTTCCAGTTTTTGGGAGTAGAGGGTAGTAAATTCTCATGATCTTATTATAAATTTCCCCTATCTATGTGTGTTTATTAATTAATTAATTTATTTATTTGTTGTTGTTTTTTGTGGTGTATGGACTCCTTCAGTTCCTACTAAATTTTGTTATTTTTGTTACCAATGGCTAGGAAAATGTCCAGCAAATATTCTTGGGCTGATTTCAAAGACAATAAAACTTCAAATTCACCATGAATAGTGCTATGATGAAAAATAAAAATCACCATTTGCAAAAGAGAATTAAATGGTGTTTACTAATTTGAAAAGAACCATTTCAATCTATCGAATTTGTTTATATTTTTTTAATCTAAGCATTCCTGTTGGTATGGCCAGTGAAGTTGGGAGGACCAGGTGAGCTTATGAACTATGAAACACCAGAGAACTACCAAAAGGTAAATAAAAATTTTTTTTTTAATTCCATTTAAATGTACAAAAAAATAAATAAACGATAAAAGGACACCCTAAAACAACGAACAGCATAAACTTCAATTTAAATATATTTATATCTAATCAATGTGTATGTGAAACAAGAGAGTCAGTCTGAGGAAGGATATTAAAAACAATGAACAGAAATCAAACTCAAAGGGAGTAGTGTGGTTAGTAAACTTTGATATGACTTATTCTGGATATAGCTAGCCAAGCAACAAAAATAGCTATTTCAGGCTGACTAATGAGCAGCTGTATTGCAAAGCCCCAGAGAAAAAACAGGTTGTGCTGCTGCTCTTGGCACAGAATTTATTTGGAAGAAATTGAAATTTTAAGAAATAAAAATATTTTGGTATTTGGTTTTCGAAATACGTGTTACCAGGTTTTCATAGGTGAATAGGTGGTTAGGTATTGGTGTCGAAGGGAGAAAACGCTTTAATTCATATGTAATGAATGAAGACCAAAACATGAATCTTGGGATACAGGTTTAAAACCAGTGACACCTGGAATTAAATGAAACCTAGAAACTTGGCATGGATAACTATTTAATATAACTAGCAATAGTTACATATATATTGATATAACTATACAAACAAAAGAAAGTGTTTGTTCCTTGACTGTGATGATTAAGCTTGAGAAATATATTTTGAACAGCTCACTCCTGATTTTGAGGTAGAAGGTAGAATGTTTGTAATTTTCTGCTTTGGAAGGTGAGGGAATAGGAGCATGATAGCCTTTACAACTCTGTTGGTGAAATGGCCAAGAGTGCCTACTTCTAGAGTAGCGTACACCACGGAGAAGCCTTTTCCTACGATGTGCCTCAGAAGACCCAGTTGGGGAGTTGTTGCAGATGGTTAGTTCCAAAATAGAAATCTCCTCCGTGCTCACCATTACCAGATCAGGTCTATCGGTGGTTGAAGATGTGTTAGGAGGAAGGGTAGCTGGGGGTGAGGTGCCTGAGAGGTCAGCATAGAGCAATTGGTCTGAGCTCAGGAATTTGTTTAGGGAGTTGACTAGCTTGTTCCAAAACAGAGTTATAAATTGAGGATAAAAAAAAAGTTAGATGAACAGGCGAAGCTGCAAATGGTCCTCTAGTACCTTTAAATGGCTGTAAGCTGAGATTCTCCTCTGTACTGTAGTGGCATTGCTCATAAGAATTTTTGAGTGAGTTTGCAGGAAAGGGAAGTTTTATTAATTGTACACACAATCAATTTGTATAAACTTTATGAACTGGAAATCCTCATGCAGGCACTCACTTACACTGCCACTAATTGTACAAACCTCACACATTATTGGTGTGAGCATTGATCTGCATGAGATGATTTTTTATTTTTAGACTCACCAATAAAGAGAAGGGAAAGTTAAAGCAAGAGGAAGGGGAAAGAGGAAACAAGTTTCCTCCTTGGAGTGTTGTGGAACCTTTCAACCACCATCTGCTCTGTGTATTATCATAACAATACATTGTGTTTGTACCCAGTGAGCACTGTGTAGGAGTGTGTATTGTAATATATTATGCCATCTCTTTCTCTCTCTCTCTTCTCTCAGTATTGGCTATCCAGTGGTGACCATGAGCTTCCTTATCAAACATCAAATCACTCATATTATTAGACAGGTATGAGTTTGTGTGCGTGTGAATGTGGGTGTGTGTGTGGGTGTGTTCATGTTGTGTGTTCATGTGTAATGAGTTTGCAGGCAGATTGTGTTGTGTTATAAACTGACATGTTGTTTTTTTAACAGTGTTGAACTGTATTGTGTCTAATTAACTGGGGTCAACAAATCTAATTAAGTGGGGCCAGCAAATCTAATTAAGTAGGATGAGTATATTAATTGGAGGAACCTTAGCAGATTCATATGTGGCAGGCAAAAGTCGTATCTGCCAGTTATGAAATCATTCTAGTTATTAGGATATTCCACTTGGAGTATTGTTAGATTATCACTGTTAGATTATCAGCTATATATTATGCCCTTATTGGTCATAATTTGGAATTGGGGGAAGGGGTGTATATAATATAATGGAAAGGGGGGAATATTAATACCATTATTATATGGGGTGTTATTTGCTTATTACTCCCCCCACGCACATGCGCACACACATTAACCCCTATTGCGTTACCTAATTACAGAATAGTGATCTTGAAGCTTATTATTTCTTGGCTCAGAGAAGGAGATGACATGCAATGTTTGTATGCATGCTATGGCAGGCTTGGAATGCTGATGAGACTGTTTCATCTGCCAAATGTTGTCCGAGGCCAAATATTGAACTAGATGGGGGGGAAAGGGAAAGGAAAAACCTATCAGATCTTGGCCATGTTTACAATAACATAATTTAGTGGTGAAGTCATTCTTAACTGAGTGACAGAGGTGGGAATGAAAGTGATGAAGTTGGGAGATAAGTCAGTGTGATTGCCAACACAGTTATGTATTCACTCAACACTTTGGGTAGGACTCATCAACAGGAAGTCAGTGAGACATTTGTACAATGTGAATCATCATAACTCATTATGGTGATGCGCTGGTGCTCTTGACATTACAAGCTCTTTGAATAAGGTCGTCATGGTGACCTGAACACTACGTGCAGCCAATCGTGTTGTACAGAAAGGCTTGCAGCAATGACCATGTTTTACTGGACCTTCGTCTGATGGGAATTCCAAGATGGGACCCCTTACCTACTTGCCCACTGCAATGGAGGGTGGACCCCTTACCTATTCACCTGTCTTAGTGGAGACTGGACAAAACCCTTACCTTGTGGGAATTTTAACAACCTTCGGTACTATTGGAACCCACTAACTGACTTTGTGTGGTACCAGCTCTTGCTGTGACCTCTCTATTGCCCCCGTACTGACAATGGCAGGCTCTTACCCCTGCATGTTGGGGGTGGTGCTGGTACTCTTGAATGGTGGCAAAAAGCATCTCCATGTCCTTTAGAGAAATTATTCCCTGTTATCTTGTGAATCTGTGAATTAATTCTTGTGGAAATTTGACAAATTTACTGTTTATTTAATTAATTGACCGCCTCCTTGTTCATTGTTAGTTAACTCCCTAACCTCTTCACTGAAAATTAGCTGTGTATGTGAAATATTCCCTAGACCCACCGAATAACACTAATCCTTTTACTGAAAAATATGAAAGGTTGTAAAGCTCTGAGTGTGGACTATATTTCTGGCCTTCCATCATATCAGATGTTGACCATTGAAGCCTGAGATGACACTGTAGTGCTTGGTCACGGTCAGATTTTATTAATGAGAGGTGTTCAGCAAGATACAAGTAGCTTTGATTTTTTTAAATGAAAGAAATGTTGGAATACTCTTGGATCACTAGAGTATGAAGAAACACATGTGAGAGCCATTGAGATGGAAAAGATTGGTATATTTGTTTCTTCTAAATTTTTGAACCATAGAATTAATTTTCTAGTCAAATATTTGGTGATTTAGCCCCCTTGGTTTAAGAAAACCTTCTTCTTGCTACAGTGGAGCTTGTTGGTGGTGGCACGCAGGAAGGGGATAAAGTGTAGCTGTTGCTGTTGGTGGAGAAGTTTTTCAGGGCTGGTTGGAATATGGTAAAGAATTGTGTGGCTTCTGGTTATAGTTGCGTTTAGTTGGAGGGAGTGGGTAAAGTACCCCTAGGGTTGAAAGGGGATGAAGTCTGCCAGTTGCTGGAGGGGATTTGGATAACCCTGTAGATGAATGATTTACGTCATCACAAGTCATTGTTCACATCCATGGAGAAAGTCCTTCTCAGGCAAGAATGGACGAAGGCAGTAAGTGCAGCCAAAGGTCTTCATTGCTGTGTGCTGTTTTCACTATTTAAAAATATTCCAAAGCAGATGACCTATGATGAGACTGGTGCTTGGAACTAGACTAATCTCTCAGGTATTGGCAAATGGAAGCACAGAAGTTGGATGCCATCATCCACTTTCTTGTGATGGGAAGATTCATGTGTGAATGCATGTGCCATGTTATAAAAGAAAGAAAGAAATAGATACAGTTGGTCCATGGCAACTCCTATTGTTTCTATCTCAACTATTCTGCTCTGCTTTAGTGCTTCAGTGGTTCACGTATTGTCTCTGTGTGTTGGCTCCCTACTGGACATTGTACTCAGCCTATTAGAGTAGCATTACCCAGTGCCCCACTGCACTTCAAATGATCCCTAATGTGGAACACTCATCAGAAGCAGCCACTCATGCAGTTGCAAGCCCTCTTGTTTGCAGATGACCAGTTAGGTGGGAAATCCTCATATCCCCTACCACCACCCTCAGTTCCATAATAATTGAACTTTGACAATACAGATTTTTCAAGATAAACATGTAATGGTGGCTCTAGGATTTTGCAAAGGGTGGTTCCTTATTGGCAACCATAAATGACCCTTCACCATTTATTTGGTCAAATAGTTGCTAATTCAAGACCATGAAGGGTGATCACTTGGTCAAGTTGATGTTCAGATTGATTGGTACACTTAACTAAGAGCATTGGATCATGAAATATTATTCATTCAGTGTAATTGAGAAAGATAATGAGTTTTTAATTATTATTTTGTACCTAACTAATTCCTAACGTACTGTCATAACGTATGTGCCACCTATACTTGGCATACTGTTAATTTTAATGAAGACAGTCTAGTTAACAGTCATTCAAGACAAAAGGTCATTTCATTACCCTCGAATGTGCTCGTGTGAATAATCTCACTAGTTCTTTCATTTCGTTTGCAGAATGCTGCAGTTTTTCATAGCGATCTCTATTGATGCTCGTCAAGCTAGTCCACTTGATCTCTCGTCAGCCATTGTGGAACGGTAAGAAGTTTTGATCAGTTTGAGCTGGTTGGAGCTTCTTTCACTCTCACAAATAGTAATGGGGGGAGAGGGGGGTGTCAAATCCAGTTGGAGTAGTAGCACATGTGAATTATGAAATGCTGTAACACTGCAAGACTGCATAACACCCACCAGCTTCTTAGGGACGTCAGTACTGATGTCTTATTCCTTCCACTTCCTCAACCACATCCGATGCTCAGTAGGAAACATAGCTGGATGGGGGAGATCACTTTTTTTTAAAATTATAAATGGAAATCAGCTGCTTGAGCAGGCGTTGTTGTGATCTCAGCTTCTACTTCAACACTCGTGCTCACTGGGAAGGAGATTGATGGACCCAATACCATGAGTTGGAGTGGGTGTGTACAAACCCACCTGTAGCTTAGAAACTATGTGGGATAGAAAATTATTGTAGAGTGTGATTCAGTAATAATCTTCTGGATTGTTTATTTTCGAATTACTATGATGGACTTAGTTTTTGACAATTCTTGATTAATTTTTCTCAAGTAATTCTCTCCGTGGATGTCTTATCCTAGCTTGGTGGTTTCCACAAAGATCCTTCAGGGTGAAGTCCCTTGTGGATGCTTTTCTCTTGCTATTCAATGTGGCGATTACAGTATTGATCTCATCATGGGGAGGGGGGGGGGGGGGCTTATGTGGTAAATTTCCCCATTCCCTGGGTGGAAAACAGCTGCGTAAGCATTTATAAAAGAACAAAAATATAACAAAAACCACACCTATATCCTTGTGGATACTTATCTATTATTTCCCTCTTACTGCTGGAGTTCCAACCCTCATTTATGACTGCAGCAAGCCAAGGTCATGATTTGATTCATAATAATTAATATCTTTCGTTGGACCTTAATAGCTAGAATGTGTTGGCTAAAAGGTAGGTAATAAAGAATGAAAGTGGATGGGGTTCCATGGAACCCTTGGGACCACATTTGGATCCGCCATTGAGTTCATGTTCAAAGCAGTGGAACTTCATATTTGCTAATGCAAGCAGTGAGTTATCAGCAAGAGCTGATAGACTGTGTCTCATGCAACTATGGCGGTATGACCATTATACTGTGCAGTTGTAAAACATGCAATGGAGAAGGTGAGATACTTTGGAGCAAAATTTGGAAGAAAACCAAAGCATCCTAGGTACCGTAAGTGCTGTGAAGGATGTAAGGAAAGTTCCTTTTACACTGTGATTGTATAAATTTAAATGGCGATCTTATTTATGATTTCCTTATTGCACTTCATAAACAAAAGATTGTCTCCTTTTTCAAATTTAGAATATAATTTCTCAGATTGTCCATCAACATCCACAACTGTAGCCAATACAATTTAATAAGATGAATGCATATGACCATCACTGATAGGTAGGAGTGGCAGAGGCATGTGCTGCAACCCCTCCCACTGGTTGCTACTAAACTGTTGCTATGGACTTAATTAGATCCTTCCTGAGGGCTTTTATCTTTCAATTATGAGAACAATGAAATGCTAATGAAACAGAAGATATTGAGTGGTGGTGTAAGTGGGTTTGTTATCCAACACCTCACAGCTTGGGCTGTGGGGAGGCCTAATGCCAAGCGACCCCCTAGCACTGTCTGTATCTCTCATGGCAGAAGAGGTGAGGGCCTATGCTATGCTCACTGGAGAAATACATTATGAATGAAATCCTCAAGTCTCTTCCTCCATAATTAATCTGTACTTTCGATTAACAATACATTCCAACTCAAAGTTTGGTGGATTTCTAAACTTTCAACAAATTGGGTAGTAATAGCTAATGCTCCACTTACCTTTGATGGACCAGCACGAATTTCAGGTGTTTGTTCACTACGTATTATAATATTTGTTGCTATTCGAGGACTGGCTGCCTTCAAATCCACTGCTTGTTTGATGGACAACTGTATAATAGTTTTCCTCACTTTTCCCAATGCCCACACTCCACAATTGAAGCTACTGCAGTGTTCTCTTTTTCTCCTGTCCTTTCCCTGGAGCAAAACAACCCCTTACAAGAGAGGAGAGAACAGCTGCAGCAACTGCAATTGCGGGTTATGGGCTTTCACTATGTAAGGAAAATTATGAAGTTGGTAGTGCCTCAAAATTTTCCCAAGTTCAGAATTTAGTTTTCATTTATTTTATTGTTTGTTTTTTTTCTTTTTTGGGGGTGTGGGAAATGGAGTGTGCATATATATGTATTATCAACTACCCTTTATTCATCCAAAATGCGAGGATAAGCCAGAAATGCCTGTAAAAGCCACTATAGGAATCCAGTCAAAACCAAAAAATATATATATATATTTATCAGCCATACTGGGACGGCTGTAGGGATATTTATGCAAAGTTTCATCAAAATCGGTCCAGTCATCTAGGAGGAGTTCACTAACACACAGGCAGACAGACATTAACTATTTATTATTAGGATTGTACATAAAATGTCCATCTCAAAATGATCTGGAGTGTGCTTTACACGTGTGCGTACGTATCATAGGAGATATGGTCACACACACACGCACGCACACACACACAAGTAGCTAGAGTGATGTTAAGAGGTTTACAGTAATTGGAGAGGCTCTCATTAACTAATAAGACAGAATAGCTTTAGAGTGGACAAGTAGCAATGGTGGCAGACAGACTGTAATGGAGACAGTTTGTGGATAGACAGTTAACAAGATAATTACTTTAGTCTGTTCTGCATGATACTTGTTTCAACACGACCTTTGCAATACATTCCAACGACATTAGTAAGTGTTTGGTATGAGGTATGTTGGTAGAAGGTATGTGTAAGAGTTGTGTGTATTAAGGAGATGTTATAATAGGATATGTGTTTGCATAGAGCATGTATTAATTGATATTAACTATGTGTTAGCATATAACAATGTGTTGGTAAATTTACACTATTATTTCTGCTATCTGCTATTTCCCTGTGTACCCTTCATAAATGTCAGGGAGAAAAAATAACTTATCAACCACAGATCCCACAATCACCATTTAAATTTAGTTTGGCTCCCTAAGTTGATCTGTCCCTGCAGAAGGTTTTCAGGTTATAAAATAAATTTTAGAAAAGAAGAAAAAAGAAATAGGTCAAACAAAAAAAGTTAGTGGCCAACTAGAACCGATATATATATATATATATATATATTCCCCCCCGTGAAATTCGGTGCTGAAATTGGTAAAGGGTCAACAATATCACAGACCCATTGTTTAAATGGCAGATGGAAAAGCAAACCTCCCCCCCCCCCCCCCCCCCCCCCCAAACAAAAACTAATAGTTCTATGACTAACACCAATGGAAGAAAAGAGAAAAACTATGGGAACAACAGTGAATTGATTCAGTGTGGAATGGAGGAGTACTTCCTGAGTCCTATGGAGGTAATCAGCTAATGATCCAGATTAGCTAAGCTAAACCCTAGCCAGTGTTTAGTCTTCAAGGAAAAGATGGTAAGGGATCCAAGTATTTCCCCACTCTGTTCTGCTACCACATTCATTGTAGAATATATTTGTACCACATCAACTATGTTTGGCCAAATAATTATATTCATAGGGGGACTGGGTCATTAATTAGAGTCTTCCAGGGATATTAATGCCATTGTGTTAATATGCTGCTTACATAAAAATATATTATGTCAACAACAAAAAAAAATTGTTGTTAATTTTTTGATACCCGATAGTTAACAGGTTTGCATTCTTACCCTCTACCTACATAACATATTAATGGTGATTCGTGACTGCCTAGATAGTGATGGATGTATCTGAGTGCAGTATAATAGGTCACTGACAGTCAGAAGGTTCCAGCACTTGAGGGTAGGATATTAGATATCCCTGTGGAACAGAAAGGACATGATCATAAAACCAAACTTTTGTGATTATATGAAAAACTGTTGAGAGGTTGTATAAATTTTTCCTGTATAGAACTGTATAACTTTTCTCTAGAACCAAAGCGCTGCCCCCATTTACAAAATCCTGGATCAGCCCCTGCAGTTACAGATAACAGATAACAACCAATAAGGCTTCCGATAATGTCTCTGTTGGGAGCAAAAGATTCAATGAGAGTGTCTGTGTGCAAAACTCAACCTCTAGCACCTAGACACATGGAACTTGGCGTGCATGCATATTTTGACTCAGGATTTCACATGGACTGGGTTCCACCTGGCCATGTAAAAATCTTGAGTCACACACACACACACACACACACACACACACACACACACACACACACACACACACACACACACACACACACACACACACAGTGATAGTGTGCATGATTGGAAAGAGATTCTACTCTCAGGACTAGCCTCTTGATTTCCTTACGTTTTTCTTGTGAAGGGCGTGGCTGCTACTATTGTATAGTTGTGCGTCATCAACGGGTGTATATATGTCATCAAACATTCCCTTTTCTTTTGCAGCATCAGCAAAAAAAGGTGTCTGAGGAGAACTCTGTGTTTTTCGACATCCTGCAGAAGGCCCTCCCTTGTCCGTCAGCTGAGGAGAGAGAGGACCACTTGGCCAGGGAAGGGGCACTAGGAGACATAGGAGGAGCAGGTGGCTTGGTGGGCAATGGAGTGGACAATACATCCGGGAAGAAGTGAGTTTTCCCTCCCACCCCGCCCCTTTGTCGCAGTAAGGGTCAGTAAGGGATAGAATTGGGAGAATTTAATTTCTTACTTTGTCATTGTGTCTTTACACAAGCTACTTTCATTTATCGTGACCACTCCTCTCCGCTGTTTCTCACCATCAACTCACTGTTCAAATCAGCACTGAGATGAGATAAGGTGAGTTGCCGAAGTTATTTCATGAGGAGCGAAAGGCCCCAGCCTATTCTTAGCTAAACTGGCTAATAATGGCAGTGCATCCCTATTTTTTTCCTCCTCTATCTTTTGCCTGTAACTTATACTTTATTCTTTCTTCTTGACTAGCAGAATCTTGGTGCAATGCCCATCTGCATTTGGTCTCACCTGAGAGGAATCATTTGGACTGTATGAATAAGTTGTATGCCCATCTGCATTTGCTGTCCCGACCTGTACTGCCAAGTCAGCATATTCAGATACTATACCTGCAATTTTTTCTCAGTCAACATATCTTTCTCCTAAAATTGAATGAACTGTCTTGAAGTTGATTCCCAATATGAGATTGGAATCAGTTCAGTGGTGGAATAGAATCAATTTTTACTCTCTTTTTTAATTTTTAAAAATTATTTTTATCCTACTGTGTAATTTTGAGTGTAGCTTCTCTATCGTGGCCAGATGTTCCAGCCCAGGCTTGCCATCATCATTAGCTTTAATAGTTATGTACATATACAGTCAAATCAAATGCCAATTATAGAATTTGCTAAAAATGTAACCTTTGAAAGAGCAAATAACTAAGCAGGTAACTAAAGACCACCTGAAGTGTGACCACAATTTTGCTTGAAAATCACCAGTTCCCACCATTCATTCATCTTGTCACACTTGTTTTCTCAATTTTTTTTTAATTAAAAAATTTTTTTTTTTTTTTTTTTTTTTTTTTATTTAATAGGGAAGAATATCAATCAAAAAATTAAAATAAAAAATAAAATAAATTTTAAAAAGTGTGTTGTGGGGGGGGGGGGGATGGTGGGTCGGGTGAGTGTATAGATTCCTTCAATTTGGATGCTTCAGAGTCAAGGCTGCTATTGATAGAAAGAAATCAAGCTCTGAGGGCCTGGGTGTGGTTTGTTAATTTTGATAGGACCTATTCTTGGGGTGGCTGGCAAAACGGTCCAAGAGGATAATCGGCATTGGAGCAGCTGTACTGACAAGATGAAAAGGCCAACAAATTTATTTTAAATAGAATGTTAAGCATAAATTATTATATAAATAGTACCTAGTGTTGTTTTAATTAAAGGGATAAATAGTTTTTGTTTTTAGTTAATGAAATACATGTTACAGGATTTAGAGTGGCTAGATGGTGTGTATGGAGAGCTATGATCTGAGAAGAAAGAAAACAAAATGCAATAGACCGTATAAAGCAGGAATAAGGGACCTGCTATACAAGTTCAAATGAGGAATAGTTTATACAGGAAAAGTGGGAGAGAGAGGAGGAAAGTAGATGGTCAGAATCTGAAGAAAAAGTGAGCTTGGTTGGAGGAACCAGTTCTATCCATGGACAAAATCTTCCTGGCTACAAAAAATATGTCCATATATTTTGTTCTCCAATTTTTTTTTCCTTTGGGTGGGGGGTGGGATTATTTTAAAATCTCCAGATATCTGGATGTCTGAGGTTGTCAGATCTGAGAACACCAACAACTTACACTTTCTCCCATAAATTATTCGAAAGATAAAGCAGGTGTTTATGATTATTTGTGCTGGCATGGATTAATGTGGACGCTAGGATTTGAATTAATTTGCATTGGGATTTAAAAAAAAAATTTTTCATGGATTCAATTTGAATTAATTCATCAGTTTTTGTACAGTAAGTTTGACCATAGCTGGTAGTAAATCCTCCATAGCATATCACGACAGATATCAGATTCAACATAGGTATGTTGATGTGAGAAATCCTTTTAATAGATAGCGCTGAGCGTTACATATTGCCACACTGAAGGATATGAAATATCCGTACTAAAGTGATGCCATTAATGGCAGATTTTGCAATCTTTTCTAGTGTCTCATAGAAATAAGTCTGGTTTAGTGTTCACGCCCACCTTTTTCATCTTTGTTTCTGGCACACACAACTAATGTCCCTTCATAAATTAAACTAGTTTGGGCAAAAGAAGATCTGTAATTTGAAGCTGATTTTAATAGTTTGTTCCCTTTCCCTCCCCTTCCCCCCCCCCCCCCCCCCCCCTTCCCCCCTAACACATTCTTGTTTATCTCATCCTTCTATTTCTCTCTAAAGAACTAACACTCACTCCTTCACTCCCCACACTTGCAGGATATCTCCAAAACTATCCAACCCTCCATCCAATGTTGGCAACAGCAGCCACAGAACAGCACACAAGTCCAGTACATCGTCCTCATTCTCTTCCAATTCCTCCTCTTCCTCGTCGTCTGGTTCTGGCAGTAACAGGAGCAGGATCAACGGCATTAAATCACTTGTGCAAGAACCTAAGCTGCTTAAAACTCTCTCTTTAGAGCTCTCAGGAAGTGGTTCGACACAGCTTCCCACTGCCAATGGAGATGTTAATTCATTGGATGGAGGAAGACCTATGTCGGCAGGATATAACAAGGTGCATCTGCCCTCTGGCAAAAAGCTGTCCACAGTCCGGACGATACCAAAAATGGACCAGAGCTCTGGTGGATCCTCAGACTTGGAACAGAAGATGGTCAAGGTGATAATGATTTTTTGAGATTACTAGTTAGAAAGCTATACCACTTTAGCCCTAAATAAGCTCCACCAGTGAGTCCTTGTCGTATTTATAATGGAAGCCTTCCACCTGTGTGTCATAATACGGATGCCTTCCACCTGTGTGTCATAATACGGATGCCTTCCACCTGTGTGTCATAATACGGATGCCTTCCACCTGTGTGTCATAATACGGATGCCTTCCACTAGCAAACCATGTCATGTGTTGTAGATAGTGTTAGCTATTTGTAGGTATCATTGGCAATTCGTAGGTAACATTCACCAATTTAGATATTGTGGCAATTCGTAGGTAACATTCACCAATTTAGATATTGTGGCAATTCGTAGGTAACATTGGTCTTTTGTAGGTAACATAGATCATTCGTACATAGCATCGGCCATTTGTAGGGATAGTTTGCCATCTGTAGGTAATATTTGTCATTCGTAGGTAGCATTGACCATTAGCAAGTAACATTGGTCATTTGTAGATAACATTGGCCATTGGTAGATAACATTGGCCATTGATAAGTAATGCTGGCTGTGCTTCTGCAGAAACAATCGGTCATTTTGATGTGGTTACTATGAAATAATTGTGTGGAAGCTGAAATAATTATGTGGAAGCTATGTGATAATTATGTGGAAGCAATGAAACCTGGGACAACACTTTTCCACTCTAAGAGATGAGAAGTTTTGTCACTTTTGTGATTAAAAATGCTTCATTTTAATTTGAATTTTGTCACTTTTGTGATTAAAAATGCTTCATTTTGATTTGAATTTTGATGCTCCTAGCGGTGGCTATTTTAGTTAAAACTTTTGGAGCTGATAGTGTGTGGTGGTAGAAGCTATCCGTGTGATTTATTATCATTTGGGAGTCACCTTTTGTGTCCTGTTTAGTGTGCTTGTGCTTGGTGTCACCTTTCGGTTTAGTTTCCGATCTGTTCCATAGTTAAGTTGTTGTTCAAGTGCTTTAGTTTGATTTAAGTAACTATGTACATCCATTTCTCAAAATCCCTCTGTTAGATTTTGACCAAATTTTTAGGGATGGAGGAGACCCACCCTGAGATGGTTTTATGCCAGGTGGCATGTCTGGGAAAATAAAGAATTTGTCTGTCTGTATGTTTGTACCATCATTCCGGCCAAACCGGTACATGGATTTCTCTGAAACTCGGCGGATAATGATAGGTTTTGACCCAACTTAAAACATGGGCTAAAAAGTTCGCAAAATTGGCTAAAAAGTTCACAAAATGGTTACCATGGTAACGAGGAAAGGCCGAACAAACCCCCCCCCCCCCCCCCCCCCCCCAAAAAAAAATGGTAGGATTTTAGCCTATATTGGCTGGGCAACGCCGGGTATATGCTTCCCTCTGTTAGATTTTGATCAAAATTTTAGGGATGGACAAAATTTTAGGGATGGAGGAGACCCACCCTGAGATGGTTTTATGCCAGTTGGCATGTCTGGGGAAAAACCAGAATTTGTCTGTCTGTATGTTCTGAAACTTGGCATGATGGTAGGTTTTGACCCAATTTAAAACATGGACTAAAAATTTTGCAAACTGGTTACCATGGTAACGAGAAAAAGGCAAAATGGTAGGATTTTAGCCTATATTGGCTGGGCAATGCCGGGTATATGCTGCTAGTATTGAATATAATTCTACATTGACTACGACATTACAATTTCCTTTTCGTGTTTGTTACACAGAAGAGACAAATTGGATATGCATGATTGTTTGTTTGGCTCTAACTTCTTTGTGAACACATTAGACCCTGATGCAGTTTTAATTGCTACAAGATTCTACATGCATGCAGTGTGTTTAATGGCTATTTACAGTTGTGGGTTGTTGGTTGTCCTGTATAGATGAGGATGGCCCTAGAGATACTTAGTGTGGACTTGAAGGATGAACGTCAGGCAAAGATGGAATTGCAATCCACAGTGGGTCAGTTAGAGCTCGAGGTGAAGAAACTCAAGGCGGACTTGCATGTGAGTTTAAAATGTTGTGTTATGCTGATACACATATGAGTGTGTATGTGCGTGTGTGTTGGTTAGTCATAGATTGCTTTTATTTTTAAAAAAATCACCTTATCTGTTTTCCCTCTTTCACCTTTCCCTTTACATACATTTTTCCTCCCCCACCCCCATCGCCTTTTTCATTTTCTCTCTGCGTCCTGCACCATCCTTTCCTCCTGTTCTCCCATCCTCCTCTCCCCACTTTCCTCTCTTTCCGCCTTCCACCTTTCCTCTTGTCTCCCCCTCTTCGCCCTCACCTCTTCCTGCCAGGCGAGCTGTCTGCAAGAGGAGGAGACCACAGCCCGTGTGAACCAACTGCAGAGTTTGGAGAGAGTGCACAAACATGAACTGCAGAGACTAAAGAATGAGAATGAAAACCTGCAGAACAAGTAAGTATGTCAATTCAGAGATCTGCACCAAAACACACACACACACGCATGCAGTATCTAGCATACCGTATTTGTTGCTATCAAATATGCTATCATAAATGTAGCGTGAATCATAAATATAACATGATTTGTAACACTATCATACCAGTTTTTAGTTGATGAGTTATCCTCCCAAATATATAGGGAACAGTTGCATGGTAGCCTAAAATATCAGATAGTGGAAGTTGGTAAGCAGATTAACAGCAACTATTATCTAGGGCTAATTTTAACCTCTTCTCTTGCTTCTATTTAGCTTTGATTGTTGATCAGGTGATATATGGTAGATCATGTGAGTAGTTACTGAGAGTTAATAGTCCAATGCGCACTCATTGCTATCGGATGCCAACATGAGAGGCTGTTGGTGTCCTTGTATTGATTTTTACCTTCATAGTGTATCTACAGGCACAGTGTATTGGGCATCCTTAGTATTGAAGTGTGTATGTATTAACATGTATTGTATTAACATGTATAGTATATTTTTATGCATGTTCTCCCATAATCTGCATAATTTATTAACATGGCTCCATGTATGCTGGTGAAACATTGGAGGCTTTTTGACCACAAAATAACAATAAGGATCACATGTTATTGATGTTCGAAGTATGTGTAAAATTAAGAGCTTGGTTTATTTATTAATGTGTTCTCTATGTTCACTATGTAACTAACACACCGTAGTGCCAACTTACACACTGTTGTCTGCTGGCCTTGATATATATTAAGGCTATTTCATAACATTCAGTATTAATGGGTTCCTTTTGAATCCTCATAGGCACTGCATATTCAGTATGTTTCAGTATTTTTGTTCTTCCTTAATTACATTTCTTCTCCCCTCCTCCAATTTTCTGTTTTCCTCTTCAGGTTCAATAAGTGCACATCTTCTAGGCAACAGGACCAAGCGATAGTATTGGATTTGGACAAAAAGCTAAAAGGAGAAATCGAATTGCGTGTACGTGTGGAATCTGAACTACGTAGCCATCAGCACGCGTCCCGAAACTCGTACAGCGCAGAGGAGGTGAAGCTACTTAACGACAAGCTAAGGAAGATGGAGAAAGAGTTGGACAGTGCACGGAAAGAGATTAACATGAAGGATAAGATCCATGAGAATCTGAAGAAGGACCTCAATTGCCAATGTCTTTCGATTCGTTCTGTGGAGAGTGATAAACAGGGATTAAAAGTGGCTCTTGCTGACGAGACCCGGGTGAAGATAGAGCTTTTTACAGCACTGAGTGAAGCAAGGAAGAAACATCAGAGCCTTGTGGAAGATGGTCGTCGCAAGAGCAACGAGATCTGTCAGCTTAGGCAGCATCTTGCGGAGGTGATGGCAATCATGCCCTCTCACCCATCCAGTCCTCAGACCCCTACCACTTCTATGGGGACTGTTCCTGTGTCGTACCCTCCTGCAAGCTCCCCGCAACACTGAGAGTCCATGGAGACAATGGAAATAGACCTCCCCACATCCCATATCTTCTCCCCCCTTCTCAGACTACATATGTCATGATTTCGGACATTTAAACCCACAAACAAGAGACGTGTATTTAGCAATGGAAGCGCTTAGCATGACAATTATTTACCAACAGAATCTGGTTGATTGTAATTCACACAGTAAAAAAGTATTGGTAAAATGATGTAACTGTTGAAATGTTGCAATATGGAATCACTCAGAATTTGGATTTACTCAGAAATATTTCACATTCATCTTGAAAAAATTAGTCAACTCCGCTGAAAAACTTGCTGTTTTACTAACCCCACCCCTCCCAATCCCCAAGGACAGTGGGTGGGCGAGGTGGTGGAGATTAATGCATTATTTAATGTTATCGAGTGTGGCAGCTATGCAGTATGGTTATATTTCTACTCCTAACAAAATGGTGTGCTCAAGACTAAACCAGTTATGTAATGTGGTAAAATAGAATCCCTGAAGCTGGTATTTCCAGCTATGCAGTATTTATTGACTGAAATTAGATAATCTGAACAACCTCAAACAAAGGCCTTTTATCAGCAAGGATGAAATCACAAATTGGGTAAAGTAAAATCATGAATCATGTAAGGTTCAGATAAACTCAACTGCCACATGCAAATGAGTGGGAGAAATGGCAAAGTTAACATCCAATCATTCATCCCAGGTCTTAAAACTATATCTATAAGAGGGTTGCTGTTGCAAACTGAATCTGAACATCCAAATGGTGAAGCATTTTCAGCATGGGGGATTGTAGGGGCTTTGGTGCAGGTGCACCTCTTACATTCCCATTCAGTGGCACATTACAAGGAAACTGTGTCCATCTGTATATTAGGTTGGGGCAGAACATAATTAGGACCAATTATCTTCAAGAATAGGAGCCAGGTGGCATAGACGCATCACTTATACAGATCGACCAGTAGATGACATGTTGAATTTAAAGAGCCTCTCATGTGGCTGCAGTTGGTAGCTGTGCACTTGAGAGCCATAAATATGGCCTTTCAAACTGCAACATTTTGCTTCTCCACTTGTGGTCCATTGCAAGCTGCAGTCGTTTGACTTGCAGTGATCCCTTTATTCAAAGGGAACCAATGCAGTTTAGCACTTATGAAGGAAGGGCACCTGTCTGAATGGACATGCTGGCATCCCAAAAATAGAAAATAGCTGACACAAACATTGATTGACAGTTTGTGTGCTGATATCTTTGCAGGGGAAGACATAAGGGAACCTACTTTATTCATCAATTATATTGCAAATGAATGTTGGGATCATTTGATTTCAGTAGACCTTTGAAGTCTGTTTAGTCTTTCCAATGGTTGAGTTGCCTTTGTCAGACATGCTTGAGGTGGTTGGTGGAACCAGGTTTATGTTCAGCGCACTCTACAAGCTTTAGTGATCTGTCTCACTTCGTCTACTGAAAATGGCAGATTCCAAGTCCTCATGAAGTAAAGTATGCATGTAATTGCAGGGTGACAAAGTGCATTATGGAATTCAGCCCTATTATTGAAACCATTTCTCGAAGGTTATCACAGTCCAAAGGGGTAGAGAAGAAGGTAAAGTAGAAAGGGGGGAAATGGGGGAAATGGGGTATGAAAGAAGGAAGGTAAAAAGGGGGAAAGAAATTAAAAAAAAAAAAAAGAAGGAAGGACTAAGAGGGGAGATGGAACCAGGAAGGGAAGGTGGGAAGAAGAAAATAAGGAATAATGGGGAGAAGAAGAAAAGAAGGGGAAAGAGGAGGCAGCAGGATTCAAAAGAAGAAGGGAGGGGGGAAAGGAGGACAAATGTGGTGGGGGGGGGATAAAAAAGGAGAGGGAGGGGATAAAAGCGGTCATACTCCAGGGAACGTTGTAGCTTGTTTGGAGGAACTAGTTTTCATCCATGGGCAACTCTATGTGGCATCATCCAGAGTTGGTAAACTTCTTTTCTCCACATAACTATCCACATATCCTCTGATCAAAAAACAAGAAATATTATGCTGTGAAACTTTTAACAATCGATTGATTAATAATGTCATGGATTGAGTTGTGGGAGAAATTGAGGGTCGAAAATAGTTAGATGAATATTCTAAGCTTGCAAGTGAAGCTTTGTTCATATGAGGAAGCACAGATGTCTCTCTCTCTGTGGTTTCTCTTAACTAGTGAAGACTGCGGGGAGGGGAAGGTGAGCCTGCATTATGCACTCAATAATAGCATAATAAGTAACATCTATTTTGTGCTAGATAATTGGCATGACTCCAGACTTGGATGCAAACAAATGGAACCTCCAGGCTGTGGTTACAGTGTATCAAAGGATGATCTCAATTCTGAGGGCCTTCATTTGCTCTGTCCATATAGGAAGCTGTCCTCTGCAATTACAGTTTGTGTGTGATATGCAGGCATATCTTGCAGCTACAGGGCACAATAGCTAGACAAAATCTCTTGCACTGTTCATTTCCAAAATGCTAGACCTACAGCACAGCCATACTGACATACATGCGGCTTTCTTGAATGCTCTCTTTCCTGTGTAGGGCCCAGTATATTCGCTGACCTCTTCATGGAGCAAATTCTGATGGCTGGCTTCAAGGCAACATGCACATTCTCAATGCGATTGTTGGCAGAGGAATTAGTCAATGCGCACTCTGAATGATGCATATGATGATTTAAGTGTTGGATATCATCAGATCCATGCATCTATGGTTGGGAATTCTGTTACTGGGTACAAGTGTCACAGAAAAATTAAGTGAAGATGAAGGTATCTAAGTGTATTTCTCCTGAGAAGCTTTTACCAAGAGATTGATGCAGCAGCCTACCTTAGTTATCCGACAATCAATCATAGAGTCTTGTACTGGTCTAATTCCAATTTGTCAGAATACTGATGGTATTAAAGAGGAATTGGAGCAGTATCAGATAAACAATAACATTATTCTCTGAAACTTAGTTTTGACTTCAAATCATTGTAAAATGTGGCAGAGATAACATAGATATCTTATTATAATTTGAGGATGGTTTGTTTGTTTGTTTACCTAAAACCATCTTCAGGTAATCCCCATCAATCTTTGAAAATTTGAGTTCTGTAGGCTAGGTGCCTGGGAGAAGATAGCCAACAAACAAACAGCTTGTGAATTAGAGTAAGATGCATTTTTAAAATTTAATTTTGATTAATAATAAAGCCATTTTGGTAAATTTTTATAAGGACTACTGATATCTAAAAGTTTTATAAACCATGCTGCAGTATGCATGAAACTGTGTAGATATAAAAATAAACCCATATTTTGATTCATTATGATCAATTCAACCTAATTTTGACCTTCAATTCATATCTTCACCACTGACAACTTCCAGTGTGTCAGCAAATGAAGTATGCATTTTTTTTGGTGGTGAAATTTGTACTTAAAATACTTTCTACTTCCAAAATTAGGTTCATTTAAATATTGGGCCCCTATGTTGGTGGCCATCTTTTATTTGAGCCTGAGACAAGGCATTGTCATGGGTGGATTTGGTGGAATTTTTTTGGTGGTATAATTAACTGTCAGTGAACCCATTACAGGTGAGAAAGCCTTGTTAACACTTTTATCCAACCTAATTGTTCATTGCTGGGACTATTAATCTTCTGGCTCTATGGCTAATGCTTAAAAAAGAAATTATAAATGAATATTTTATAAATTTACTTTATGTCATTACTTTTAGACACTTCCTCTTCATGGATGAATTTTTCTGGATCATTCTAATAGATTTTTTTATTTTTTATTATTGCAGTTAGGTTTCATACCAGTTACATTTTGCCAATCTCATATGACTGATGCAATGATATTTTTAATAGTTATTATCAGTGAGTAATGAAATTTAAAAGTTTCTGTATAGAAATTGGGCTTGTGATAACTGCCTAACCTTTAATATACTGAATATGTAGGTAAATTGATGATGGTATTGAAGTTGGCTTATTTTTTTTTAATAACATGATACAATGACATTATCAATAAAGTATTTAAATAATAATCGTCATTATCTGGTAACTCTGGTTCAACCATATCTGAAATGATATTCTTGAACTGAGGGATGTTGCTGTGACCTTTGTCCCCTGAATCCTAGTTACTCGGAAAGGTCTTGTGCTGAATTTTTTCTTTCTTTCTTCTTTTGACTAAGGAGAACAGTTTAATCAATCTTAAGATCTGAAACGTGTACTTCAGCTTTCCTATCTGCATTCTCCTTTATTTCTCTTTGGCATGTTCGTTCTACTGTTTGACATCCAAATCAGTATTTATGAGAACTAGCGCACATAGGCTGCGTTGCTGGCTAGGCCAACCTTAGGTGGGTTGTGGTTGCACAATAGCTTTACGTTAGGACACATCTGACATGATGACATGTCTTATGGGATGATTTATCTTATGGAAGTACACATTATTGGTACATATGTCTTCCTGGCTTTCTGGTATATTTTACTTCCTGGCATATGCCTTACAGGAGGACATGTTTTACAGAAGTACATGTCAATAAGTATTAAAATTATTTGACCGTCTTTTTGTCTTTTTTTTTCTTTTGTGGACGCAGTAATTTAAATTGATTTTGTGCTCCTGTTTTGTTTAGAACAAATTACACACTCACACACACAGACCACGCACATGCACATACTCTCAGTCATTAAATTTTCCAATTTTCCTTTTCATGTAGCTAGATAGACCAGAGACAGAAAAGAAGGAAGAAAAGGAGGCGGGGCGGGGGGATGAAGAAAAGGATGAAAATGACCAAGTTAAAAATATGAAGGAAAATAAAGTGTGAGTGTGGGGGGGGGAGGAAGAAAAGAAGCAAGGGGAAGAAACAAGGAAAGTAGAGCGGGTGGAACAAAGAAAAAAGGCAAACATTTTGGGTGTGGGGGAAGAAAGAAAAAGGGGGGAAAGATGAAGAGAATGTGTTAATGAAGACGGAATGAGACAAAGAAGGGGAAAAGAAAGAAATAAAGATGGGGGGGGGGGGGGGGAAAGGAAAAAAAAAAGAGTGTCCTTTCAGTGGAGTTTCGAACTCAGGCAGCTGTTTGTGGTCTGTGCAACTGTAATCAATGGCTGTCTGAATGAATCCTCAAGCCACTGTGACACCATAAAGCTTGCACTAATTTTGGTTTATATGCATGCGCAAAAAAAAATAATGTCAATAGGTTGTATACTCAAGGAATCTACAGTACTTCATCTTCTTCTTCATCATCCTTTATTTTCTTATATCCATTTTTCCTTTTCATCCCTTTCTCCCTTTTATTCCCCTACCTTTCCCTCCCATAGCCCTCATTCCTTTTTCCCCTTCCTTATTGGTTTTTCAACCATTTCTTTTATTTTCTTCTTTATTTTACTTACCTTTTTTCCCAAGGTACCCATTAACCCAGTGTCAACCTTCTCTTTACTTTTCTTTCTTTTACTTACTTTTTCTTTCTCCCAGGCTTTTGACCCAAGTATGAATCTGGGTGGATTTGATTTGGTTAAAATAAAATTTAGGTAGTGTGGTGTGTGCCAGGAAATAGATAAAATCAGATAACTCAAACATTGGTAACTACACGCAATCAAACACGCACACACCATACACACAGAGGCATACACAAACAGGCACAGAGGCATGCACGCACACATACTGACACACACACACACACACAGAGGATTGCAAACACACACATACTGACACTTGTATGTGACAGGAAAAAAAAAATCTAAAATTATAGTAAGATTTTTTGTTGTGTCCATCCGTACGACGGGCACTTCTCTAGTGATGATATTCATATTCCCATACAGTATGCTATCATCAAATGTTTTCTGATTATTCATTCTAATAGATAAGATTGTTTAATCTCAATGAATGAGTGTGGTGATTTTTGGTTTGGGCAAACTTAACTTTCACAACTTAAGCTATATACAAATGAGAAAAAAACAAAATAAAAACCAACAACATTATATATGTGAAATATATCAAAGTTTTTAAATATTCTTATAGTTTTGCTGTTTTTTAAAATTTATATATATATATATATATATATATATTATAATTATCATCTACGTAGACTGAAAGAGAGTCCAGCCATTAATAGGAACACCAAAAACCATCCAATAGTCAGCAGAAATCCACTCCACACTATCTCATGCTCCAAACCCCATCCTGGAAAAGTAAAACATACATGTATTTAAACAACTGCAATTTCAACATGAAAAAGAATAGCATTTTATGTAGTGCAGGCAATCTGGGGGGAAATGATTGCAAGGTACACACTATATAGTAAAAGTAAACATTTAAAGAATGGATGGTAGATAAAAATGAACTACATGAAGATAATTTAGCATCCAATAGGCAATAGGGTACATATTACTATCAGGAAATATATGATTATGATTACCTCTCCCCATGATGCCTCTCATGGCTTCAGCTGGTAGAGTGGTGGGCATTCCGTAACTCATGTACCTCAGCCACTTTGGCATGCCTTCTAGAGGCCACAACACACCTGAAAAAGAAATTCAGATAGAGTTGTCAAAAAATAATGACTGAAGTAATATTTTCTGGCATTTATTGCATTATATTTAATTTAAAATTTTCATCACACTCCAAAGCAACCCTTGGACTGGTTTCCATGCCCTTAATTCCCCCACACCCTTACCACTTAACTTGCTGGCCCCTTGACAACATTGTGTGCAGCATACACTTCAATGAACTTACCACTTAAGAGTACACTGGGAAGATAGATAGCAATGGCACCCTGTAATGCTGCACTCTCTGTGCTGCAAACAGCTGAGAGAAATAGACCAAAAGCCATCCCTGCAAGGAATTTAAAAAATAATAAACAAATTCTTTTAAAAATTTTAGTTTTTCATTATTTATTCCTTGTGGCCCTAAGGGAAGATAGCAATAATCAAAAATATGTTTGTTGTGTTATGCTTTTTAAATTTATTCAGATTAGTCACAAAATGTGACAGACCATTTACTAGTGTTTACAGTTAGCTTTAAGAGGGGAGGGGGTGGGGGTTACTGAAAGGGTTTAGAGAAGCCAGAAAGCAGCCATGGAAATTAAAGAACCTGTCAATCTATCCTGTATCTTTCTACAATTGCAAATAATTGATCAATGCTAAATATAACACACTGTATGTATTAATACATATATGTATGTCATTGGTAGACCATATCACCATCATTTTTTAGGTGAACTAGAGAACAAACTGGTGGGTGGGTGAGTGGTGGAGCATTAGTGCCTTGGGGCAAAAAGTGAATATGCCCCCACTCTGATTGCTTCTGGATCAGCTCACCCTTTCCCACCCCCACCCCCAAATACTAGTCATTTTGGCTACCGAAAGCTAATCAAAGGACCAGCCAGACTCAAATTTGGTATGTGGCCTCCAAGTACCCGGGTAAGCATCATTAACCACATGTGGGTGTGACAAGGGTGTGGTTTTGTCATAGCAATACCCATGGACAGGAAGTTGTTTTGGCAGCCAAAATCTAATTAAACGACTAACCAGGCTGAAAGTTGGCATGAGGTTTCTAAGTAAATCGGTATAGCTTTGTCATAGTCACACCCACAGGAAGTCACTTGGGCTACCAAACGTTAATTAAAGGAGCAACCTTGGCATGTGGCCTCCAATTTACAGCGAGCATTATAAACATGTAGGTGTGGTTTGGTCATAGCCCATCCACACACACAGGAAGTCATTTCGGCTGCCAAAAGCTAATCAAAGGACAAGCCAGGCAAAAAATTTATCATGTGATCTCCAAGTAACGGGTCAGCATTATTAACCACATGTGGGTGAGTCAATTGCACTGGAAGTCATTTGGGCTACCAATAGCTAATTAAAGAACCAACAGAGGATAAAATTTGGGTTGTGGTCTCCAAGTAACTGGGTGAGCATTATTATACATGTGTGTGTCGTTGGGTGCAGTTTAGTCTTAGCCACACTTACACCTACAGGAAGTTGTTTTGCTACCAAAAGCTAATTAAAGGACTGACCAGACTGAAATGTGAGTGGTTTTTATAATGTTTCATGTTGACATTGGCCAGGCAACACCGGGTATATGCTGCTAGTACACACACACACACACACACACACACACACACACACACACACACACACACACACACACACACACACACACACACACACACACACACACACACACACACACACACACACACACACACACACACACACACACACACACACACACACACACACACACACACACACAACACAGGGGGAAAAAAACTTTTAAACTTGCCTGTAAGACCTTGAAGCATAGCCAAAGTACCTATGGCCCATATATTGGGTAGATAAGCAGTGTATATCTGGGTGATAGGAATATCAAAATGGTACATGTCATCATCAATAACTCCAATTAGAATACACAATTCAATCAATCAAAAAAAAGAGGATCATACACATTATATACAAGAGACTTACTTGAAAGCCAAAAATGGCTACACAGAGCAGCACTATAATCTGGATGAGAAGAATAAAAAATTGTGTTATGACTTGTGAAATGATGATCTCTGCAGTGTTGACGCCAGCTACCCAGGTACGATCTATTAGTCCTTCATTACGCTCCACAATTAATGCTACCGCACACAGTCCAATGGAGATACCAAAGGTTATGCTGTACACAAAGGATGACAGTTAACATTATATTTCTATCTGTACGGCACAATGCTAACATGCCAGGCTTCTCCTAGGCTAGCTAATTAGACTTGTTTGTTGTTGATTAGTGACCTGAATGGACAGGAAGTTGTTTTGGCAGCCAAAATCTCATTAAACGACTAACCAGGCTGAAAGTTGGCATGAGGTTTCTAAGTAAATCGGTGCGGCTTTGTCATAGTCACACCCACAGGAAGTCACTTGGGCTACCAAACGTTAATTAAAGGAGCAACCTTGGCATGTGGCCTCCAAGTTACAGCGAGCATTATAAACAACATGTAGGTGTGGTTTGGTCATAGCCCATATTTTTTAATTGTTAGTGAAAGTTAATTCAGTAATTGATTGAATAAAAGTAAATTATATGTATTTGTAATCAAGTGATTAATCATTTAATGTGTGTTGTGTGTTACTGTCTCCATTGAAGAGAGGCTGACCTATTTAAAGGAGGCTAATCGATGGAAAAGGTAGAGGTGTGTGATAAGTTTTGCAGGAGCAAAAGCAAGAATTACCAATTTTACTTCGGTATTCTCTCAGAGGTTGCTATTTTAATTATGGAGCTAGGTGTGGTTTACCAAGTGTGGTGGTACAAGCTGTAAGGTACTTGCATAGACAAACTAGTGTGCAAGTGTGGAAGTGTAACATTGTTATGTGTCTCGGTGTAATGAACTTCCACATTGTACAGTCTTACTTGTTTCTTTCTCAAATTGATTGCTCGTACAAGATTGTTTTATCTTAAATTTCCCTCTCCTCATATACATTGGGAATAAATCAAGTTTTCTCAAAAAAAAAAAAAAAAAAAAAAAAAAAAAAAAAATTTAATAATTGCACACTTTACTAAAATTTTCAATTCATTTGTTGTTTGTTTATTTGTTTGATAACTCCTCCCAGACGATTAGGCCTAAAGGGCTCAGATTTTCAGGGTTTGATGGGGGCCATCTTGGGGTGGTTATAAGGAAGTGAAGTGAATATTGAAGCAAACCCCTGCTCATGAGGTTATTTTTTCAAAATTTCCTGGTTGGGGTCATAACCCTATGCCTGAGTAAACCATCCCACGTACCACAAGCCACAAATGTGTAAACACAAATAGGTCAGCAAAATTGCGCCCAAATCACTTACTGCTCTTTCTTTTCTGTTATTTTAGCCCTGTAGGCCCAAGAATCAGGGATGAGAGAGCAAATAGTGGATCTAAAACTATATCAAGAGGGTTTTGTTATCTTTCCATAGGATGGGTGCTATGCTAAAATATCCTTCAGGAGGGGCGGGTTCAATTTCATGCATGAGAACCAGCCATAAAGCTACATTATGAATACTACAAACCATAATTATGTGAACACACTCTAAGTTAGGTCAGCAAAACCGTGCCCAAACTACAGGGAACAAATAAACTAGCAAAAAATCTCAAATTATAGTAAAATATTTTTACCTCCAGCCATAGGACGGATACTTTACTAGTACTGTGTAACATGTTATTTGTAAAACTTTCTTCTATGCCTGTATATATATATATATATATATATATATATATATATATATATAGTGTGATTTTGTCTGGTTGATTCAGTTGAGTTGTATCCAATTTGAAGGTATTCCATTATTGCTCTATTTTTACATCCAATGACTCTTCCTATTCCCTAACAGCATCCCAAAGGCAAACACATGCGAGTATGGCCAGGAGAAATGTTCCTGGAATAATTCTCCCCTCTGAATTGCTGGATACACCCCTATTAACTATTAATAAATGTGGTCTAATATTCTAAGACTGCTATCCTTGGGGGAGGGGGGTTGCTCTATCACGAGAAACCCTCAGTTGTTTCATAGAGTTCCTGGATTGTGTCAGCAATGACCTGTGCTTGCCCACAAAGTAAAATAAGAAGACCAAATGAATGCTTGATAATCAAAACAGCAGCTTTCAGGTGAGGTGGCTTTCCATACCATGGAAGATGAATAGAGTCATAACCCCTCTAGTTAAAATATCTACTATCTATACTTGTGAAGATAAAAATTGGATCTTGGGTCTTGCCATACAACCAACCTTTCCTCCATGAACAGATAGACAATTCTAATCTATTAGTCTAGTTTAACTAATTTATGAGGCTGGAATGATAAGGACATTTAACTGTATAATAAATAGCATGGGAAATAAGGATACCTTCTATGTAAGTCTGCATGTCAGTATAAAAAAGAAGCCCAATTGCAAGTCATTATTTTCCTAATATTTTCAACCAGCTCTCAGGAACAGAGACCAGTGACTTTATACTTTCCATACTTGAAAAAGAGAGCACAAAGACAAGTATGAGAATAAGATTTATCACAAATCCAAACCAAGAATCTTTCCTAGCCCAAGCATAAGTCCAACCTGTCTATCATCAACACTGGTTAGAAATATTGCAAAAATACCATTTCAAAAAGTCTGAAGTGAGCAGGGTGCTCTTAGAAAGCATTTGTATCCAACATGAAAGAGAGAGGGAAGATTAACAAGAACTCCATTGCAACACATGAGTGCAGGTGGATTAATAGTTTTCTACAACGCTATAATTATGATATTGAATTAAAACAATTACCTGGTAATCATGCCCGGAGCCATAAAGTCAGTGAAAATGAGATCTGTTTCGCCATACACTGGAGGTTCATTCACCTGAATTACCACACAGTCAATGATGACACAGAGCACAATTACGATCACATGACCACTCACTATAGGTGGGGTGAGCATGGATGAATTGAAGTGTAACACTTCACTGCAGGACTGGATCACTTGTGTTGCAAATAGCTGGAAGACAGTCACAGTAGGTGGGATAGTGAGTGCACAAAGAACATTAAGAACTAGGGCCACACTTACAGAATATGCCGATGCAGTTTGGTTTCTAATGGTGACTGAAACCTGGAGATCTAAAATAAGTTGATCAATAATTCCAACGATTTAATTGTTTCAACAAAAAAAAATATTAAAAGATCTAACACCATCCTCAGAGTTACATGTGATACAATGTGTGTCTAATTATATGAGAGTCAAGTTCCATGGAAAAATGACCATTTTTAAAAAAATTCCTTCAATCATTACATTCAGAGAAAAATGTGTTGCATACTCTGCTCAACACAATGGTATTTACCCACTTTAAATAACTACGTCTAACACTACTGCATTCATCAGGCAGAGGGCTCACTTGAGATATCACTCGTTATGTGAACAGCCGACCCATTAATGGTTTCATTGGTCACTGGTCTGTGAGGAATAGGACACCTGGAGACGCTGCATGCACGTGTGAACAGATCCATGGTGAAGTCACTGCCTATGTAGATGGCAGCCCAGGCATCTCCTCTCCTCACTTGCTCAACAGAATCTTCCACTCTATCATAGTGCCTCTACAAATGCCATTATTATTGCATGCATTAGAACATTCGAAGGTATTCATGGCAATAATCAATGGACTTGTGCACCAGCATGCAATGTGTCATCAATACACCACTGTAAGGGAGAAGTCTACTTTATCACATTTCATGATAAATATACTTTATTGGACCTTAGTTAAGAGTCCATATAATGGGCACAATACCACCTTCTGTCAAGGTCAATGCATACTCTAACTCAGATCCACATATGCATTCTATGCACTTCCATACACAAGAATAAATTATACACAAATGACACTATCTTACTATAATTACTGATATCATGATCTATTTATATAGGCAGATCACACAGAGTGACAGGCTGTTCATCTTTCACCTGAAGTATCAAACTATAATCACAATGTAATCAAGGAATACAGCAGTCCTATATTGCACAGTATCTTAACGGACAGACAAATATGTATGATCAACATAAAATCGCAAGTGCTACGAAAATAGTTCATTTTTTTTGGGTCCAACTTCACTTAGCAGCTCATGTCAAAATAGATTAAGGGATGGAATTTGTAAGATTGAAACTAACTGGATATTTTAGTTCCTAATTAACATGTAACCATTCATTGATGGCACTCAAGATATATAAAATGACACACCTATAAACACCTTTGCAAAAACATACACTTTAGAGTGTCTCATACCCTAGAGAAACAGTTGAGCCTCCACTCATAATTGTACATGTGGGGAATTATTTACCAAGTCAAAGGTGTCATCTTCCTGTAGCTTCGATATATAAAGGTCTCCCAAGTTTGTGTAGTCCAAGAGCCCACGATCAATATCTGTATTCTTGCAGATCAGGGAGAGATTCAAGCCGGCAGGCTTAACTGTGTCGTCATTGGTGTACGCTACCTTAAGGCCTTTCAAGTTACGGCCAATGGCGAGGATAAACAGTACAATTTGGAAGGTCGGAATAAGAAATTGGAAGAGAAGGAGGCCCGGATTACGAAATATATGCATCACATTTTTCAAGCAGAGAGCTATTATGTTGATGGGGCTAGGGATAATGAAACGAGGATGTCTTGTACACTTGCAGGAAGTCAACAAGGAAGCAGTCATTTGTTTGACTATTTTCAGACATAAATGGAAGGAAAAAATTGTAGAGAAATTCAAATTTACAGTCATAGAATACACAATACAGCAGTACTCACAAATAAGAATGACCCAAGTTTGAAATGGCTTCAGGAAAAGCATTTAAAAAAAATTTTTTTTTGAAAACCTCAGCTAAAGCTTAGATCAGTAGTCTTAAGCTGCATATTGTTGGTGCAGATCCGCACTGCCCCCCCCCCCCCCCCCCCCCACCTAACACACATACACCTTCCACTATCCTCTATTTGCTCTAATTTCAAGAAATCATATTCTTTAAGGGGGAGGAGGGGGAAGAGGATGATTAAATACCAAGAAAGTTCTATGTTACCTACAGATAAAAATTTCTTGAAAGTAAAGCATACGAGTATTATAAAAGACACAAACAAACCTTTTGGCTTTATTCTCTCACAAAAGGTATCTTGTTCTTCCTGTTTAAAAATTGACACAGTGCTATCAGTCAGCTGGCTCTTCAGGAGAGGTGTATTTTCATCAGAGTAAATGTACGCTGTGTCTGTGTTAACAGCAGGATCCAATCCCTGTATATAGAGCACAAAAGAATGTGTAATAAAGGCTTATATAGTAAGAAAATAGGCATGACATAATGAAAATAGAGTAAACACCCCTCACTATAGGGCATACGTATGGATAAACCCAGATGTATTCACTTTGCTATATTGCTATTTGAACAACCAAAGGTGGCACAGACTAGTGTAGACACACACTTTTACAATGATTAGAGAGGAGGTTGCTGAATGGACCACAATAATATTTGAGCACTGACGTAAGCACAATTACAGGTGGATGGATACTCACATGAACTTTTAAGGATCCACTTTGGGAGATGTCTGCATTTTCCTCAAACTCCTGCTTCCGGCAGAGATGCAGGAAAACATCCTCCAGAGTCTAAATAATGTTGACACAATATCATGACTGGCTGTTGCTCGTCAAAACCTTTCTTACGCCAATCTTGTATTACCTCCCACATCTCACATGTACCACATAGTTTCTAATATTTATTTACCTTGGACTGTGAGTTACCTTGCCCACTAATTAAATTCACATACAGTAATTCAACACATTGCAAATGTAGATTGATAAAATATAATAATCTGCTGAATTAAAACTAAATATGAAAGTAAAATTTTATGATAATGACATGTGCTCATAACAGTTATTGCTAAGAACACTAATGACCTCTCAAAACTATAGTGCTTTTAAGTCAATGTAATACAAGTGATCACACTAATCTTGATAAGATGGGGAGATAGTGTGTTTTAACTCATTCCGAGAATCTGGCTGTGTTACAAACAACCATTCTTGCACAGACACTATTTGATTGCATAATTATATTGTTTTAATAGTATGTATGTATAGTAGCAATGGTTAATATGTGAGGTAATAGTTGTGTTGACTGTTTAAATTAATAGGAGTTAGTTGTTTTAACTAATTACTTTTATTGTGCATCCAGTTTAGTATAATAAAAATATTACCTGAAATTAATCTAAATTGATTATTTGATTCTGATAGTACATTTTAATACATACCAGCCAGAGGCCAGTTGCAATAACCAAGCCATTGGCTGTGCAACATGAAGAACTATTGTTGAGTTGTGTTGTGTATGCATGCCAAGCTTCTGCTGGTGTCTATGTGCAAAGGTTTTTCATGCAAAGATAATCTCGCTGAATTTTATTTCCCCTCACTGAGCCATTACAGAAAGACATTGTCTGGCCTCTACTAATTTCAATGGAGTGTAAGTTTTCTGCATATAGAGCGTGATCCTCGTGTATGGATTCTATTTTTTGCAACTCTAATTCTTTTTATCAAAGAATGAATCTATTTGACTTCTGTATCCGTCATTTTTAATGGGATCATCACATTTTTGACTGCCTATTTTTACCAGAATTTACCAAAAAACATAAGGTTTTTAGTTGTTCCCTAACTTTTCTATCATTTGAATGTTTTTTAAATTTTTTTTTGTTTGTTGCTATTTTTTTGGAAATCCCGAGACAAACGTCAGGGACATGGTGATGCAAGGAGTCCAACACAATTCAGTAGTTGTGGGACTCGGGCTTCAAAAGTTGTTGGGTTTTCTTTTTTTTATACACAGACAGGCAGGGAGGTAGCACAAATAACAATAACCAGATTCCTGCTGCAGCTTCGCTTGCAATAATCAAACCACAAAATGCCTTATAAGTCATGATTGTATTTCCACACTTGTTATGCCAAAATTTTAGTCACATTTAGCCTGAAGCTCCCACAGGAAGAGGAGTGGTTTTGGATGTAGAAGTAGACACTTAATAGAAATAATTGAATATTCATGTCTTATTTCAATATTTAACTGAGTAATGACCTTTACTTGTTTCCGTACTTTTTGGAGGAACCCTAAATTATTTTTTTTCTTCATTTATTTAAATTTGTTTTTATTTCTATCATTACATTCCATACCCAGTGTTATAGCTCCCAACTTTTCCTAAAGGATTTCCAGAATCACAAGTCACAGCTGCCAAGCAATTGTTCAGCCAATCAATCATTCTGTTAACCAATAGGTCTGTCAACATTCTGCAATTGTATTCAGAGTTAGTAGGGGGTGCTGTCAACAATTGGATGATATTTGGGCATGCATGATAAAACTAAAACATGGCGTCCACAACAGAGGATATCATCATTCCATTGTGATATACTTTCATAATTGAGTACAATAACAGGGAGGAAAGTAGGGGGGAGGGAAATCAGATGTGTTACGGACACAGATAGGTTGAAACTCTAACAGATGTGGTATTAACACAGGTACTGATGTCATCTAATTGTAGGTGGACTGGTTCAAGGATGAAGTAGAACAACACATGGGAGGAGAATTTCAATTTCCCCCCCCCCCTCCCCCTCTCTTTTGGGGAGCTCTCTGCATTACAAATTGGACATAGACTGCCAGATACTCCAGAGCACGGCACATGAAATTTTGGATTGCTTTTATCTAAAAGCAAGTGTAAGTAGGAAGTAGTTTTGTATTGGGCTTCTGCTAAAGTGCTGGTCAACCCTAAATAGAAAGTGCTAGCTGCAAATTCTCTGGTTCAATGTCCGCCACATACCCTAAAAAATGTGGTCTATATTTGTGTACATAATTACACTATGTTTTATCTCGGTGATGATTGTGAAACTATACTTGAACTCATTGTGACCACTGAGTAGTAGAGAACCTACTGAACTTGCCGATACTCTATTCCAAACCATTGCATGTCTTTGATATACAAACAAGGGGCATGATCAGCTGTACATTCAAAAGAGAAGGACTAATACCAAGAAGGTAGTTTTATCACTCAATGCTCACATTCATCCTGAAGTTCTTAATCAAGGAGGAAGGCGAGTCTTCTGCAAGCAATACTCCATCCCTCATCATGCCAACCTGTGGGGAGTACATACAAAACACATAGTATTCAGGATTTCAAAGTTGTGGAATTGTGTGTGTGTGGTGGGAGGGGCAAATAGAGTTCGATCCTGGATATCATCAATGCTCAACAAATTAAATTTATGATGACGTACAAAAATTACGTCAGTTTGCAATATTGTAATATTTTCAAGAATTGGGAAATTTGTTGGTGAATCTTCCTCAGTTTTATCTCTCACCTCCCCCCCCCCCCCCCCCCCCCCCCCACCCCAACCTGGTGTTATATGTGGAAAATCTGATAATGTAAGTTTGGAGGACAACTTCAGTAAAAATTACTTGAAAAAAAGAGAGGACAGTTTAATTTAATTTTTAAAAAGTAATAAATTTAGGAAAAGAAAAAACAATGTTGGATTACCCACTAAAATTCAGTGGAAATAAATGCATTTGTGAAAACCATATTATGTTACATGACATTTTACTATCACACTGACTTATCACTACACTGCATAAAACTAATAATAAAAAAAAAAAGTTGTACGAATGATTGAAAATTGGAAAAGGGTTTTGTACCATGTGTTTGATATTTTAAGAGGTCAAGCAAATATAACCCCTCGCTGTTTTTTTTATTTTTATCTAATTTTATAAAACCCTCTTTTCTTATTTTCTTTCCTTCTTGTGGTAATATGGTGTGTGCTAATCCAATAAGTATTGTGGTAACACAGTAGCCATCCTCTAGCTGCCATTGGTTTGGCCTTCCCATGAGTTAAGGCTCACCACAACAACAAAAGAAAAAACACAGCAGATTTGAGCATCAAAAAAAAAATTGGTGGGAGGGGGGGGAATTATTTTAAAGCAATCGAATTAGATATCTATACTAATTTGGGAGAGTGTTGGTATTTGTAGTTTGTATATTACCTATGAAACAGGGGGTAAATTAAGGCCTGGGTATATCTTTCAGATGGGTCCCGTTTGTCTCCGACCAACCATGCCAGAGCTAAAGACCACAGAAAATCACAGCTAAATCTGCTGCCAGCCAATCTGCAATAATTAGACCCTTTACTCGCATACAATCCCTGAAAAAAAAAGAAGAATTAAATTGTAAAAAAATTAAGTTATCTATGAAAATGCCTACGACAAATTAGCACATGGTATATATTGACAAAAACACTTTAACTATCATGAGGATGGCTCCATTGGAAAAGGAGAAGTGCACAAAGGAGTCATGGAAACACACAAGGTAACCAACAGCCTTGCCTCAATGGCATGTGTAGCAGCAAGGAGAGAGTTTCAAACACCTCAGCAGAGGCATTTTCATGAAGGGAAATGCAGGCCACAAGGAGAACTGCAGAAACACCACGTAGCCTTTATGCATTCCCCTTCTAATTACATGTCATAATGTTGCCTGGATCCCTTCAAAATAACATAAAAGTGAGTGCCGCACAGGGTCAGTAGCAAGCACAGAGGCTGAGACCATCAGCAAAGGCAATAAAAGTGAGTGCCGCACAGGGTCAGTAGCAAGCACAGAGGCTGAGACCATCAGCAAAGGCAGGCACATATCTATTATACCAGACACCAGAGAGCGTCAAAGACATCTCAACAATAGGAGAACCAACTACACTACAGGCACTGTCATAGAATATAGGGCCCCATCCATACCAGTCAACTGACACCTCAATAGCACGCAAAATGAAGCCCTACAACTGCGTGGCACTGCTTTAAATTACATCTCCAACATGGATTATTCCATCCCTGCCAATATTGGCTCAATGTCCACCACACGCCCGAAACGCTTGGCAAAGTAATGGCATGACAGGTACCAGGTATTTGACATTCAAATGGCAAGGTCTCTGCAAAACATTCCCAATTCTGTCACACCTCCCAACATCCTCCTTGATGGTGCCACTTCCTATCCAACATCAGGAAGTATAGTACAGTTTTCTCAATGGCATCATTTGGTGTCGACTGCCAAGTGTTCTAGGGTAGATACATGGCCATGTTCAAGGTGCAGGGACAGGTGAACCACCACGTAGGCATGCTGCTGACAGTGCAAACACTTTCTCATTGCTGATTATCATGCACAGGTTCAGCATTGGCAGGGAGTGGTTCCTGGCCTAAAGCTACCTCTCCTACACTCTCTGCGGGTACACTGCAGGCAAGATACAAGACCATCACAGAGTTAAAGTGTGCCCTCAAATGCACCACTCCCAAAAGCATGACCTAGAGATTTTAATATGATAGGGATTCTGTCTGGACACTACCTACGCTACTGCAACTCCTGAAATAGATGCCATCGTTTTGGAGGGGAATATGGCAGACGAGATATTACGATCCATCACATATAGACAGGCCTCAAGACAATCACAGAGAGGTACAAGAGCGTTGACTCCTATATCCTTCCTCTACACCTACAGTGAGGATAGCTACCACTCTACAAGAAAGTGACATAAATTAACAATATTGTGTCACATGACATGTCTATTGTGTGAACTAACATGATTATCGTCTGATTTATGAGATGAGACAGCAACCTAAAGGGAGGCGGACCTCAGCTAGTACTATATATAGCTGACCAGTCCAAGGCAGATGTTCCCTGACAGATAGAAACAATCACAAATGTGTACTTGTTACATATTCTTGTTTCATTATTAAGACACCAGCAGCATATACCCACTGTTGCCCGGCCAATGTCTACATGAAACCTTATAGAAGCCAGTCAAATTTTGGCCTGATTGGTCCATAAATCACTTTTTGGCAGGCATAAAGACTTCCCATGGGTGTAGGATAGCCAAACCATACCCATTGACACACCTACATGTGGTTAACAAAGCTCACCAGGTTACTTGGAATCTACATGCCAAATTTCAGACTGGTAGGTCCATTAATTAGCTTTTGGTAACCAAAACGACTTCCTGTGGGTGTAGTTATAGCCAAACACCACCTATGGACACATGCACATGTGGTCAATAACGCTCATCCAGATACTTCGAAACCACATGCCAATTTCAGTCTGGTTGGTCCTTGGATTAAATTTTGATAGCAACAAAAAAAAATCTCCTGTGGGTGTGGCTATGACCAAATCACACCAATTGCCACACCCACTTGTGTTCAGTAACGCTCATCTGGGTTTTTGGAGACCACATGCCAAATTTCGGCCTTTTTGGTTGAAGGGTTTGGCCGTCACTACTAGACACGCACACACGCGTGCACACACACATAAACATACAAACTTTTTTTTAAATTTTTTTTAAAAAAGGGTTTGTGGGTCCAACTCCTTAGGTCCAAGCGCTATTCAGAAATTTTATTTTTGCCACTTTTTAGCTTTACACACCACTGGGAAGAGGTGTGGCCAGGTGGGACTCCGCCTTTGTTGCCACTCCAAGGGTTTGTCTGACCAAAGTACCATTTTTGGCCTCTTTTTGGCCTGACATGGACACAGAAAGGGGTGTGGCCATATACATGTACTTAAAACATCCCCCAGATGACTCTGATTCTAAATATATAGAGTTCATAGATCTAACTCACCAGGTCCAAGTGTTAGTTCCGAAGTACCATTTTTGGCCTCACACAATGAGAGAAAGAGGTGTGGCCCCATGGGACCCAGCCCATGTTACTCCCAGAGTCAAGTGGTGCATGCATACCAAGTTTTAGGTCTGTAGCTCCAAGGATTGTCTGGTTGAAGTATCATTTTTTGGATTTTTTTCGCCACCATGGTAACCATTTCTGGATATTTTAGCCTATGTTTTAAGTTGGGTCAAAACCTACGATCATGCTAAGTTTCAGAGAAATCCACTTACAAGTTTGGCCAGAATGATGGTATAAACATACACACAGACAGGTATGCAGGCAGACATGCAGGCAGACAGACAGACAGACTGACAGACATGCAGACAAACATACAAAGATCTCCTTTATGTATATAGATGAGACATCTTGGATGTCCTATTTGCAGTCACAAAAGTTGTGCAGTTGTAGCACTGTCTATCTCAACCCAGTCATCCAGGTTTGATAGCAACTACTCATGTGGTATTTCAAAATATGAGTCAGCCTACTTATATAACTACAGACAGTTGATGAATACCACAGAGTAAACTAAATAGTTGCATTCAGCGAATCAGATGGAGAGAAATATATGAGGCAGCTGGAGGGGAGTGTAATCAATGAGTTACTACAGCTCGGGTTGGAGTTCTATAAATGTGTTCCTGCTTCTTGAAGTGTTTGAAACATGGCCTAAAGATGAGTAAATGTAAAAACTAGTGGCAAATTAGAGCCAATTTGAGGATGAGGTTTGGTCCAATGAAGCCATTGCAGTGCTCTATAAGTTACAGTGGGAGGCAGTACACAAATATACATGTTGTGTATATATAAACTTACAGTGTTGGCTTGCCTAGCCTCTTCAATGTAGTGTGTGGTCACAACTATAGTTGTGCCGGCATTGGACAACTCCACCAAGTGCTCCCAGATCCTGTAGATACACATATGCACGCATGCAACATGCACACACGGATGCACGGACGCACACACATAAAAATGCATACACAAGACAAGAAGAGAGAGAGGAAGAGCACATAGAATAGATCACGCATTACTGAACTGTTACTGCACAAATAGTAAATGATTTCAATGTTTCATGTCCAAATTCTCAATAAGTTCAACAAAAAATATTTCCTCTTTCTGGTGAGTACTACTGCAACTAGAACAAGCCATTACAAAATGATGAGGTGTTATTATTTGGAATTGACTCGTGCACAATCGTATCCTGTCATTCAAGTGTTGTATAAAGTTCATACATGAGTATGGTAAACCAGTCTAAAGGTGTACGCATGTGATAGCCACACCATAATATCTACAGAATACTGTTAAATAGTAGCACATGTTGAGAGAACATTTCCAAAAAACAAAAAAAAATTAAGGTATGAAAAAAAAAATAAATTGAGTTTGGGTGAACCTCCAAGGAGTTGGATAGTTGATGGCTTCAAGATAACAAATGCGCATGATGGTTGGGAAATGAGGTAAAGATGTAACCACTTACCTGGCGCGGAGTATAGGGTCAACACCAACAGTGGGTTCATCTAGAATCATGAGGGGAGGCTCCTGCAACATAGCCACTGCAAAGGAGAACCTTCTCTTTTGCCCACCACTACATGCATGGATGTACAAGAATGTGTGTGTGTGTGTGTGTGTGTGTATACAACAGTGAATGTGGACTCACTAAATGATCTCACACAAAAGTACGAGATATTTTTCCCTCTCCTCCATTATACAATATATATGATTATATATTGTGGCTCCATATTGGATCTAATAGACCATGCAACTGCAGTACCAATGCAGAAGTGCTCAGCTAACCAATCCGTAAAGATTCTGATCCTTTTCTCTGCTAGCCTATATCAGCTGCTCAGCCTGAGAGTCAATGGGTTACAGGTGTCCGGCAGATGTAAATGTTCACTAATGATCAAGATCATTGCTACAGCAAACTTTTCCCAGTCATTGTGGAACACACAAGATCTCTAAATAACACTCATCTACTGTTTATAACACCACTAATGAACGAGTTGGCAAATAAACAAAAAAATAGCTTCCTGTAGTACTTTCACAAGATCAATTTAAACTTGGAAGATCTTTCAAGTGTAAGAAATAAACACAAAGATTGGTAACGGTTAATAAAAGAGGAAAGAGGTGACTTAGCTGATATGGTATATTGAGCAGCCAAGTTAGAAAATATATTACAGTAATTCTATTACAATAACTGCCTAGTAGAACACAGCTATAGTTTTAATCTGTACACTCGCTTTCCAACACTTTGAACATTGAGATCTGATGGTGTGAGAAGTTGGCTACATTCTGACATAGAATCAAATTTTTAATTTTGCTACTTTTGCATGTGGATTTCTCATTAGTGGACTTTTCTTAATGCTTCATAATCACAAATGTCAATTGCATTATACAATTAGGGTGTTATACAGCAGGTGATTAAAGAAATTACTTCTTCTCCCTTACCCCAAAATGTTACATCAGTTACACTAGAGAAACGTGGCCAACTGCATATTAGTTTGACAATACACTGAATTGCGACTGTGTTCAAGAATGTTCAGGTGCAAAGTTTAGCCATGCGCCTATACGAATTCTCTAAATCTTCCTGGGCATGTGCTATTACTGCTATTACTGCTATTAAATACTTCAGAGTAGCTCAGAATCAATCTAGCAGCATCTATTTTGGTCGGCACTGAATATGGGGCTTCATCACCACCACAATCCCCACAACCAAATATCTTGTTATAATCCCTGTAATGCAGTTTTCATAAAATTACTGTTTTGATGTTATCAATACTACAAAAGAACGCTCCAAAATATGCCCATAAACTTACTATTCAATGCTCTTGATTGATATCAAGTGTGGTCTCATAAACTACACCCCCCCCCCCCCCCAAAAAATGCAAACTATATATGCATATATATATATATATATATATATATATATCCTTGTTTACCTTAACCTGCTTTCTCCAATTCTGTATATATGAATTCCCACAGGTCAGGTTAATGTGGCAAAATGATTCAATGATTTTTGAGAAAAACATTCAAGGGTTCATTACTAATATTAAAGTACAAATTCATCAATAATAAATATATTTCTGTATTGATTTTTAAAAAAAATACAATGTCATATTTACAGTGTAATATTTAGCTAACCAAAAAAACAACTAAATTTCGATTTTTGTATTAATTATTTTAAAAATACTATTTAATATTTAGTAACGTATATATTTATACCTTAAGGTCCTAATGAGCCTGTTTTGAGCTGGGAGCTCAAGAAATTTCTTCAAAAAGTCTCTCCTTGAACAAATATCCTTCAATTTCATGCGATGTAGAACCCCAAAATAGAAGAGAGTTTCACTCATGGTTAACTCACCATGCAGAGCCATCTCCTGTAATTACCATGGAGATACATATTAATGGTCGGTGTTGTTGTTGCTGCTGCAGTTGTCTCACCTGAGGCATGTAACCAACATCTCTACCTGGAACTCTACTGGAGGCAGAGCCTGGTGATACACCAAGGACATGAATATGCCCCTTGGTGAGGTTGAATTGGCCCAGAATGCATTTCAGGAGAGTCGTCTTACCACAACCACTGGCACCAAGTAGGCCATAGCTGCAGCAGGAAAATCCACAATAAAATCATATATATTTACACTAGCTAATATTTATCTGCCTTGGTGAGTACGTTGACACACCCGAGCAAGCTAGGCAAACAGTATCAAAGTATCACCCTCGTTAATTGCTGCAACAGAACTTACATAGAACCACATGGAACATCCATATTCAAACCTTTGAGAACAAGGTGAGACCCATACCCCTTCACAACCCCCCTGACTGCAATAGCCATCTCCAAGTTTTCCGCCATAGTTACAGCTGAGCACACACAATGAATTAGTTCCGCGGTGGTGCTGCGGTGCATGCAATGCTATTCCTCCACCTAGCTTTTATCCCACCCGGAGCTGGTGGAAATGGAAATCTCCGTAATCGTGGCATAATACGATAACAGGTGACAAGAGTGGAGGAAAGTGGTTAGTATGTCTGTGGTAAGTTAGTGTACTTGAAACAGTAGTGGCTGTTAAATTTAAAAGTCTGTGTTATATTGTTATCAGAGACACCAATTCAGAGTGGTAATGACGTGTGAAGGTTGCTCTGGAGCAGTCAACAGAGTTCTTGGTAGATTGGAAGGTGACATTGAGCTATTTAAATTTTGTCCAGTGCACAGCTAGAAAGTTTTAACTTTAAAAATAATACTTAGTGCATACATTTATCTTGGGCTATCATGGGTCTTCAGATGATAAATAATGGTAAAGGGATACCTGTGTGTTAATAATTTTTAGTTGGTTGCACTTGCTTGTCTGTGGACTCCTTAGTTACTAAACAGCCTGCCCGGTTCATGTGAAAGCATTTTATAGCCCCTCCCCTGGATAAATTAAACTCCAAAACTTACCCACTATAAAGTGGTCAAATAAGCTCCAAATAAAGCTACCCAGCAGAGCTAAGCAAAAGTGGTGCCAGCACCATTTAACCATAATTCACCATTTATTTGTCTGCATCTCTGTTTGTATGTGCGGAATCTAACTCCTCCCAAACCGCTAGAAGGATTTTCATGAAACTTTCGGGCCACACCTCTTCCTCTTTGTGTATAAGGCTAAAAATGTCAAATGGTGCTTCTAAAAATACTTTACTTAATCACATGTTCAATTTTGTATTAAATGTCTACAACATGTCTTCTAAGTAGACATTTTTGTGGGCCAAAAAACCGCCCATAGAGCGGGTTTTTCACTAGTATCTATAAATGTTGAAAAGGCATGTGTGTATGTGGGCTCAATGGACCGCCAAGTGGCAGAATGGATATTGATGAAACTTTGCAAACATGATTCTTTGATGCCTACTACAGTTTTTCAACCCAAAAATCCGAAAATGTTACCCCTTGTGGGGAAAAGGGGATTTTTATTTTTTCATTTTTAAAAAGCCTTAAAAACAGTGGCTCAGTGGTTAAAGCACAGGTCTCTCAAGCTGAAATCAGTGGTTCGAACCTGTACTAGGTTGATTTTTAAAATTTTCATTTTCCCCCCTTTTTCTTTCCTTCCTTCTTTCCTTTTTTTTTCCTTCTTCTTTCTCCCCCCCCCCCCCCCCCCTTTTTTTTTTTTTTTCCTAATTTTCTTCCTTTCTTCCTTAATTTTTTTTTTTTTTTTTTTTTTTTTTTTTTTTTTTTTCCTGTTCTTTTTTTTCAAATTCTGACACGGCTCAAATGTTTAAAAAAATAATTTGAAAATTCTTAAGTTAAATGAGAACACTAACACACGCAGACACTAATTCTCTATTCCTGATTGGATTAGGGACCTGAATAAATTGTTATTTTTAAAAAATGTCTAAAGCTGATTTGTTACTCATTGAATTGATTTGTTACTTATTGAGTTGATTTGTTACATGTAGATTACTAGCCTGAGTAAGAGAAAGCATACTTGCACACCCATTCAAACATGTAATTATATTTAGGTTATTTATCATTAATTAATTATCATTGTGTTATATTGTCATCTCCATTAGAGGGAAGCGGACCTATTTAAATGAGGCTGACCTCTGGAGAATGGAGAGTTGTCCTGAGCAGTGTTGCCACTAGTAGTGCATTTTGGAAACAAATTAGGAGGGAAAAGGTCTGATTGGGAAATTGCCAAACTCTCAAGGTGTGGTAAATTTTCAGCAGGAGTCAAGGATTCCAGAAAAGAAGTTAGACAATAGCCAGCTTCCCATGCAGAAGAAGACGAGACTGGAAAAGAATACCTTCAAATTTCTGAGGAACACATTCATAAGGCTGCAGAAAGAATCAAGATCCTTACCAAGACAGCTCCATTCTAATTGCCATTGTTCATGCCAGCTACACTGGAGATAGAATATCTGTGTCCACAGTCCCTTTCATAAGATATTTCATCCCAGGGATACCTGGAGTTAACTGCCCCATGATCAAGCAGCTAGCCTGGGCCACCAGCACAGAGAATTTCTGGCTAGATGTGATTTCATAAAAGGATTCAATGGAGAACTTTCCATTCCAACTGTTCAACCTGGGTGTGCTGAAAATGTTCTGTCATCCAATTTCTGAGTGCAGATAAGTGGCTCATAAGGCAAATGTTGAAGCTCTGATCTGAAGGAAAAGCTGTATTATGTTCCAATATAAATTTGTAATATGTGGTTTGAATGCTGAATATAATTTGTGTTGGTGTTTTTGTAGTGATTTTTTTTCGAAACCTCTTCCTGTAGGTTTGTGAGGCTAACAGCGCCAAAAGTGGTACTTGACAACTCTTGGACATTGGCTGGGTCACAGTTGGCCACACCACTCTCTCCTACCAAACCACTATAAAATTATCACCTGCTCTTGAGGGTAGCCACATCCTGCATAGTGGATGGTTTTTAGCCACAAAAAAATAGGGCTACCTGACAATATCTCTTCCTGTGGGCATGTCAGGTCAAAATATTCCAAAAATGATGCTATCTATTTATGGTACTTGTGGACGTTCAAACTCATAGACCTAGAGACCTAGAAGCATGCAAATACAACTTGATCTGGTAGGGAAATGGGTTGGATAATTCTAGGCCATAACTTCCTGTGGGCATGTCATTATATCCCAGGCAACGTAGGGTATATGCTGCTAGTCTACTTATAAATAGGAGTTCTGTATGTGCGTGTATATAAGTGAGTTGTTTTCACTGCCAAACCACTGGACCAATCAGGCTGAAATCTGGTATGTGGTCTTCAAGTACCTAGGCGAGCATTATTAACTGCCTGTGAGTGTGGCAATGGGCATGGTTTTATCAGAGCTACACCCATAAGTAGTTGTTTGGGCTGTCAAAAGCTGATTAAAAGACTAACCAAGCTTAAATTTGGCATGTAGTCTCCAAGCAACTGGGTGAGCATTATCAGCCACATGTGGGTGTGGTTTTATAGCCACACCCATATGAAGTTCTGACTGCCAAAAGCTAATTGAAGGTCCAATCAGGCTGAAATTTGGCATGTGGTCTCCAAGTAATTCTTTCGTATGAGAATTTCCTCTCGATTTGTTGACTTTGGCCTGACTATGTGTCAGTTTTCCAGGACTCACCATGAGGTGGTAGTCAACATGAGCTGGGTGGACTGGTGTGGGAATATGTTGACAGACAGGAAATTTTTCCTGTCAGTGTTGGGTTTGAACTCACAACCCATGGGTTGTTAGTCCAAGAGCATAACTACTCAGCCACCACACACTAAACAATGGGTATAAAAATAAAAACCCGGGCCTCCCGCGTGGCAGGCGAGAATTCTACCACTGAACCAAGTAATGAGCATTATTAACTATATGTGGATGTGGCAATGGGTGTGGTTTTGTCATGGGTGCTCCTACATGAGTTGTTTTCACTGACAAGAAGCTACCAGGCTGAAACTTGGAATGTGATCTCCATGCGACCACAAGAGTATAAATCACCTGTGAGTGGGTCAAGCACACCCATAAAATAATAATGGAGACAACCACATTGGTTGAGAGAGCAATCAAAGGGAACAAGATTTAATTGAACCCCCAAAGTACACACAGCCACACCCACAGGAGAGTAACACGCTTTCCAATCACATGCTGGACCAATCATGTTGACATTTGTCATGTGGACTTCATGTAACCACGAGTGTTATTACTCTCCTGTGTGTCTGTGGTTATGGGTGTGATTGGGTCAACAAACAGTATAAAAGTATGAATGCCGGCACCCTCATATTTCATTCAAGCTGCTACCAGCAAATCTTGCTTTAGTTTCTTATACCCCTTTTCTACTTTGCTGCACCAATTCCATGCAGCAAAGCTGCAACAGGCCCACTGAGTTAAATAATAGCAGCTCATGTGTAGGCATGCAACAGATATTCCTCCTTGATTTTTTTTTTTTTTTTTTTTTTTTTTTTTTTTTTGAAAGGCCAGAATATTTTAGAAGCATTGTGTAATGCTGAAAAATAGATTCCCAACAATCTGTGGAGATTTTAGCCTCGCAGTTGATCTTTTAGAAAGGCCATAATATTTTGGAGGCATGGTGTAATGCTCAATCAAACTAATAAATTCACATAATGTTGCTTTGGAATGAAATTAGCAGAGTTATGAATGTACCTCTTGAATCTAATTATTGTAGCACAGATATTTACTCACTGGCTTTCTCTTTCTGACTTAATTCCAAGCATTGGTCTACTTTTTTGTCCAGAAATTTTTTTTTAAATTTTTGAACTCAATTTTGTGTGTGTGTGTGTGCATGCATGGGTGATTAGATTACATAGTAAAATGAACAGAGTTAGCATAAATGAAGTAACCTGTTCACTTCACTAAATAGATCTGTGTGTGTATATCTGTGTAGTGTAGGTGAAATTTTATTGCTCTAGGGGGGTTTTAGATGATCTTTTTTTTATCATTTATATTTCATTTTAGGTGAAAAATAGAAAAACAGGTAAATTTTTAAGGTTCCAAAGATAGCAACATCTTATATTCATTTACCATTTTATTGACACAAGTCACAATACATGTCTGTCTGTCTGTATGTATGTTTGTATGGGTTAATGGGTCTAACTCCCTAGGTCCAAGTATTATTCCCGAAGTACATTTTTGTCACTTTTAGCCTGACACACCCAGAGGAAGAGGTGTGACCAGATGAAACCCAGCCCATGTTACTCCCAGAGTCAAGCTGTATATGCATGCCAAATTTTTAGTCTGTAGCTCAAAGGATTTTTCTGGTTATAAGTATTATTTTTGGCTTTCTCTTGTAACTATGATAACCATTTTCTGGATTTTTTAGCCCATGTTTTAAGTTGGATCAAAACCTATCGTCATGCACAGAAATCCACCCACAGGTTTGGCCAGAATGATGGTACAGACAGACATGTATATCACCACACCCGTATCTGTGTTCATGTCGGGCCAAAAACGGTACTTTTGCTAAACAAACCCTTGGAGCAACAGACTAAAACATGGTATGCATACACAACTTGACTTATTGGGCATGATCCCACCTGGCTACACCTCTTCCTACTCATGTGTAAGCAACAAGGTACCAAAAAAGAGAGAATTTCTGAATAACACTTGAACCTATGGAGTTAGATCTATGAACATTCAAATATATTTTTTAGTTTGTATGTATATATATATATGTATGTATGTCTAGGAATTTTGGCCAAATACTTGGACCAAAAAGGCCTAAATTTGGCATGTGGTCTCCAACAATGTGTGTCAATGGGTGTGGTTTTGTATTAGCCACACCCACAGGAAGTTGTGTAGGGTTATTTTTGTCTGCCAACCAGGCTAAAGTTTGAGTGGCTTCTAAAATGCTTCACATTGGCTTTGGCCTGACAAAGCTGGGTATATGCTGCTAGTATATCTATATAGATAATATCTGTATAGATAGGTATTGATTAAGACGTAACCTTGCTAACTATTTCTCACCTGTTAAAGAATCATAAAACCATTCAGCTGTTTAGGAAAATGTTTTCTTGTAGAAACCAACTCTTCCTCAATGCTTCCTTGGCAAGTAGGAAACCTGTACCACACTTGTGTGAATTCTATGCCAGACTAGAATTAAGCTGCACTCTAGAGAGTGAGGAAGCTGGTAAAATGAAATGCCCTCCTCTCCATCCCTCATTCCCAGGGTCCTCCAATATTACTTAAATTGCTTAGATTTCACCCTGCTGGTGTTGTTGTGGTCCTTAGCATTTCTTGAGGGCTACCCACTGGATAGACAAAATGAACAAGTGTATTATTTGTCCTAATAATTTGTGTAGGAAAGTGAGGTGCTTTTACGAACCACTGCTACATCATCATCTAGCGCCACCTTTTGGTGGCCCCATAGTCTACTTTCTATTTCTGCTCTCTATTCTCTTTCCTCTTCTGACTCTATGCTAGTTCCCTTACCTCAACCAACCACATATGTAACCAGTTTTCTCTCCAGTTCATCTGAAGCAAGTTCTCTCTTCTTTGCTGACAATGCAGCCAACTTTCTCTCCCTACTGACCGCCATGCAGCCAGTTATCTTTCCCATACTCATTATGCAGCCAGTTATCTCTCCCATACTCATTATGCAGCCAGTTATCTCTCCCATACTCATTATGCAGCCAGTTATCTCTCCCATACTCATTATGCAGCCAGTTATCTCTCCCATACTCATTATGCAGCCAGTTCTCCCTCCATTACTGACCGTCATGCAGCCAGTTATCTCTCCATACTCATTATGCAGCCAGTTCTCCCTCCACTACTGACCACCATGCAGCCAGTTATCTCTCCCATACTCATCATGCAGCCAGTTCTCCCTCCATTACTGACAATGCAGCCAGATTCTCTCCTCTACTATCATATGCCATTTCTCTCTTATCTGCTGACTCAATTATGCAGCAAATTTCTCATCTACTGACTATATATGCTTTCTTTTCACTCTCCTCTTCTCATAATGCAGTCAGTTTTACCTCCAATTTTTCCACTACCTACTTTGCAGCTAGTTTTACCTCTAGCGGCCAGTTCTCTCTCCTCTACTGACTATAGTTTTACTTCTAGCAGCCAGTTCTCTCTCCTCTACTACTATGCAGCCAGACAGCTCCTCTCTTGTTGATCATTTCCATTCTAGCACTTGTCACTAACATTACGTATAGAATAGATGAGAAATGTAATAAGGAAAAGTAGAAACTAGCACATGAGCTGAAGTACTGCAGCCATACTGTCTTCTCCATTGACCTTCACAGCATGTGACTTCCTTCAGTAATCACTGAGTACTAGACTATTGGACAAACAAGAATTCGGTTGTTATTGTGTGGGTTGACTGGTTTTGGCATGTTGATATACCCAAGTGAAGGGATACCATTATGTTTGTGGCCATTGGGGAATAAGTGTGTATCTCAGTTCACCAGTTCATGTTTTGGGATGGTCGGCAAGAATAAAAACCCTTCCTCAAGAATGCAGCATGGTATAATACTGACATACCTTAAACTACAATGTTTATGGTCGTTTAACCATTCACTTAAGAATATTGGCTGATCCCTTGCTTCATACACACTTCATAAACTGGAGCTAGCTACAGCCTCTCACACTGGCATAACAGACTGCTATGACGTCATTTCTATGATAGTCCAAGATAGTAGCAACATGACTGACACCCATCAGCCCAAACCCTGGTAAAAAATTTTAAAAAATGGTTTTGTGATTTTCTCTTGTCCTTCTCTATGATGATGGTCCCCAACAACAAAGTGGATCTTAAACCCATTACTCACAGGTTTAAAAAAAAAAAATAATAATAATAATAATAATAATAATAATAATAACCAGAGGCCAATTTGCAGCTTCGCTTGCAATGATCAAAAAAAAAATTTTTTTTTGATTTTTTTAATTTTATTTATTTATTATTATTATTTTTTTTTTTTTAATTTTAAGTTATACAAAATAAATTTACAATCAGATACTGAATCCTAGTAAGTATAATTTTTCTCCCTTCCTAAATTTTTATTAGGTAAAGAACATTCATAGTGGGAGGTTTGCATGCAGCACACACTCTACTATACAACTATGTTCAGTGGCACATGCGAACACCAAATATAATCATGAAAGTATTCCTTCTTACTCCACATGTGTTCAGTGTTCATGCACTTATATACAAATCCTAAATTTTAAAATGTTTGGTTGGTATTTAATACTTAAATCGCACTTTCAACATGGTTTATGGTTTTGAATAGTATCCCACACCTTCAATCATGAGTGCAGCTTGCTGGATTCATCCCATGGAATTGTAAAATGATGCAGTAAATATATGAAACAAATTATCACGTGGGATACTAACTATGACATAAAGCCATGTGGTGTGCAGGAGGGTGTAATCCAGGTGTTCATTTACCTTGTCTGCAGAGGTGACCAAAATCGACATCGACATGAAGGCACAGATGGTGTATGTTCAGTCTACTCTTTCTTCGGAAGATATTCTGGAGAAGCTGAAGAAGACAGGAAGGGAATGTTTTTATGTGGGAACTCAACCTTGAACTGTTTGTTGTTCACCCCTCTACCAGCACATGTAGCAAAGATGATATTAATACATCTTACCTTTTTAGTAGGTGTGTGTGAAAAAAAAAAAAAAAAAAAAAAAAAAAAAAAAAAACATTTTTGAACTTTTGAACTGGTTGCTATATTTATCTCTCTCCAAGTTCTACTAATTATAATAAGTTAAGTTAATTTGGCACTGGTTTAACCTTTTCATTTTATTATACAGATATTTTCACTTGTACTTAACTAATTGGAAGTCTGTTGGTAGTCCGAAATTTGAATAATTCTAGTCTTAAAATTCTCTTTCAAGTGGCTACTTCCATAACAACAGAAATCATTTAAAACTTGCACAGGTATCATTAGTGAGTACTATATAAATTAATTTCATTTGACACTAGCACTTTGTATATAAGTTAATTTCATTAATCACTACATTTGTTTACTTGTATATCTATAAACCCTACCAACTTGTCAAGTACCTCACCAAATTGTCAAGTAACTCATTGTGGTAACCATGGTAACACATTTGTTGTAAACATTTGTTGTGAACATTTGTTGCTAAGTCTTGACAAGCTGCTGTCTATAATCTGTGGAGTTGTCCAGATTTTGATTATAATTCACTCCATTTGGTGTTTCAAACCAAAGATAAGAAAGTTCAGGAAAAAAAATTTTTGAATTTTTGAATGATTGCTATATTTATCTCTCTCTCCAAATTGTACTAGTTATTATAAGTAAAGTTCAATTTAGAACTTTAACCTTGTCATTTTATTCTACAAATATAAGTTAATTTCATTTAACACTAGGTTTGTATATAAGTTAATTTCATTTACCACTGCATTTGTTTTACCTGTACTATCTACAAGCCCTACCAACTAGTCAAGTACCTCATTTGTTATAAACATTTGTGTCTAGTCTTGACAAGCAGCTGTCTATAATCTGTGGAGTAGTCCAGATTTTTTATAGCAGTTCACTTTCTTTGGTGTTGCCAACCAAAGTTAAGAAAGTTCAGCACAAGAGAATGGTAATAAAGAACAGCTTTGTGACAAAAGATCAGAATGTGAAGCAGAAATCAAAGAGAAATAGAAATAGTTTAGTAGTAGCTACCTGGAATGTCCTACTTTAGTAGAGTATTCAGGTGATAGTGGATCTGTAGGAAGCAACTAATGGGTGTAGCTAAGCATGGTAACCATAGTGACAAGCCTGGGATGATAGATTTGTTAATGGGAGAATTGAGGAAATATGGTGTATCTGTTGCAGGGATCCAAGAGACAAAGTGGTTTGGAAAGGATGTGTGGCCAGTGGGTAGATATACCTTTCTGCACTCTGGTCATCCTCTGCCAGGGGATCAGGAAAGAGCTAGTAGGAATGAGGGTGTTGGAATAGCATTGGACAAAAAGGCTACAGTGGCATGGAAAATGCAGGGGAGGTGTGGGAAGCAGTTAGTTCCAGAATAATATCAGCTAGATTGAAGTGGGTACACAAAGGAAAGAAAAAGGGAGGATGGTCTGGAAAGGCATCAAGCACTTATGTATCAGTAGTGTGTGCTTACGCACCCACAGCTAAGGCACCTCCAAGCATTAAGCTCAAGTTTTATGATGATTTGCAGGATACAATAGATAGGATTCCACATAATGATATCCTTGTTATGGTGGTCTTTGCCTTTTGCCATCCATAAACTGAAAACCCCTGCCAAGAGGGATGAATACTGTGAAGTGTTGGAGCAGCGTTTGCTGGCTAGACCGATTCCACCTAGTGCAACTGGGATGCTCTGAAGTCTTGCATTGTGTCAGCTGCAGAGGAAGTAGTTGGTAGAGGGAAGAGGAAGCAACCAGACTGGTTTGAGGATAGTGAGGAGTTGTCACCTCTGATCAAAGCCAAGGATGATGCTCACCTGAGGATGATACAGTGCAATACTTCAGCCAACCGGAAGGAGTTTAGGAGACATCAGAGAAAGGTAAAGGTTGCAGTGGACAATGCTAAGGAAGAATGGATATGCAGGGTTGCCAAGGAGGGGGAAGCTGCAAAAAAGGATGGTTGCACAAGGTGGACGCAGTGGTTGTTCCAATCCCAAAGAAAGGTGACTTGAAGCAGTGTGACCATTGGCATGGAATAAGTTTGTTGGATGTGGTAGGGAAGGTACTAGGCCGAATTGTACAGGGAAGATTGCAAGTGATTGCTGAAAAAAATTCTGCCAGAGTCACAAAGTAGGTTCAGGAAAAGACGTGGTTGTGCAGACATGATTTTTGTTGCTAGACAGCTTGTGGAGAAAGCGAGGGAACATGGCGAATCATTGTATGTGTTGTTTGTAGACTTGAGGAAGGCTTATGATTCAGTGCCCAGGCAAGCCCTATGGAAGGTCCTAGAGAAGTATGGTGTGCCAGAAAAAATGTTGAATGTTGTGAAGTCTTTCCATGAGGGGATGCATGCTGAGGTTAGAGTGGGTTCGACTGTAACTGATAGGTTTGAGGTCCGGAATGGCTTACGGCAGGGATGTACCCTGGCACCCACATTATTTAATATCTACTTTAGTGCTATGGTGGCTGATTGGCGCAATAGGAGTAGTGGTGCAGGAGTGAGTGTGTTATATAAGCATGGTAGGAAGTTGGTTGGGGACCGCACAGCTAAGTCTAGATTGAGTGAGATGAGAGTAACTGAGTCCCAGTTTGCTGATGATGTGGCATTGTATGCAACCTCTCGGGATAGTTTTGAGCCAGTAGCAGCAGAGTTTGTGAAAGTGGCAAGTGAATGGGGGCTGACTGTGAGTACTGAGAAGACAAAAGGGATGGTTGTTGGTGAGGGATTGAATGAGAGTGATGTCAGACCAGTGCAGGTGGAGGGTGGCTCTGTGGATGTAGTCCAGGACTTCACATACTTGGGTGCTAACATCTCAAGAGATGGGGAGATCACTAGTGAGGTGACTAGAAGAATTGCTAGAGCAGCTAGAGCATTTGGATGTTTGAGGGTGCCAGTATTTAAGAACAAAGACCTCTCATTGGCCACAAAGAGAGCAGTGTATAGGGCAGTTGTTCTAGCTCTATGTATTACTGTATGGAGCTGAATCTTGGACGATGAAGGCTGTGCATACAAGATGTTTGAATTCTTTTCATAACCGTTGTATTCGGACAATCCTGGGTGTGACGAGGTACCAACAATGGAATGAAAGATTAACATCTCAAAGCCTATCACATAGGTTTGGCTTGCAGCACTCCATCTCTGATATCATTCTGGAGCAGCATTTAAGATGGCTGGGTCATGTGGGTCACATGGATGAAGAAAGGCTTTCAAATAGATTGTTGTTTGGGGAGCTTAACATGAAGAGACCATGCCACGGGGCAAAGAAGAGGTGGAGGGATGTTCTGAAAGTGGATTTGCAGGCAATTGGTGTGTATGATAGATGGTATGAGTTGTGCCAGGACAGGAAGGGGTGGTTTCATCTGTGTTTAGATGGTGTAGAGAAAATTTCAACATCCAGGCGATGGAACACCTGCTCAGCTAACAAGCAATCTGAATTAAGAACACTAAGTTGTGCCTGTGGAAGAAAATTTCGAAGACAAGGAGATCTGACCAGACACCAACATTTCTGTTTGATGCCATCATAAGCTAAGTTTACTGCCATTGGTCCTGGATTCATCCAGGACACTGCCATCATGGTACTTCGTACCATGGGCAGCTTCTAAATTTTAAGTTCTAAGTGTACACAACTGAGACAATTGTATAGTAGCACACTCAATTTGGGCATAACTATTGAACTACAACTGTTTGGTTGAACAATTAATTGTTAGTGACTGTAGTGAAGTGAAGAAATTCAGTGTAAGCATTTCCAGTGTACATTTCTTCTAATTGTTTCCATTAACCACTTCCATTATTAATACCATAAGGAAGAAATTAAGAGTGGCTATATCCAGTGCAGTATTCTTCTAAGTGTTTATGTAAACCACATCCAGCGTCAACCCCATAAGGAAAGAAATAATTAGTGCAGGAATTTCTGTGCATATTTCTTCCAAGTGTTTCCATAAACTACAGCAAGTGTCAACACTGCATTCACTCACCAAATTAAAAGGAACGTGAATAAATATTGACAGGAATTTGGTTTCGTTTTAAAAATTCACTCTCACTTCATGGTTGAAATGTTGTATGAATCCTTTTAATTTGTGTGTTGTCCTTTGTTTTGATTGAGTGAATGCATTTATACTAGAATGTAATTAATTGCTAGCTTTTAATCTTTTAATATCAATGTGAAGAATGTGGGGGGATTGTTCTTTGTTCAACACAAAGCCATTATTCTCTCTTTTTTGGTTGATTAGCTAAATTGTTGAAGCAACAAGATAAAGATTCAAAATAACACCTTTCCTGTGTAACGTTTATAGTGGTTCTATTGCCACACCCCTTCTGTCACATACAGTCATGATTACTTACATGAATGAGCTTTAATTAATTGTGGGGGGGGGGGGAGAGAAATAAATGCAGTGGTAGATCATCCCTCAAGAATTGAGGATCATAGTAATCACAGACAACCTATCAGTTGTAGATATTGACTCAGGTTTAAAATATCTGATCATTATTTTTATGCTTATATTTTTACGTCCATACATATCTGTGTGTTTGTGGTAAAGGGTTGACAACAGCCAACCCATTTATTTTATTTTATTTTTTATTTATTTATTTATTTTTTAAAGGTGAATAGAAAGGGAGAAAAAGATAATTTTGTGACTCACCACCAAGAAGAGTAATGGAGGAACTATGAAGACAACTATTTCACAGCATAGAATAATTACCATCGAATAATTACCCTAAAATAGTTAAGTTTGAATAATTACTGTGGAATAATTGCAGTGGTGGCTCCACAAAGTAGCAGAGGGGTAGCTTTGAACAAATTTCAGGGAGCCTGGGGCGAGCTAGAATCCCTAGCTTGCTATATTCTGCTGAAAAATGAAGTTTTAGAAAGTTAGCATAGAATTCTTTATATAAATTTTTTTTTCAAATCATTCACTGCAAGCAACTCTTGTGTAACCAGTTCTCAGTGATGATAAGAATTTCTGTTGTTATGGAAATTTTTTTTGGCCTGCTTTAGTGACTTCTAGGATTTTTGTATTTATTTTTTAGTTTGGGAGAAAGGTGGGGAGAGGAGAGGCTGAACTCCCGTTTCCCCATGAGCCAGAAAAGCATTACACATTTGCCTTCTTATGGTGATTTAACTTTCCTCAATTTTTGAGATTTTTATTTCATCAAAAAAAAATTCCCATCACAATGACCCAAATACAATTTAATGAAATTGACCTCACCTGATCATATTGAGTGCAGTAATGATAGCCTGAGTCATCATTTACAATATTATCTTATGCATATCTTTGTTCAATGTATTTTTGGTTTATAAAAACTTTTTTAGCAGCACTTAGCTGCCATTATATGATCTCTTTTCTTTGCTAGGACCTACCAGGCACACTTGCTTCATTTGAGTGATCACCACAAAGAATGCAGCTGTTAGCTTTGTTGATGTACTCCATGATATCAAGTGGTTAACACCATTGCAACTACTTGTAATACAAGTATAAGCTAGGAAATTGAGTAGCTTTGTGAGCATAATTTAGAACATTTGAAAGAGTGGATCGAATTAAATCTGGTAAATTCAATTGAAACCTGGACCTTATGGTCAGTGGACCTCACAGCTGGTGGGATGTGGGGGGGGGGGGGGGGGGGGGGGGGTCCTGAGACCCTGAATTGGTTTTAAGGAAATAAAGGTCAATTTGAAATTTGGAAAAAATGAGACTGGAAATCTCCAGCTAAAACCTGTTCACTTAAGAAAGTTTCATAAAACCAACAAGATCAACAAGAAAGTAACATTTAGTTAGACTATGTGAACTTGACAAGTTCATGGGAAAAACATATGTTGTTTTGTTTGTTTGTTTTTTTTTTGGAGGGGGGGGGGGACCTACATTCAGCTACATGTCCCCTGCCAAGTGCCAGTGGACTGGACCTGGACAACTTCACAGGATCTAATATACAGATATTTTCCCAAGCAAATGAGTGTGTAGCATGATGTTTGGAGCCACTTGCAGCTAAATTTCTGCAGGATTGGACTAACCATCTACTAAAATTCCAACGAACATTTTTACTCTAAATTCCGCACACATTTTAGCAATCCTTATTTAATCCCTCTGGCTCAATTATACTACGGATTTCCTCCTCCACCACCGCTATAAATACCGAGGTGTACTAGTTCCCAGATGAAGTAAGATTTCCCAACCTGATCTCCTTTTCTTTTCTACTGAGCCTGTCTATAAGTTGAAGTTATGCCTGGGAATCTAGATTTAGCCATTGAAGGCAGGGGAATTGTGAAGGGCTATGGATCTTTTATTGTCCTCAAGGGTCTGGACATCAACGTACCAAATGGATCCATGTAAGTAGGTTGATGTTAGAAGGAATTGATACCAAATTATTCTATGTGTTGCATGCACTGATATGCTAACATACACTGCAGCTATGGTCTGCTTGGCTCCAGTGGCTGTGGCAAGACAACTCTCCTGCGCTGCATTCTGGGCCAATTCAACCTCACCAGTGGCCATATTAATGTTCTAGGGGTTCCCCCAGCCTCTGGATCCAGCCGCATCCCTGGTAGAGATGTGGGCTACATGCCTCAGGCAAGACAGCAACAGCAGACCAACAATAGCAAACTTATGATATGTCTTCTTTTTTACGGTGATTGTAGGAGATGGCTCTGCATGGCGAATTAACCATGAATGAAACTCTCTTTTACTTTGGGGTTCTCCATCGTATGAAACTGAAGGATATTCGTGCAAGGAGAGACTTTTTGAAGACATTTCTGGAGCTCCCAACCCAGAATAGGCTTGTTAGGACCTTTAGGTACGATAGATGTGAAATCATTACCTTCATCTTTACTGAACCAGTAGTACTTACTGATAAAATCAGGACTACCTTAATTAATTGTCATAGTAACAATTTTTTTAATATTTTATCCAAAATCATTATATATCATCTACCTTCCCAACTCATATTTACATATATATATACATATTATTTTTTTTTAAGTGAAGGAAAGAAACAACAAAAATTTCGTGGTTATGTGGGAGGTTATTGCATTGAGTTGTTGATAGAATATTATGCATGCATTCAACTATGCATGCAGTGGGGGACAAAGAAGAAGGATCTCCTTTGCAGTGGCTATGCTACAGGAGCCTCCCCTCATGATTCTAGATGAACCCACTGTTGGCGTTGACCCTATACTCCGCTCCAAGTAAGTGATGACTGTTTATCTTGTTTTATAACCATTATGTATGTACATTGTTACTTTTAAACAATTTATTGTCCACAGCTCTATAGGCCATGCCTTCATTTTTAAAATTATTATAACTGTATCTATCAAACTTGCCCTGACCATATCAATGTATTATTTTACATAATAATATAAACTTTAGAATCTGCTTTTTTATATCATTCATTTAAAACTCTGATGCTGTTTTTTATATGCGTGAGCTGACACAAACCTTGAGTGACAGAACATGTTAGTACTAGAGTTTACTCAATCATTAGCTTAACAACATGAATCACTTGCTGCTCCAAGTCATTCTGACAGCAATAATTCTCTTCAGAGGGCAGAAAATAACAAAGTATTCGTCAGACTTCTCAAATAATTGTATAATTGTAATAAGGAGTATTGAAATTAGTTATTTTTTATGATAGTTTTGCAGTACACATCAACTGCTTCTTATTTTGTGTTTGTGTATGTGTGTGTGTTTATGTTTGCAGGATCTGGAAGCACTTGGTGGAGTTGTCCAATGCCGGCACAACTATAGTTGTGACAACACACTACATTGAAGAGGCTAGGCAAGCCAATAGTGTAAGTTTACATATACATGTAATATGTTTATTAATATTTCATTTAAACATGTGGTGAAAAATGGCATTCAACTAAATTTTAATACTTTATTTCAAACATACAGAATTTTAAAAATATTTCTTTAATAAGACCCTCAACTCTTTTAACATATCAACTTGATTATCAGACTGAGTCATTTCCATGGTTTCCATGGTTTCCAGCCTAACATCTTCTTATTATATTGCCTGTTGTTTTTTTAACACAAGTAAAAGTTAGAATGCTTTCATAAAAGTGATTGCAATTGCATTGATGATTCACATCATTCTTAAGCTTCCCTTATGGCCTCCCACCACATTCCTCCATCCGATTCGCTGTCTGCATGTATTTGTTTCAGTCAGCATGAACCCATGAACTATCTGGAGTATCAGATGTAGCTACAGACATGGTATCACTTATTTTATATGAGTGGTCACTATCAAACATGGAGGACTGCATCGAGAGAGCTCATGACTACACCACTGACTGTGACTGCAACGATATATCAGGAAGACTTACAAGAGGGTGTACTGTGTAAAGAGAGTGAGACAAGGATAGGAAACAAGTGCCTGTCTAGGACATATTGTTTGTGTCCAGAAACATCTGGGACAGTTTTGAATTAATCAGCTATTGTCTGGATTACTCAACTATCTCTTGACTGCCCTGGAAATTTGAAGTTAACTCGATTTCAACTTTTAATGAGTAAAAACATTTGTGCATTGATCATGAGCTAACTAGTCAACTGGTGGGATACAGTGTGTCTAGGGAGATACACACCTATTCGTATACAAGTCCCAACCAACTTTTTTTTGGCAACGTAGCATTTGGGTGGGGATAAAAAAAAAAAGGAAGAGGAAAATTGACCAATCAGGCACCCAGTGCTTAAGATATTTCAATACTTCATTCTATTGCACATCAACATCTAATTGCAAAGCTTAACATGAATGGTTCCCAAATTGACCAAACACTTCAAAATATTTATGACCGTAACTTCCTACCAACTATTATGTGATATTTGGTCAATATTAATAACTTGATATAAACAAACTATTCTCCACCACCCTGCTTTCCCTGATCCCACGCCACAGAGATATTGTTCCACCTGTGTTATTCTCCTACAGGTTGGTATTATGAGGGATGGAGTGTTGCTTGCAGAAGAACCACCCAGTGACTTGATTGCACGCTTCGGGATGAATGTGAGAGCCGAGAGATAACCACACCTTGTGGGTGTGATATTATGTTTTGTATGCCACATTATGCACATGAAGGTATGTATGTTAGGAATCAATAGGTAATTTAATATTGGATTTTTTTAAAAATTTTTAATCTGAATTTTGGAATATGATGGCACTGGTTATGATGTGTTTCAAAGCAGCAGGATTCTTGAAATACATAAAGCAGAAACTGTGCTGCTATTTGATCTTTAAAACAGTAAGAGTTTGAATCATGCACAATACCATAAGTATTGCTTCCAAGACATTGATTGTATCAACAATAAAGTTCTTGGAAAATGTATGAGATCTAGCATTCATGAACATCAGTAATAAGGAATGTTTTAATTGTTATAGTTGGATATTTTGATTATTTATTAGGAGGTCATGCAAGACTCACATGACATGCTCTCCAAATATCTCCTTGAATTTGGTTTTAAGTGTGGTTTGGCTGCAAGTTTTAGTAAAAAAATATATACACAAAAAAAACGGTTTGTAATGAACGTAATATTTGTTCTAATAGCACCTTGTGGTCTGAACAGCATTTGGTGTGGTATGTATGCTAAGAAGTGACACTAAACAGAGAATCTGGAGCAGTACTCCCTAACCACCATATAGGGAACACAGGTGCTGAATGGCTTCAGAAAATTATTGATAAGTAGAAGCTCATATATATATATATAAGTTAAATCTCTCATCAATGGTGTTTGGTTTCAACCCATATTTCCAATTGCATACCAACCATACCTAAAATCCTTCACTAGTGCAGAAAAAAAAAAGTTGTGTGAAGAAAAACCCCCCATACAAATGTGAAAAAAAAACCCCATTGAAGTGTGAGTGAAATTCATCTTCAAGGATTCATCTTACATCTTTTCCTCTATCTATCAAGCAAGCTAGAAAACTCCATTCATTCCTCCTTCCCTTGCTCTATATGTACCTACCTACTTACATACATCTATATGTATCAATATATTTATTTATGTGCACATATATCTACATTATATTATCTAATCATTTATTTTTAAAATTATATTATATTTATAAATCTATTACAGAATACAATACTCTTAAAAGAAATTACAGTAAAATAGTTTAGTGGCATATTAAACAACTATAAATATCTCGATACCGAGGTTACCCCCCCCCCCCCTCCTCCTCCTTCCCATAAGTTGGTAGAGTTAATATTCACGTAGACTACTTCAATTAGAATAAGAAATAATATGTTTTACACAAGGAATGAATACTGAGTCAAAATGCATGTTAAGAAATGTGCTAAATGAGGTTAAAGTACATTTTTGAAGTAATTGTATTCAGATAACAATTTTTACTTTACTGCAATTGATAACTACAGTAACAAACTTTTTTTTTTTTTTTTTTTTTTTTTTTTTTTTTTTTTTTTTTTTTTTGAGATTCAGTATTACATATGGCTTCTTTTTTTTCTTCGGGCAGTATGTTTCTCTAAAATCTACCCGCAACTGTTTATCGAACTACGCTCAACACAAATCAGCCTTCATACAATTCCCGCAACAAATAGTGTTAGTAATGCAAGGTGATCTTTATTTTATGGGAAGGCCTTTTTTCTGCATCATTACTGCATTGAGAGTTTTATTTCACTCTCTCTTGTCAATTAGTTAGGAAGTATATCATGAGGTTAGACAAAGAAAGGTCATTAATTTAGCGGTCTTATTATCCTTGCAACATTTGCTTAATTAGAGTCTGGAAGATGTTTTCTTGCAGCTGTGCAAGAGACAAGATTTGGAGGGAGTTCAAAGCACACCACAAAGTCCGGTAAAAGTAAGTCCATGCTATGTACTGCTCTATACTATGGTGGTCTATCCAGTAATTCCACCTCTGATCACTTTTAGAGTGTGTCAAAAGCAAACATGTATTATCACAGACAGTGCTATATATAGCCTTTTACATGACTGCATTATATGTAGACCTTTGCATTATCATATGGCAACATAAAGAACATAAAGAACGCACCACATCTCCCACCTTTTCTCTGCTAGTTTATTTTAAGTGTTTGAGAATTAATTGAATCCCCTCACACCAACAAGTTATCTGTTTTATGATTTATATACTGCACATACAGAAATCCATTGATAGTAAACTATTGGACGAGGCCACACCTCTCCTGAAGAGCCGGAGTGAGAGCACAACCTCATATCAGGAGGAATCAAACACTATAGTTGACAAGGCAAAGCTAATAGGTTTGTCTATATCCCATCCATATAGTATGTGACTATTATATTTGGTGTGTTGGTGAGTGTGTCCTCTAGCTTGCAATACAGGCTATAATTTCACACTGAGGCTGGTTGTAATGAGAACAGGATGTAGCTCAATGGATGGACATACCATTCGAGAACAAAACTATGATTAAATTTTTTAAATAGCTGATGGGGAAAAAATACAGTTGAACTTTCCTTCCTTTTATTTATGCTAGAAATAGTCTTGAAGTGTTGACTGTGAAATATTTAGCTTTCTAGCTATTTCCCGTTATTGTTTTTTCTTATAATATTCAGAAAATCTTTCTTTGGGTTATGATATTTATTCACAGTACACGAAGGTGCTCTGCCATAGACAACAATATTTGATTTCCACACCTTGTTGGAGTTCTATCCAAATGCGATGTGTGCTAAGAGTAGCTATGGGAATTTTATTAATTTTAAATATTTTATATTTAACTCCTTCCTACTGTTCTAGATTTTTTTTGTTGCTACTTTATTAATTAAGAAAAAACAAGTTAAGTTTCATAAATATATGCCACAAACATTCCTGAGAATAACTCCTGAACATTGCAGCCAACTAACTACAGCTTAAAGGCAATTGAACCCTTAAAGATGCCACTGAAAGATCATGATAGTAGTCCACTGCAGTTAAAAATAGACGGAAATTATCAAGTTCTGCAAAGAGATGCTGCAGGAAAGGGGAAAGGAGTAGGAAATCAGAATAATTATCTTTATGATATCATTCATCTTACAAATGATTGCTAGATCTGTTTTAACATAGCACAGAACAATCCATGTTACATGTAGTTTATATGTGTAATCAACGTGGCTGAAACCACCACACCAACTGAACAAGATTAGCAACAGCATCAGGTTTTCGGTCTGCCTTTGGCCTCCTGTAGTTACAAACTTGTTCAATTTGCTTATTGCTTTATATAGGAAGTGGGGGGCCTGTGGGCCATTTATAAAGTAAGTATTAAGACGATTGGTCCAGGCATCTGGGAGGAGGTTTACCTATATGCACAGACAGACAGACGAACAGACAGACACACACTACACAATTTATAGTAAGGATTGTGATAGCAATTCATTAGTAAGTGCCAGATGTTACAACCTTTCAGAGTTGTCACTGTATGGTTTCCACAGCTTTCAATGGACAATTAAATTCCACCTTGAATGGTGAGGGAAGACTTTAATGGCTGAGCTTGGAACGAGAGAGAGAGAGAGACCACACAAGTGCTTACTTCCTTCCTGGCTGTATTGTTCATGAATGCATAAGCCAATAAAATCCTGAATAGATTAGGTGTGAGCTGTCCAATCTCAAGAACTAAAAGAATAATAAAGTCAAAAAATATATATTAGCTTCTGAGAGTGAATTACTGCTATCAAAAACAACTTTGACCTAGGACTAGTAAATGTGCTAGGTATGGAAAAATAATAAACAAATCAATAAAAGAATTACAAGAAGAAAAAAAAAGAGCAAGAAAAATCTTCTGGTGTATAGATCATTCACATCATTATCAAGGTTATCATGATTAGTGAAATTATTCTGGATTATATAATTTTTAGCATTTACAAAGTTTTCTACTGACTGTGTATCAATCAACCCTTTCCGACTTGTCTTTGATCCTTTAGTATGTGCAATGCCATAATAGGCACATTGATAAGATCTTTTTGTCTTATTATTCAAATATATCTGCAATCAAATATTTCTACCTTATGTACTATTCATTACTTAAATGGGTGCGAATTCTACAAATGGTAAATTACTTACACACAGGACCACTTAAAAATGAGTTTTCTCACAACTAAAGTGATTAAGTGGCTTCTCACTCCCAATTCCTACCCACTGCAGCTTATAAGAATTTATATTAATCACTTCAATTGTTCTTTTATTGTAAAATGGTTGACATTACTCCTCTATTCTTATTAAGGGCGTTAATTGGCTTAGATTATGAGTGTGGTTTGTTGATAGTACCACTCTTACTCTATAAGAGAACAATGAGCTATTACAATCAAGATTTCTTTTAAAGGTGTTAAGAACTTGAATTGCTTTTATTTCTTTTGTTTTACAGGCTGCATGGCCACTAACTTACATCAAACAAAAAATGTATACTAAACTTCTTGTCACTTCAAACATGGTCCTGAAGAGATGTAACACAGAATACAGAAGTGTTCTTGGACAGGATATTATTCCAGTCTAATCATCCATGTACACTCTAGTTCACCAGTGTGACTTCACAACTGCTCTGTGATTTATCTCAGTTCCTTGCCATGTTTAATTAAGACCATCAATATGCCAGTGTTCATGATGTCATACTGACTCTTAAAAAAACTCATAATGTAATTATGTTATGACCTAGAGGTGGAGCATGTTTTCATAGTTCTGATTCTAATGTACATGTGGCCAGGTAATTAGAATGCCAGGTAATTAGAGGTAAATGAGATCAACCACCTTGAGTGCAATGCAACATGATTTCATTTAGGGAGATAAGTATGACATAATGTGTGATATAACTCAATGAAAATTGACTTGTTTTATGTTCTTATTTTGTTGATGTGTGTGTCTTTAGCTAAAGGATTTCTCACTTCTGCACGGACTTCTTGCAAATGTACAAGACACCCTCGTTCCTTCATCCCTCGTCCATTAAATGTTGCTGCTCTTGTCTGGAAGAATCTGACACATATCTACCGCAACCCTGCTCTTCTCCTCTTCCAGTTTTTCATCCCGACCTTCCAAATCATTCTTTTCATCCTTGCCATCGGTGGGGACTTGAAAGGAGTCAACGTAGCGTATACCACAGATGACACAGACTTCCCTGGAATAAACCTCTCTACCTTGTGCAATGCGACAGATGGACTAGCCAACTACTCAAACTTTGGAGATCTCTATGTGTCTAAGCTAAAGCTAGACAATACCTTTGATTTGGTAAGCATTAGATCCCACCATTATGGTTAGATGTAAGTATGCCTTGTTGATCAATGGACAGTACAGCACCTGGCTATAGCTAAGAGTCTTGCCTTTGTCAATGCGCCCATTTCTTTATTGCCTGAAGAACTTGTTTGTTTGTGTGTGTTTGCTTTGAGTCAAGAGGTGGACAATTTTATCATTCTCCAACTCAGACCTTCTGTTTAAAGTGTGACTGAGAAAGATAAATCCATCAATCAGTTTTTGGTGCTGTAAAAAATTTTAATGTTCACTTGTACACTAGCATATTGGAAGTTGATGTGATTGCACATGCATTGACATGCATGAAGATTGTTATGTGTTCCACTAATAGAATAGTACAATGTTTTATGTTGGCTTATAAATAAATGTAAGAAGCCTCCCACCTAATTTAAACAGATACATATGATACATCATGATTGTATACAACTGGTTTACAATATGAACCTTCCATGTTTCGACGAATGTCATGTCAACTGTGTTTGTAGACGGAGCATGACAATGTAGAAGATGCCATTGAGCAAGTGAGACAAGGAGATGCCTGGGCTGTCATCTACATTGGCAGTAACTTCACAGTTGATCTTTTTCAACGTGTGTGCAGTCTCTCTGGGTGTTCCTTTCTTCCCAGTGAGCCTATAACTGATGACATCATCGCTGGATCAAGCGTCCAGGTCAACAGTGACCTTACAAGTGAGAGCTCTATCCCATGAATTGATCATACTATACGCTGTACTCTCTCTTTCTTCCTTCCTTTGTTTTAATTCCGGTAAATGTCACTGTGCTTCCAAAATATTAAATTAATACAAAGTGGACTGTTATGTAGAAGTCCTTCCTAATGAGATCTGGTTGTTATCTTCAAATAGTAATGTTTTAATAATGATGATTACATTTCTCATTTTCTCTGAAGTGCTCGATGCTTTTTGCATGTTTGTTGATATGTAAGGTTAAAAATATTTCCATTATTCTTTTGCAGGAACTTACTAGTGCTATTGTATAATTTTAAGTATTATGACCGCAAGTGCTTTTAACTGCACATAAGATTGGGTTGCAAATTTTTTTTCAGCAGTTTCGTTGTTTTTTGGTTTTTTCTGTTTACATTGCAGATCTCCAGATAACAACCACCATTACCAAACATTCTACAGAGGCTCACAATGTAAGTCTGCACTTGTTACTGCATGCCCAGTAGGAATGGTGGCCCCTCCCCATACACTAACCCACATCCTGTGTCTCTCTCTCTCTCTTCCAGCTGTTCTCAAGGCAAGTAATTGAAGCGTGCAGTGGAGTGCTGCACTTCAATGCAACGATGCTCACTCCACCTATAGTGAGTTAGCACCTGATCCTTAAGTCGATCCATATTTTAACGTCACCAACTGTATGTTCTGTCAGATGAATGGAGCTCCAGTGTACGGAGAGATAGACCTTACCTTCACCGACTTTATGGCCCCAGGCATGATATCCAGGTAGCTATGGTGAAGTGTATGTTGTACCTGTACATAATCACATGGTACCAAACTACTCATGACATTTCCCTTGATAATGTATCCATCATCAAAAATAGTGCACACACAAGTATGTGAATATCGCTAAGACATTTTAGTGAGTATGCCCATAATTTTGTCAGTGTGGAAGATAAAGCTAATCGCTGCATACAGCGGTATGATACTGTAGACTCTATTGATGGTGGTTCCTTCGAAATGAAGCTTCAGGTGCTACCCAGTGTTACCAGGTTTCTGTCTGCAATATATACCAATTAGCGTCCAAAATTATACCAAATGCAGGAGAAATATATCAATTTGGCCCCAAATATGTACCAAATACGCACTTATTAATCAAGGTGAATTTTTTTTTATTTTTATGGGTGCACAAGCAGAGCATAATTTAACACATTAACTTTTTATAGCAAGGTTATGGTAGTGATGTGTATGTTAATGAAAATTTAATGACAATTAACATAATGGTCACTTACTTATTCAAATTCTTTGACCAGAAGGACATAGAAATAGCCAAATTCTATCCAAATTTTAGTATTCCTGAAATTTTAGGTTGTTGGTAGTTTAAATCATGGCAAACCAATATGGATAGAAATATACATGTAATAATTTGAACAGTACTAGCTAGGGGTTTTGGCTACCAGGGTCTTAAATATCCTGACAACACTGAATTAACAGAAAGTGAACACACCCACACACAAATATAGTCAAAGCACAACATAAACAAACTAGATAGGCTTCTATAAGTCAATATAAATTAAGGAAGGAATCTAAATAATTAGTAATAACCTAACACGACACCCCTGTAGAGTTTTAATTAAAAATCAATTCCAATTCTATCTAGAGGAGTACTAATTAAATCATCACCAATCTTGGAAGTCCTGTGATCACCAACTTGCACACATTCATAGTACTCATGGGAATTGTATATCAGGGTGTGGTGTATCAGACACATAGGATGGCAGGTTTACAAATGAATCTCATAGACACAGAACACTGGTTGTGGGATGTCTTACTTTCTTGCTGGCTATGTAGTTATTGCTGATTGTTATATTTTATATCCGTAGCCATGGCACATCAAATCATCATCCGCATAAAAGGAAAGACCTTTTTTCTTTTTTTAGAAGTAGATAAAATGCAGAGATGATAATGTGAATGTTCATAAGATTCATGTTGAGGGAGTTATGATGGCCATCAGAAGAACAACTGTTTACCTAAATTTTATGGCATTTAGATATTTTTGTGTCACTTTTTATATTGTGAGGAAAGTGTGAAGCTCTCGCATTCATCCAAACTTTAATGTTCCTCTTTTGATGGTATTAGTCCCACAAAGGATGATCTGGTGTTGTAGCTTATAACTGCTTTCAATCCCTGTAATCTCTGACCAAAATACCCAACTAAGTCAATCCTCAGTAATCCTAAGCTTCCCGAGTATATGCTGGATAGAAGGCAAGATATGCCAGGCAGCTTCATGCTTCCACAGAAATTATTGTGCCCTGTCAGATCTTTATGTCTGCAGAAGCTTCTTGCACAGGCACAGTCCATATATTGTTTCACTAAACAGACACGCGCACGCACACACACACACACACACACACACACACACACACACACACACACACACACACACACACACACACACACACACACACACACACACACACACACACACTGTATTACTATATGCTGTAGCAGTACTTATGGCCACCCTGTGTGTGTGTGTGTGTGTGTGCAGCATCATCTTTTGCATCTCCATTGGGCTGTGTGCGGTGGTGTTGATAGTGGAGCGCAATGAGGGACTCACAGATCGGACTTGGGTGACTGGGGTCAATGCTGCAGAGATCATCAGTGCACAAGTCATAACACAGTGCTTCATTCTTCTCATCCAGATCATACTTCTACTTTGTGTAGCCATTTTTGGGTTCGATGTAAGTACGTTATAAACAGTGTATATGATACTCAATTTTCATCTATTAATCGTGTACTCTAATTTGAGAAACGAATGACACACACCTCTTCAATATCTATATCGTCTAGATTTACACAGCTTCTCGAATGAAGATTTGGCTCCTGGGAGGCTTGTCTTTGATAGTTGGACTAGCAGGCAAGTTAAAACCTATTATTTTCTCCATTTTTGAAGAGGTTGCATAGATTGCTATTGATAGATGCCAAGGTGTGCATGTAATCCTTCTCCCACACCGCCATCGTTTAACTAAAGGGCATTATACTCACACTGTTGATCAACTGGTGGCAGTTATATGGAAGAAGCAAAAAAACAACAATTAATGTTGTTGCTTGCTTTTTTTCCAAATTAATACCTTAATATATGCACTCCTTTTCCTACTCACCCTCACCTCCTTTTATTGACGAGTATGTGGCCTCCAGAAAGTGCCTTTGCTACAGTTTGTAACTTGTTTTTTTTAATTTTTAAAGGCCGGTGTGCTTGGAGCTTGCTTTATTAAGTGCATACAAAACTACGTAGGTAAAATGTATTTCATTTAATCATCTCAACGTAGAACTAGTTACTATACTTTGTTCAAAATATCTTTTTAAAGGTTGTGTTTCCAAGACAATGTTATTGTTGCATTAAAGATTAGCAACAAGTAGCAGAAAACCTCGGCTACCTGCAGTAACAAACATGTTTAGTTTCTATATGTAACATGTAGGGATTATTAATGCTAATCTCATTAATCAAACACACATAATACAATGAATGAACATGCCAAGTTTCTGTGATGGTTAGTACTCCATGTCACCAAATCACACCCATTGACAAAACCACACCCATAGCTACCCCATCTGAACTAAACTTTCACCAGGATGTGCAGTGAGATGCCCTAATCGATCCCTGAAAGTTTAGTGAAGATCCATCCAGTGATTTGGAAGGAGTTAGAGTCCACACATACAGGCACACAGACAGACAGACAGACAGACAGACAGACAGACAGACAGACAGACAGACAGACAGACAGACAGACAGACAGACAGACAGACAGACAGAACTAAGCTTTTATACATAGTTGTGAAAAACCTGCCCTACAGGACAAATTGTGAATTATAGTAAGATACACTTCCATGTTATCAAACTCGCCCTCAAAAACAGAGAAATAATCACTACAGTTGTGTGCTTCTCTTTCCGTTTATTCTCTGCCTGCCTAGAGTTCAGTGTAATAGTTCTGGACAAAGCTACACCTTACACATCAAAGAAAGTGTCTGTGGATGCAATGTCGACATATTCTATTCATTGGGTACTTGATATGTGTACTTGCTGGACTGCCCAAGACTGGCAAGTGGGCTCTTCCTGTAGATATAAGCACGATAGTAATGAAATTCTATATGAAAAATTGCACACAAGTGAGGAAAACTCTCAGAATAATAGCAACTGAGACATTTCAATTGATGCTTGTATCTGAACCAGAATAAAGTATACTCAAAAATTTAAGTTTTCTGGATGGATGCACTAAAGTTTTTATCTTTTATTTCATTTTTTTAAATGCTGACTGAAAATAAAAAGGAAATAAAATAATACATATATATAAATCATTTTTGTTTTTTCCATACAGGGATGGCATATGGTCTGTTCCTCTCAGCTGTTTGCAACACAGAGAGTGCAGCATTGCAGGGTGCCATTGCTATGTACCTTCCCAGCATACTTTTAAGTGGTATGTAAGTTGCAGAATACAGTGCACATGCGTTATATCCAGGCCAGCCGATTTGGGGGGGGGGGGGGGGGGGGGGGTGGCATAGAAAACATCTCTAGTGAAGGAGGTTGGTAATGCATATATGAAGTGTGGACTGCATGATGGGAAATCAACAATACATTAAAAGATAATTGCTGAACTTCTGTTGCCTGTCATTACTGGGGGTGATTCCATGCGTGTTTCTTATTACAGGTGTATTGTGGCCTCTGAAGGGCATGCCTACCTGGTTGAGGTACATCAGCCTTGGGCTGCCCACCACTCTCCCAGCCGAGGCCATGAGGGGTATCATGGGCAGAGGTAAGCCTTGCTGTGCATTAAGCCTCTATATTAAAAACAAATTATTTTTTTTATTGGACATTATCTTCATGCATAATGCAGTGTTTATTAATTACTACAGTGCTTAAAATAGATCATGTTTTTTCTTTCAGGATGGGGATTGGATCATGAGATTGTAATTGTTGGGTTTTCTCTTGGTACGGGATGGTTCCTGTTGTTCCTGCTTTTGGCTGGACTCTCCTTCAGCTTGCGCTCATAAACTCCTAAAACAATATATGTACTGAGTGTCTAATCATGTGACATCGTACAAGTGCATGCTTTTTTGTATGTTGTAATAGAATAGGCTAGTAAACTGGTAGGATATCCATAATAGCAATGAATATGTTTGATAGACAAAAATGAAATACATTGTTGATAGAAGATAACTAGAGTTAAATTGCAAACATGTATAATCTATATCTAGTAGGGGGTGCATGTTTCCTATATACTCAAGGCAGGGTGGTGCAAATGATGTGGGAACTTATTGTGTGGGTTCAACGAGGTGGGCTGAGGAATGTATTAGGCAAAAAAAAATCATGGGGAGGTAGAGGGGAAGCCTATTACTTCAGTATAACCTCGGTTCATAGTGTTTTTTTCTTCCATTGAGTATGATTATCATTGCCACCAGGTCCTACAAAGGAGGCATGTGTGTGTTCCTTTCAGGGTGGTGCAAATAATATGGGATCTTTTAGTGTGGGTATAAGGTGGGGGGGGGGGGGGGGGGGGGGCAGTTTACCAGCTTGCTGAAATACTGTGCATAAAAAATAGGGACATAGGAGATCTCATTTAACTATTATTCATGTTGCTGACTGTGCATAAAGCGGGTACTTTAGCTTGTATAAGACTATTACAATGTCTAGTTTTAAAAGTTGTCAGATACTGTCCTGCACTAACTAACATGTTTAGTTTGCTTAATGTAACGTGTAGGGATTACTGACACAATCTCATTAATCAAACCAACTTGATACAATTTAATAAACATGCCAAATTTCATTGAACTTGGTTGTATGTTAGTGTTCCATGTCACAAACCACACCCATTCATAAAACTACACCCATAGCCACATGTTCTGAATGAAACTTTATGTAAATGTGCAGTGAGGTGTCCTAATCAATCCCCGAAACTTTCGTGAAGATCCCTCCAGCAGTATAGGAAGAGTTAGTCTGCACAGACAGACAAACAAATTGTGAATTATAGTAAGATAAATTGGACTAATATAATTTGTTTTTGTTAATGAGGTTTCTGACTTCAATCCTGAAAATTAGTGAAACAATTTGCACCCAGTGAAAAAAGAATTGATCTAAGATAACTGAATTCAAATGAATATGCAAATGAGTGGAATAGCAGTGGAATTGGAGTGTGTTTTAAGTGGAACAAATGAGTTGAACTAAAACTGCATGTGGTCAAGTACACCACAAAAAAAAAAACAAAACACAATTGTAAACCCAAATAGCATCAAGTTTAAACTTGTCTATATCATTTCATTGACATCACCATAATGTGTTGTTAGAAGGGCTTGCAACCATCATACAATATATTTATCCAAGCTTCGGTACCAGACAATCCTACCATTTTTATTATGACCATACTCTCAATCATTTTGATACAATTTTATCTTATTATAAATTTCCCTTTTGTGTGTTTGTTTGTTAGTGGCCTATGGACTCCTTCAGTTCCCACTGAAATTTGTTAACTTTGTTACCAATGGCCAAGAAAATGTCCAGTGAGTGTTTGTAGCTTGGTATCAATGCAAATAAAGCTTTGAATTTGCCATGAGTGGTGTATGATGAAAAATAAAGGCTACCAAAGGCAAATTAAATGACCAACCAGGCTGAAATTTTGCATGTGGTCTCCAAGTGACAAGGCGTGCATTTTTTACTACATAAGGGTGCATCAGTGGGTGTGGTTTGATCATAGCCACACCCACATGATGTTATTTTGGCTTCCCAATACAAATTTATAGACCAATCAGGCTGAAATTTGTCATATGGACTACAAGTAATGGAGTGAGTGCCATACGGGAGTGGGTGTGGTTTTTTCAAAGGCACACACCCATAGGAAGTTATTTTGCTAGCAAAAGCTAATTAAAACACCAACCAGGCCAAAATTTGGCATGTGGTATCCAAGTAACTGGGTAAGCATTATTGAACACATGTGGGTGTGTCACTGGGTGTGGTATGGTTATAGCCACACCCATAGGAAATTGTTTTGGCTGCCAAAAGCTTAATAAAGAACCAACCAAACTAAAATTTGCATGTAGTCCCCAAGTAACAGGGTGAAAATTATTAACCACATGTGGGGGTCGCAATAGGTGTGGTTTCATCATAGCCACACCCATAGGAAGTCATTTTGGCTAGAAAAAGCTAATTTAAGGACCAACCAGGCAGAAATTTGGCATGTGCTCTCCAAGTAACAGAGTGAGCGTATTAACTGCGTGTAGTTGTGTGAATGGGTGTGGTTAGGTTGTAGCCCACTCACAAGAAGTTGTTTTGGCTACCAAAAGCTAATTAGAGGACCAACTGGGCAGAAATTTGAGTAGTTTCAATAATATTTCATGTTGACATTGGCTGGTACCCAGCTATATGCTGCTAGTGACTCATAATACTCAAATTACCACAAATTTCAGTGGTTTCCTGTGTAACACTTTGCATGATGTCCTGTGTGCACTCAAATTATGTCCACTATGGAGATAGATTTTAATATTGTTTTTGTTTTTTTTTTTGTTTTTTTTTGCTTTCTTTTTTTTCTTTTCTTTTCTTTTTTAACAGTATTTCATAGTGTTTCAGTGATTTTGGGCTCTTGTGGTAGTGTTATTATACCATACCTTTGTAGATATTTCAGTGCCACTCTGGGTTAAAGAAAACACTTCATTCACTACATCAGTTCACATTGACATTATGCTACAGTGTGATGAGTGTGGTTTATGAAATTGCTGTACAGCAAGAAGTTGGAAACATGTTGGAACATCAACTGGATGGAACTTTTGCCCACACATGGATCAGTGTGCACCCAATGTTATTGTTTGTTTTTTTTTCTTCCTTTTTTCCATTAAAAAAATCATTGATTTTTGTAGCTGTATGGTTTGAATAATGTAATATCCGCCCACCCTCATCATATTTTATGTCACTGGTATGATGAGAACCAATGAATCTTATTGGAGTGGCCTAATGCAACTACCATTGAGCCCCATCTCAAAGAAGTCTGTGCTTATGAAAACAAAGAGGGAAGATTTGAAAAGTGCAAAGCTGAGAGTGGCCCATAAAGAATATTTAGGAAATACAGCATGCTTGAAGGTTATACGCATGCCACACATGCATGCATGCATGCATGCATGCACACATAATACTCGAGAATGTGGAACACTTAAACATGTCATAAAGCATATCATTGGAAATTATTTGAACTAAGCTATCATTTGGCAATAAGATTAAGGGTAGGGGTGAGTGACAACAAAGATATGGTACATATTAGATATCTCATGAATAATTAATGAGTTAGGATACTACCCCCCAAAAGAATCTTGAATGCAAAAATGAACCAATTTCCCCCTAACTATAGTGAGAGAAAAAATTCACTTCTTAAGTAAGTTCATTATGTTCATCTCTGAGCATGCCATTAAGTTGTTTCTCTGTTTTATCAAGTATATAGCTATGCATTACATACCTCTTTATGATATTCTGAAGAGACTGATATAATGTATAGTCAGTAGAGCCTCAAATAACTTACCTCTGATATAATTCTCATTTCAATAGAACAATAGAAATCATTGCTCCAAACAGAGTTCATTTGTTACTTACACAACAAACAAGACCAAGTGCCTATGTTAGAAGACATGAAAAATGAAAGTTAGAAAGCCATGATGCTTCTTGAAAATACTATTATAGGAAGTTTCTTGCTGGACAGGATATATTTTAGTTACCCATTTCCATAGTAATCAGATATAAAATATTCTGTCCCTGGTTTGCTCTTGGTTATCTGGGCTTTTCCTTCAAGAAAATGTCATGGAGATGAATTCAAATCCACTTACAAACATTACAATATAAATACATCACTAATTGAATGAAGAGTACAATTCACTAATTGAATGGAGAAAGAAAAACAAATGTGAATCACCAGATATACAAATGAAACACCCAAGGTCATGTCAGAAAATTTTTTGATGGTTATGTTGGAGACCACTGATATTTCAAATAAGGAGCAGGTATTAATCCATTTTCACTGGGTTGACAACAATTTGGAAGCACATGAAGAATTTATTAGCTTACATGAAGTAGATCAACACAACTCAAACTAGTGCATTATACTATATTAATAAGTGATGAGGTTGAATCTTTCTATAGCAATACTGAGGTTAATGTTATAATGATGCTTGTCCACATGCAAAGTTACATTAATTTCTAAGCAGATATTGATGCTGAGCCAAGAACTATCTTCACCCGCTGCTTTGGCCATGCCCTGAACTTCAGCATGCTCAAATGCAGAATGAAAAGAAGTCAAATGAAGAGTTCTTTGGATATTTTATTCCAAAATAGTTATGCTGATCAAGTAGATACTTCTATGGGAAGCATTATCACAAAATTTGAAACACCACATTACTGAGGATTCTCCTGGAATTGAACTCCTTTGCCCTAGAGGTGTAATGTGCTATCTCCTCACATCATCAACTACATAACAGTTCAAGCTGATCAGCATGGACACAAGAATAAGATGAAAGATTGTTGGTGCTGTTTCAGGAGTGAAATCATTTGAATCATTCTGCGCTGGTCTAGGGCAGTTATGTGGCAATGTTGTACTGACTGGAGTATGCCCCTTCAAAGTTAGGAAATGTCTGCCCAAAGTCAAGTGACATCTGAAAGTGGAACTAATTAATTATTCAAGAAATTCCAGACAGCATACAAAATTTTTCTTTTGCAGTTCCTGCAAGTATTTCAGGCTCAAGTGGGTGTGGCTTGAATGTCTCGCTTGCAAATGCTATAAGAGTTCATGTAGTGGTTAAATAATCCCCCCACAACTTCTTTCCATAAAAGCAAGTGCACTTTCAAAATAATTCCTTTCGAATCAGCAGATAAATTAAGTTACCACTAGAATTAATCCAAAGTTTCCTGACCACTACATAAACAATATTTTCCTTTGCGCAGTAAAATAACAAGGGAAAGGGGAGAAAGAAACATTTAATCAGATTACATACTTCTAGATTTACACATACACACATTCCTTATTGAAGGCACCCAGTAATCAATATCTCACTGTTTAACTTATTATATCACAATATAAAATCATGCATAAAGTCAGTCAAAGTTCAAATGCTCCATCAAAATGTAGGAGCTTTTTATCTTCATTTTAGGCCGAAGGCAAGTGAAGCCAAGAACAGGTAGCCGAGGATCCATCCCACACTACTCAGAGTCCCAGCCAGAACAATGCCATGGTCAAAGCCCCAACCTGATAGGAGAAATAATCAGTACATGACTGTCAACTGTCATACCCACACCCAGGACCAATTTTCAAAATCATTTCTATGTAGAGATGATGACCCATGCTGTACACTATCATACACACCTCTGCCCATGATGGCCCTTATGGCATCTGCTGGGAAAGAAGTGGGAAGGAAATAGCCGATAACCTGCAGCCACCTTGGGAGGCCCTCTCTAGGCCACCACACACCTGCAAAGAGAAACCAGAACAATTAGATGAAATAACAAAAATTTTTCTCTCAAAATTATCCCATAATTTATTCACAGACATGTCAATGTTTGAGTTTGTACCAATTTTCTGACTTTCTTCCCTTCCCTATACTATCCCTTCCCCCACACAACCCTGCTATATCATATCCATTATCTCCAACCAACACACCGCATAGGAGCATGGTGGGGAAGAGAAGGGCAAAGGAAGCCTGCAATGCTGCATCCTCTGTTTCACAAGTAGCTGAGAGGAACAAACCGAAGGCCAACCCTGCATGGAATGGAAAGAAAAACATGTAAAAGCAAACAAATATAGTTAATTATTCCTTTTATTGATTTTGATAACTGCATTCAACTTAATATGTATTAACTAAAATATCGCTTCGCCAACAATACACAGCAATCTGTATATGCTTAAAAGGAAGGGAAAGAATAGTAAGCGGTATTAACTTACCAACAACGCCTTGAAAGAAAGCCAATAAAATTAATACCCATATGGTATCTCGATCAGCTACATAAATCTGCACAACAAAAATATTGAAATAATACATCACTCATACGCATATTGTGAGAAATAGTGTATCAAAAAATTTTAATCATTGAATATCTGAAACACACACACACTGCAATAGAGGAATTGGATAAAATACACAGCATTCAATATCACTTACATCGAAGGCAAAGATTGACACGCACAGTAGCAGGACAACTTGGCCTGCGACGATGAAGGATTGGGTGCAGATCTGTGCAATGATAATCTCTGAAGCATTGACACCAGCCACCCAAGTTCTCTCAGTAAGTCCTTGCATACGCTCAACCACCAACACCACTGCACACAGTCCAATGGAAATGTAAAAGGTGATGCTGTAGACACAACATACAGTAGAAAGCACAATGAATTCAAATCCTGCATTTGTTGGTCCTCTCTGTACCAGTTTCATATTACTGTATTGTATTCTATAATATTTTGCTATACTGAACTACAGTTGTGACTTGTTCTTTTCTCATTTACTTTTATATTATCCAATGTTGAAAATAGTATTTCAATTCAACAGAAGTGGGTGAGCACCTGTTAGCCCATCAAACACAGCAGCTGTGTTAGTTGTAGAGGCAGACATGGCCCGGGAAGAACTCTTGGTCTCAGACAGGTGCTAATTAAATTAAAAACTGGATAATAAAGTTAATCTGAAGCTGAACCATCTTAATTCTCCACTCTGAAAGCATTTACTACCTATCTATTTTGTCATCTATTAAAGGATAGTCAAACAATTCTAACTTATCATGGCACCTGCTGAATAGTGCGACACAGGTTATTGAGCATATTTTCAGTAATAGTTCATTACATCGTCTAGCTCACAGTTTCAAACATCTCTCACTCCCAAGAAGTTATATTCAACTTCCCTCCTCCTCGTCCTCCCTACTGTAAATTAACTCATGCCAATTGGTTCCCATTGAAAGACTTCCTCAGTTTTCTATCTTTATTCTCGATATTTTAAAGCTTTTAAGAGACCAAGTGGTTTGCCAGGAACACCTATTATGAGGTTGCCAATCTACTAGACACACTCGTGGATATTTAACAGTCCCTTTTAAGTGTGAAGGTAAAGTTCACCTCTCTGAAGCTGCACAGGTTTGGAAAGAATCCCCCATCCCCCATATCTTTGAGAAGATTCACATACTTGAAATCTCGGTGATCATTACATGTTGCTAGTCAAGGACAGCTTGTTGAGTAATTATACACTTTAGCTTTGCCACCACCTGACCACTGACAGGCAACCACCATTTACTGCCACTTCAATTTGTGGATTCAGAGATATAGCAGGACAGTAAATCACAATGAAGGAGGCGATAAATTAAATGGCCATTCACATATTTTAAAAAATGGACAATTTTATTCCCTTGTTTCCATTGCTGTCAACTTAAAGAACAAGATATGTTCTGTTTGTCTATGACTGTATTTTTTAAAATTTTAATACACGTGAAAAAAAGCCCTGCCCTAGCACAGTATGAAGCATCTAACAAAGAGAGATATAAAAGGCAAAACTATCCAACTGAGATATCTTTCATAGCTGTTACATTCGATGTCTAAGAAGTGTGGTGGTGTGTGGTGGTGGTGGTGGTGTGTGGTGGTGGTGTGTGGTGGTGGTGGTGGTGTGTGGTGGTGGTGTGTGGTGGTGGTGGTGTGTGTGTGTGTGTGGTGGTGGTGATGTGTGTGTGTGCACTGTCATACCAGATGATCATCCCTGGGACCATAAAGTCGGTAGAGGCGAGATCCTCGTCACCTCCATACACCGGCTCTTCATCCATCTGAACAAACAAGTCAGTGGTGATACAATACACTACAGGTCATGTGACTGCTCACAATAGGTGAGGAGAGGAAGAACACATTGAAGTCAAACTCCTCCTTGCAAGCGTCTACTATTTGATCCCTGAAAACCTAGGGGAAAAGTGCAACAGGGGGGGGGGGGGGGGGGTGTGAGTTAATTGGAGGGCAACTTGTCATAAATAAGAGAACTAATGACAATGTTACACTCACACTATAGGCAGATGAAGTTTGCCTGCTGATGGTGTCTGTGATCTGGATATCTGAAACACGTATCACGGGAATCCATTAAAAAGTCAATGTGTGCACAACTAACTTAAAAATGGGGGATAAGTACAAATCAGAATATTTAATGACTGCACACTTTTACGTGAAGTATGATGCAGCTAAAGTAATGCAAAAGAATGCACCAGGAAAAAAATAGTGAAACTTCTTTACATCAATAGAAAAACATATATACAATACACAGTTGCATTGACAGATCATTTTAATGTGTTGTGTAATAGGACTGACGTCACGGGACACAACTCACTTGTAACATCACCGCGGATATGGACAGCAGACCCATCAATAGTTGTATTGGTCACAGGGCCAATAAAGGAAGGGCAGTTAGGGTTGCCGTCACACAGACGAGTAAACAGATCCACAGTGAAGTTTCTGCCAAGGTAGATGGCAGCCCAGGCTTTTCCTCTCCTCACTTCCTCAACGGCATCGTCCATTTCATCATACTCCGTCTAGAGAAGCATTATTGGTGAACCAATGCATCCAAACCCTCCATATGGAATACAGGCTTGTGTATATCTGAGTATGCTATTTTGTATACTCCACACAAGGGCATTTATGTATTTGAGGGCACACAGTACACTATGTGTGTAATCACAATGTTAACCATGATCACTGCAACCTATTGTTCTTGTTTTTCTCCAAGCTGATGGCCATAGTCCCCTGTGGTGGGGAAGACCCTCCATGTTTGTAATGTAGTAAGAGTTGGTATTTGAGGAGGTTGTCCTGTTCTATTAACTACTGCTCTATGTACAGGCATATTTGGCCTGCTAGTATTTGTATATAAGAAGATTTCTTGTAATGCAAAGACAATCAGCTATATTATGTCAAACTGAAGTTCCAGAATTTTCTATCATGGTCAAAATTAAATTCCACTCTAGTCACACAGGTTGGTAGCATCACATGTATATCTATCATTGCAATGGTCTTGCATTGACTATGTCCATGTGAGATGGTATATGCTTGAGCCACACACGTAACCACAATATTTTAACTTGAATACAGATCCCATGCCAACAGTGGATATAAGAAGAAAAAGAAAAAAAGAAGAAGAAAAATTTATATTTATATATATATATATATATATATATATAAATCTTCAGCTGGATCATAGTTACAGCTGCAACTTAATGTGAACATGGCAATAAGCAATGATTCAAATGTTTCTCTGGTATGCAAAGGGATGCATTCACAAAGGTAACTTTTGTTGCAAATCCACAGACTCCGAGAAAAGCCAGGGAAACTCTACATTGTACAACGTGAGTTACTGTTTACCAAGTCAAAAGTATCGTCATCCTGCAGCAGTGATATATAGAGGTCACCCAGAGTCGTGAAGCCTGAAAATCCTGTTGTACTGTTGCACAAGACAGAGAGGTTGAAATCACTGGAGAAGATTGCGTCGTCAGTAGTATAGGACACATTGACGTGCTTCAAGTCCCCTCCGATGGTCAGAATAAAGACGACGACCAGAAAAGCAGGACTAACAAACTGGAAGAGGAGGAGGCCAAGATTTCGGTAAATGTTGACCCAATTTTTCCAGGCTATAGCTGCAATGTTCAGGGGTTTAGGGAGGGCAGAGAGAGGGTTTGTTGTACGTCTGCCGTCGGATGGAGCCGGTTTGACTACAAGGAATATAAAAAAAACCAAACACAATGTGAGTGACTGAGTTTGCATCACTATTGATGATGTTATGAATATACCACCTACTACATAACCCAATTTAATGCAGTACTCAAGCTGGTTGAGAACACTGACCTTCAGCAAATAAACTTACCTGGCATTTGTGCATCAACCATGTGGACTGCACTTAATGTGTTCAGCAATAACTTTCCCAAAGTAAGCAAACAACCATGCACTTAATACCAAAAAGTTTACTGTTTGTGGCTAAGGCTCATTAACATGGGAACAATAGCAATCATATCAAGCACTCTACCTTAGCAGGCAAATGTATTCAGCTAACAAAACCAACTTAAGCAACTAGATAAACTACCAAAACAAACCTAAAGCACTAATGAAACAGACATGACAACAATTCCTTTCTAAGGAATGTACTGACAGAGTATTAGTAATAGGAGCATTATACACTTTCTGGTCATTTTCCAAGTGAGTATGTCACAACTATGTTAACTAGGTCCCTTAAAGGTTATAGTCTTGTTGCAAATTTTTTCTTCTCTCTTTTCGGCCTGTGTTGCTACCTGCTAAACATAGAACTAAATGATTCAGTCAAATCCCCTGCTGTAAGTCAGGATGCAAGTCAGAATGGAAAACCTCACTCATACAGGATGTGCTGGAGGTATACAGCCTCTAAAAATCATGTTCTCAAAGAGAGACACAGCGTCCTTCCATGCAATATATACATAACTTGACAATTCATTAAATGTATTTGGCCAAATACATTACAGACGAGATGGACTAACATTTCTTCTTTATCTTGGCACAGAGGGAACTTGGTTCGGTGCTCTCCTGGCTCTTCAGAAGTGGTGTAGTTTCATTGGAAGAAATACTGTCTTTCTTATCTCTGGACTCTGGTCCCTGCATGCCATACAGAATAATGTATAATAAAGAACAAACTAGGAAGGATGGGGGTATGAGATAAGGAAGCTTCAAGTCCCACATAACAAGCACCTCAGCTTTTAGCTGATAATAAAAACATTGGGATCTGTAAACAAAGCATATTGTCTGGTAAAGTATCACATAGTATCTGAAGCAATACAATTGCCTTCTGACGAATGTTTTTAAACTGCTAAGAGATGAGGTTGCATCTTATTAGCAACATTTAAGGAGAGGAGATGGAAGACTTACATTTGTGCAATCCCCATCGGAGTCCTGCTTCTTACACAGAGTCAGGAAAACGTCTTCCAGAGTCTAAAATAAAAATTTGGCAGCAAAAACATTAATGTTATAATTATCAAGACTTCAATATAGTTCATTATTTCCAAATATGATATATTTAGAACAGAACAGTATAACGATCTTTGTAGGTCAGATGGAGGAGTTCGGCTGAACTCTACAACAAACTTACACTACTGAACAGACAGAAAAAATGGTGCACTTAAGAAAATTTTTTTCAGAATTTTGAAACCAACAAATGATTCTATAAGTTTCAAATTACTTAGAAAGAGTTAGCAGACTATACTCTAATGCTCAGGACATTCAAATTCAATACAAAAATATTGTACAGTAACATTATGCCCATCTTGCACAATTGATAACTTGGGGGAAACTGATTAGCACCCAGCCCAGGTGTTCCGTATCTTTAGGCTCACATTCATCTTGTAGCGTTCTATCATGTCAGTAGGCGGCTCTTCTGCAAGCAAAATTCCATCTCTCATCATACCAACCTGGATAGTGTTGGGGAGGGGAGACAGAACATGTCAATATATAATTTTAAATAATAAACATGGGACAGGTGTGACATAATTCTACAAACCAACATCATTACCTCAAAACTCTAGCTCAACTAATGTTAAAAAACAACAACAAACAACTACAACATATATATATATATATATTTAAACGAAAAACACGCTATTATCCTGAGTAAATACAGATTATTTCCTTTGGCTATAATGAAATGAACCAAGTAAAAGGAGGCTTAACTAGTATGTAAAAAAAACAAGCATAATAGGGATACAATAATGTAGTTGACCAATGACACACGCAGTGAGTTAGGAATATAGAATTAGGCAATCAACAACTTAGGTTCAGCCTTGTTTCAAGAATTAAATGAGTAATGACCTTTTCTTATTTTCGTAGTTTTTGAAGAAACCCTATATTTTCCATTTATTAATCAATGCTCGTTTTTGTTGTTTTGTTTTGGTCACTAATTTCTATTCCTTTTTTCATAGCTCCACACCAGAGGATGACATCATTAATTAGTGATATACGTCAATAATGGAGTACACCAACGAAAACAATCATAGATCGTGATCATGGACGTAGACCAATTATAACTCTACCAGATGAGGTAGTAATACCTTACCATGTTTTATATTTGCAGGGACATGTGTAGGGATGGGCTGGATCCAATATGGCCACACCTTTTTGTGGGAATATGAGATCAGTAAAATCCATGGACCTTGAAATACACACACACAACTTGACTCTGGTAGTGATATGGGCAGCCACACTTAACCACGCCTTTTCCTGTAAGCATGTCATTACTTCCCATACAGCTGCTAACGTAACATGGTTGTGTGGGCAGATCAAAGGCAAGGTAAAGAGAGGTACAAATTCCTCTCCTTCACACTGGCCAGCTATAGTTGTTTCTTTGTTCCACTTCCATGTCTTGGATCATGTCTGGGAAAGTTTTTATTGCTATTCAGCATAATGTCCCTCCCACTACAGCATATGCATTCTTGCAATACTCATTACAAATCCAAATTTCAACTTGTTAATTAAAAGTGTTTGGCAAAACAAAAAGATACAGATTCAGAATTCAGTTACATCGAGTTTTAATTTAACTCAGACTTTTAATTTAACTCAGACTTTTAATTCATTTCAGAGAATCAGTTGGTTAATTCCCCAGTTCTAGCATTTCTTCATCATAAAACGATTTCACCTTCAATGGGAACAGTTCCTACACATTTTAGCATATGCATGACAACCTAAATGCTTAGTGCTCTGTGAATTATTTCTGTTCATGGATTTGGCAGAATCAGATTTTAAATCAGGTATAGAAGCCCCAAGCCACCTCCACCGGGTCAGAAAATGTCTGAACTTCATATGCAAACAGAAATATCAACAGGAAATGAAGGGCTGGGCTAGTTACTTAATTGAAATATACTATACTGGAGAACAGAAAATATACCAGGTGTTGCTCTGGCTAGAAATATATTCGGTATCCCTTTTCTTTTTGAACAGGACTGCCTCATCCACTTAAAGTTGGCATTCTTATGACAATAACCAGCCACTTCTGTGATCACATGATGACAGAGCACTCTCTCTCAGCACCTAATGTATTGCATCATCAGAAATCATACAATAGCTGTTGTTAGTCTCACAAAGGTCTTCTTTCACCATTGGCAATCATTTTAGTTTGTGATCATTAAGAACAACAACCAATCCAGCAGCCTGGAAAATGATATTTTTAAAACAAAAACCTTCCCTGGCATTCAAAGATCACATGTACGAAGTTTCAGCAAGATAAATACAGCTGTTTGCCCATTTCTTCCAACATATGATAAATTCTCAAGACCTATTCTATTGTTGCACGTGTAGTGATCATGCTTATCTATTTCCACAGTCCTGATAATGACATTAAGTATGCCAGGGATACATCAGCTAAAGATAACAAGTGTTAGTATAATCTTTAGACCACACTATGGAAGAAAAATTAATTTGTCTACACTTTGCAAGAACGTTGCAAAATTTTGGGAAGAAATTTCCCCCCCTTCTTTGTGTGCCTTGAAATATTCCACATTATATTTTTCTGCAATACTTATTTTATTATATATTTATTGTTTATTTGTTCACATAAATATTTGAAGGGAAAAAAAAATCTGGAAAGGGTTGGGAGTTCTAGGGAAACCCCTTTTATGAACACACGATTAAGTACCTTCTTGAGTTTTATGCTCTATTGATTTTACAGCTTCCTCTTTTTTGTTAGAGTGATCTGTGGTTTGATGATCTTTAAAAACATTTTTTTTTTTATTAACAATGAATCATTACAAAGGTCTTCCTCGCCTACCCCTCTCCACAGTGGGCAAGCTTTAGTATATATGCTCACTCATGACGTCTGAATCAAGATAAACCAACCTCTCAAACTAGCATGGTGATGATTAATATAGTTAAATGCAGTTGACACTGGTTTGCAGACCTTTAACTTGCCCATCAAATTGGCAATGGTTGTGACGTTCTTTCTAACACCGCACACCTACAGAAGAGTTCATTTATAAAACAAATGACTAATACCCAATATAGTCTGTGAAAGGCATTTTTAAAAAATTTTTTTTTATTTTTTTTATTTTTAGTGAAGGTCATCTTGACCTACCCCATGCTTCCAAATGAACCATTGAACTATAACACACAAACCTACAAAATTGTGCCAGTAGCAAAGCTTATGTGTAGAAAAAGAAGTTTAATCAAAGGAGCATGGCCGTAAGAAAGCTGACTCACAATGAACATTTATTATTGATGCAGTAAAAGGTACAAGATTAGTTCATCCAATATTTTAACAGTTATTCCAAGTGGAGAAAATGCTGCTGTCAGCAACAACAAAAAAACTGCTGATTTGCCACCAGAGGATCTAAATTGGTTAAGGTTGAGTAGTACTGAGTCTTCCTAAGAATATTTCTAAAAAAATTATAACAAAAGTTTGACTTGCTTGCATGCAAATACCTTGATATAGCTAGCTAATACATGTGGGGCCCTTACTGTGTCAGCTTGCCGAGCCTCTTCAATATAGTGAGTGGTGATCACTATAGCTGTGCCTGCGGTGGACAACTTGACCAAGTGCTCCCAGATCCTGTAGATACACACACATACACACAGAGATACACAAACACGTTTAAACAGTTCAAATGTATTGCAGCACTATAACTGCAAGAAAAGTTTCTATTATCATGTAAAAAATCCAGTGATGCTACGTCAGTACTTCACTCTTATGTGGAGAACACTTTTACCAGTAAGTCAAAATTATAACTTGTGAAGACCATATTAAAATTATGTAAGTGAATGGAGATATGAGATTCACTGCAGTGTCTCCACGCGTCAGACGATGACACTATCAACACAGCAAACATCACACAAGTTCAGGTTCACTAGCTGGCTCCCCATGGACAAATAGCACCGTTAGGTTCAATAACAACTTCATAGTTAGAATTTGATTATTCCTCCCTAGCTCACCACCAGGATTTGGTGGGACAGCGTAGTCCTTTTATGTGGGGATTCCAAAAAATTAATTCCTTATAAGCAAAGAAGATAACTACAACCTCACCAATCCATCCAAGCAAATTCAACCAAGGAATACACCCAACATCAAAGGAAAAAAAAAACAGAGGGTCATGGGATTTTGAATGTGGGCAGCTTATTGAATTGTGATGGGGAAAAAAGAGACTAATCAAATATTGAATAAATCAGTACATGTGACTTAAATGTGGGCAGCTAATATTGTGACAGGGGGGAAAAAAGAGAGTTTTATAAATAAACCAGTTTCTAAACTTCAAAAAAAAAAACCCCAAAAAAAATCGTGCTGCTGCTATTATAACAATTAACTATGCATATATGCTTGCTCTGCACTGATCAGTACACCGCTTAAAAAAAAAAAAAAAAAAAAAAAAAAAAAAAAAAAAAAAAAAAAAAAAAAAAAAGCTGTGAAATAAAGCAAACATGTCACCACTTACTTGGCGCGGAGTATGGGGTCAACACCAACAGTGGGTTCATCTAGAATCATGAGGGGAGGCTCCTGCAACATAGCCACTGCAAAGGAGAACCTTCTCTTCTGCCCTCCACTGCATGTATGTATGGATGTGCAAATATGTGTAAAATTAAGAGAACCACTTACACTAGAATATGCACATGCTTATAACAAGATTTTTGAAGTATTTTCTTCCCCTTTCCTACACAAAAACCAGTTTGTCTCAGATGTTTGTCTCAGATGTTTGTCTCAGATGTTTGTCTCAGATGTTTGTCTCAGATGTTTGTCTCAGATGTTTGTCTCAGATGTTTGTCTCAGATGTTTGTCTCAGATGTTTGTATCAGATGTTTGTATCAGATGTTTAACATGCAAAAATAGTACAAGGACTTTTCCATAGCTATTTAGTTGTAGTGCTTGGCACATCATTCTATATCATTACATGTCTGCCTCAACCTTCCCTTAGCTGGCAATGGAAGCACACAATTATCAGAACTGGCATCTTTGCGGGCAAATCATCAGGGTGTGGATTGACCCACTTCAAAATGACGATAGATAAAGAATTTGAAACATGAAATTATGGAAGCAACTGGGTGAAGTTAAAACCACTGAGGTAGATATGGTGTACAAACATCCCTCCCCCACCACAAATACTAGCTTGTAAGAGTAAGCTTACATAACTATTGCATAGACTTCCTCTCTTTTTTTTTATCTTGGAACGATAAAGGAAAAATCTTTCATTTCTAAGACAACATACACTGGATTGACCTGGGAAAGGGGGGGGGGGGGGGAACAAACCTTTACCAATGAAAGCAAGATAAGGCCAAACAATACGCTGTATCAATCAGAAAGGAATAACATATTTGAATTGATAACTTGCACAAACTTGTATTGCATTCCTAGATAAGTCACATAGTTGCTTGTTGTTTTCTCTCAGTATTTGAAGTTTAATGTGGACAAATTCTTAAAATCAAGCTCTACATAGACATTGGAAAACAGTACACAGAAACCAAATTATTATGTTGCACTTAGTAAGCTCAGTGACCTGAGAAATGAGAGAATATAAAAAATTCAATTTACACCCAAGACTTTCAGGGCTGACCAGTCAGGAAATACTTTGTGGTGTAAATTAGTGGTTTGAGGAAGATTTTATCTGTCACGTACACATTTATGTAGTGCATGTGTGTGCATTCCCTGTGTGCATGGTGTGTGCATGTTTATGTGTTCAACAGCTTCTCCCAAAACTATCAGTGTGTCCATATACCTGAAGTCATATTAGGTGGACTGTTACATGTCATGGCCAAACTTTAAGATAAGGACTATCCTGTTCTGCACTTTCACTCAAGTATTACTTACAGCATACACTGGCCTCACATTTGACAAGAAAGATGCCCAATAATCCACATCCCACACAATAACCACAACACACTACTACCAGATAAAAATCTTCCTCAACTGCTACTTCCCACCACAAAGGGCTTCCTGACTGGACAGAACACAAAACAAAGACAAGCTTGACTGTCAAAACAGATTTTGCTCTGGTTCTTCCTCTGTCCTTTATCTTCTCTTTCACACAGTAACCACAATATATCTTGAATTTCTAACCGAAGGCTGTATAAGGTTGTATGCATAACAATAGTATTAGCATATTATGTTTACATATTGAATTCATTTTGCTGGATACTAGACCAGCACTGCTTCTTTCACATTAGATTAAAATTGCATAGAATATAGAAAATGAGAGCATCCTTGTCCATTAAATTCACACACTTTACAAGTTAGGTAAGGTGTTCACACAGACAAAAAAAGGCAATGTCTAAGTCTTCTTCATTTTTTAAATTTGTTTTGACTGAAAGAGTTGTACTTTAAAGAGTTCTCTCTCAAGTCAATTTTCTTGAGAATTGGGGAATCCTAATCATAAATTATTAATATGCTAACTGAGTTAAGCTATTAAGAGTCTTTGACCAGACATAAAATCAGAAAAGTTGTTTATTTGTCTGTGAGAGTTAAAAGATTAAGTGATAAGACAACAGTTAAATTCCTTACTACAAACAAAATGGTATCTCGTATAAAAAAAACTTAACTGAACAGCATAATTTCATATCGAAGCCAGCACACGCATTCTTATTCCCCAAGATACAATACAATTCCTACTTAGGACGAAAGGAGTTCAAAGAAATAAGTCTGTTATGAGAGATACCAATGCCAATTTACCTCCTGCACTGAATTTAAGTACAGTCCCCCCCCCCCTCCCAACAAATAGTTAACATATTGGCAATTGTACTAAAAGTATGGAAGAAAATTGGGGGGGAGGGAGAAATTATGCAGGAGAAATTTGCCACAACCATTTCCAGCTATACAAATGTAGCCAATATCAAGGTATTTTCTGGGTACAGTTATAAGAAGGTCACATAGTTAAATTAACTTTTTTTTTTTAATGAAACCATAAGATTAAATTGATAAAAGCCAAACATATTAACTTCCACCCTCTGCCACAATTTGTTTATTATCCATTGCACTGGTATAAAGTTTTTATGCTGATGACAATTTTCCAGAGATATTTTCTATAACCCTTATATATATATATATATATATATATATATATATATATATATATATATATATATATATATATATATAAAGCTAAAGAATTAATACATTGCAGGAGTTCTGATTTTGTAAGGGAAGTTTCAATTAATTGTTGCAAGCTCACCATACACACCACACCGAGTTGCTCTATTTTCAAAAGATGACTCACTATTAGATGAAACTAGATTATCATCAACAGTATAATTTTTTATATATTTATTTTTAAGCCTTGCATATTGTCTGTTTCGGTAGTTAAGGATTCAGAACACCAAGTAATACCTGACTTTATATTCTATCTAAAACTGCCAGTGAGTGAAGAGGTAGCATTCTATCCCCCATCCCCACCATACTTGTTATTAATCACAGGGCTTCTTAATAACATGTTTTAAAAGGATCAATAAGGATATACCAGTTAGTGTTACGCCAACCACCGACACATACATGCCAACACTTAACAGGAGGGAAAAATTTTTTAAAAAATTATTTAATACCCAATAAATGATGAAATTATATAAAACCCAACACAATTTAAGAGAATTTTAATATTATTTTATATTACTCACAAGTTTAGGCAGTGGTCACACTATATACATAAAACTATTACTCTGACATCCTGTACTCAGGAAAAGTTGGAGGGGGGAGGACACGATTATAATAGAGAAAATATGGAATAAAATAAATAGAAGAGAGAAAATATGGAAACGAGAATGTACATCCAGTAACATCATTCATGATTTATGAATTTGACACACACCAAAAAGCAGGGTCTTCAATATTTGTAATACTGTATGGAACCAGTGTATGAGCAATTCAACAACTTAATCAAATTGAAACACACACAGTTGTAACCCATAAACCACAATTATGTTGGACAAAATTAACCAATACAAATTAGCTTCCACTGAAAACCAACCAAACAGGATGGATGAGCAATGATTTATGAAGATACTAAACAATCCTTTCACAAGACCAACCTTAGAGTCTTTATAAACTTGTGTTTAGCTGGGAGTTCCAGAAACTCAATCAAAAACTCTCTCCTTTGACGAATTTCTTTTATTTTCATTCGGTGGAGAAACCCAAAGTAGTAGAGAGTTTCACTCATGGTGAACTCGCCATACAAAGCCAACTCCTGCAATAACATAATAAAGTTATTTCTGCTGCTGCTATTATTACCAAGCTTACCTGAGGCATATAGCCTACATCTTTACCAGGAATCTGACCACTGGGAGAGCCAGGAGGCAAGCCTAAAACATCAATAGTGCCTTTTTTTAACCTGAATTGCCCCAGAATGCATCTCAGGAGAGTCGTCTTGCCACAACCACTAGCACCAAGTAGACCATAGCTGCAGCATATCCAGACACAAAGACAAAATTAAAAAAAAAAAGAAAAAAGAAAAAAAAAAGATTGGTGCACAAGAATATCTTTTTATGATACACCAGCTTCAATTACCAAAGATGAAAGCAACATGGCAACTTACATTGAGCCGTAAGGAACATCCATGTCTAGACCTTTGAGGACCTGAAAGGACCCGTAGCCCTTCACAGCTCCTCGGACTTTAACCGCTAGGTTTGCACTGTCCATCTTTTTCTTTCAGCTACAGCAGAGAGTGCCTGATTTGTGCACACCAGCGCTCTGCACCTCAGCTGCAGAAAAGGTCGGGATGACTGATCGATGCCACCTGTGCTCAGGGCCACTATCACCAAAATACGGATCAATCCTTCCTGGAGTCCACCCAACCACCACATCAAACAGCCGCACTGATTCCGTGTTTTTGCTGTGCAAGCTGTTATTTGGTGAAGGGGATAGACACATGGGCATCTGTCACTAAATGCAATTAATCTCTCCTACCACAGTCATCTCCTCCCAACCACTACATTAATATAGCTTTGAATGTTGAATAACTCCCTGTTTTTGCAGGCTTGAATTCATTAGGATCCTTGTTTTTGAATGATCATTGCTACCTTATGCCACTAGTAGTTGCTATGATTCTGCACATGATCTCTAGCTATCACAGATGAGCTCACTTTTATAAATTTGAGGGTCAGTAAGGACTTTAGTAATAATATAGGTTAAAATTCAGTAGTTGAACATGTCTTGCCAGTAAGGTGATGGTGGAGAAGATGTATTATTAAGAGAGAAGTGGAGCAAATTATTATTTCAGTTTATTATTTTCCTTTGATGCTATTTAAGTAGTCACAATCAATATATCATAACAAAATCAATTCTCATTTTTTATCTCATTTTTAACAATAATAATTCTCAGTGGTGGTGGTCTGTTAGTCCTAGAGTTTTTCTGGCCAAAATACCATTTTTGGCTTTTTTTTGTTACCATGGTAACCTTTTTGTGAAATTTTTAGCCCATGTTTTAAGTTGGGTCAAAACCTATCATCATATCGAGTTTCAGAGAAATCCACCTACGGTTTGGCTGGAATGGTGGTACAGACAGACAGACAGACAGACAGACAGACAGACAGACAGACAGACAGACAGACAGACAGACAGACAGACAGACAGACAGACAGACAATTCTTTTTTTTTCCCAGACATGCCACCTGGCATAAAACCATCTCAGTGTGGGTCTCATCCATCCCTAAAAGTTTGGTCAAAATCTAACAGAGGGATTTTGAGAAACAGACAAACATAGTTACATAGTTACATAGTCAGTTACATAGGTCTTCTAATATATATATATATATATATATATATATATATATATATATATATATATAGACATTTTAGTTGATAACTTTAAAAATAAGCACTATCTAGCTAAAATCTATTAAAAATTCAAACTTTCAAATAAATAAAATTTTCAAAATCAAAACTAACAGTCTCCCAAATTTCATATGCAGTGTGCGAACGCACATGCATATGCACATACACGCCAAGTGTGCACACACACTCATGCACACACATGTATGCATGCACCCACAGTTTAGATGACAAAGTGAATAATCCAAATATGTATCACTCTGAGAAGGATGTTTGCATATAGAGTCAGATATAACCTGCTCATTCAGCTGAAGGTCTTCATGCAGAGGCTCTCAGTAGCTTTGCATAGTAGAAAAATAGGTTGTGAGTATTTATAGGTCCCTTTTTTATTTTTGTGGTTTTTATGGTTTTTTTAATTTTTTTAATGGTTTTTATGGATTTTTTTTATGGTTTTTATGGCTACATATATCTTTGTAGCTATTAAGTTGCTATTTTTACTGGAGTCATTCTTGAGCAGATTAAGATAAATGATGAATCTCAGAAGTAGCACCTGCAAACCCAATTGATTAAAGAACTGTTCCTCATAAATATTGTGACTTCATTCCAGTGTAAAAGGGAGGAAAAGAAGGGATGTTGTTCCACTAATTTTTGGTTGTTCCACTAATTTTTGGTTTTTCCACTAATTTTTGGTTGTTCCAGGTACAGCTAATTCACTGATAACCCCATGCATTCATTCATGGATGGGATCACTGTTCACACTGCTTCCCCTATCTCTCCCATGCCCTGCTTGTTGTTGTTTGTTTGTTGTTGTTTTGAGTAGCTGCATGGCTGGAGGTAAATGAGGCTGAATTTGTCTTGTGTGGTCTCCAGTGTACTTTGACCTATTTCTGGACAGACATAAATTGGCGTAGTTTCACATCCTTAACATTGCTACATTCAATATTTTCATTCATTCATTCGTTCTTCTTTTCTTTAAAATTTTTTTATTTTATTTTGAGTGGGTGTAGTTACACATACTTAACATTGTTACTTCCAATATTTTTATAATTTCTTTTTTTCTATTTATCAATTTTTTTTATTTTTATAAATATAGCATGCTTCCTATTCCCACCTTCAATGGGCTGTGGTCACAAAGTTGTCTTTTGTAAGGGCATGTCTAACAATCTTGGTGGGCTGTGGTCAAAAAAAGGTCTTACATGAGGGCATATCTAACTTGATGACATGTCTTAAGTGAGAAAATGTCTTACAGGAGGACATGTCTTATGGGAAGATATGCTTTATGGGAGGATATGTCTTAGAGGAGGACATATCTTACAGAAGAAAATGTTTAATAAGAGGGCATATGACAGGAGGATATATCTTACTGAAGAACATTTCATATGGGAGGACATGTCTTATGGGAGAGCATATCATACAGGAGGACATCTGTGAAGCCTTCTGTATCAGTGCATAGCATAACAAGGTCTACTTGTATCAGTGGCTGAAGATGGGCTGGGCTCACAAAAGCATCTTATGAGAGGGCATGACTTAGCCTAGCTATTCGACATGTGTTGCAGACATAAGTGGTGGTTTTCTGTCATTTCAAGTTCTGTTCTTCATGTCTGTCTGGCAAACATATCTTGGAGACTTGAATGTTGTTCTTCTGCTGTCTCATTATGTAGCCACAGTGTTGGTCTGGCAGACATCTTGGAGATGTGAATGTTGTCCTTCTGTTGCCTCATGTTGTAACCACAGAGTCTGTCTGGCAGACTTATCTTGGAGACATGAATGGTGTTCTTTTGGGGACTTGAGTGGTGTTCATCTGCTGTCTCATGGTTTAGCCTCAGTGTTTGTCTGGTAGACATATCTTGGATACGTTGTGGATGTTCATCTTCATTCTCATGTTGTAATCTGAGTGTATGCCTGGCTGACATTTGTTGGAGGCATGAATGATGTTCTTCCTGTGTCTCTAGGTCTGCTGAGTGGCTGCCTGGCAGATATATTGGAGACGAAACTGGTGTTCTTCTCGAGTATTGTTCTGTGGTCTCAGCGTATTCCTGGACTGGTAGACATGTCTTGAAGATATGACTGGCATCCTTCTAGTGTCTCATGTCTTAGACTGTGTGCTGTGTTGTTGGAATTTGTTAGAAGATACAGTTAATGTTCATCTTGCATTTCACCTGACTTTACTTTTTGAGATCTTTAGGAGCTAACAGTTTTTCAACTTAGTGATGATTCTTTTTTTTTTTATTCCACTTTTAATCTATATTGAAATTAAATTAAAGTATAAATTAAAACTTTACACAATAAAATAAAATTTCCTTCTGAATCATTTGATGGAGTCATCATCCAGAATCTGCAGACCATGGATGCCACTTGGTGGCGAGTATTGGCATCTTTGTATAATATGGTCTGCAGTTTGATCCTCCATACCACACTCATGATCGCTGAAGGGACCATTCCCCATTTGTGCATGGATGAGCAGAATTGCCCAACACCAGTTCGAAGGTGGTTTAGCCTCGTCCACACTGGTCTTGGCAGAGCCAATCCCAGTGGGCGAGGTTCGGCATCAGGGATAAAAAGTGCAGTCTGGAGGCACTCTAAGTATGATCCTCCCACCATTCCTCGATGATCCTGAGAAACTGTTTTGCAGCTGGCAAAAATGGGTGCCATGATCTCAGTCACCGAGGCTGCTTGGCAGGATCTGCTAGCTTATGGTGAAGCAGATGACCTGGTACCAGTGCCAGGCAACTGAGAAATAGCATGGCCTTCCTTTGGCGAACTGAGCAGGTTGGATGTCTGCAAGGATGGGAAGGTGTTCCAATTGTGTGGGACGCAGGCATCCAGTCACTGTGCAGAGTGAGTCATTAATCGCTGTGTCAATGATACAGGTGTGTACACTGTGACACCAGACAGGTGCACATTACTCTGCTGTTGAGTACACAAGGGCCAAGGCAGCTATTTGAAAAACAGCTGCATTGGCTCCCAATCCCGACCCGGCAAGCCGCCTCATAAGGGCTACTCGTGAAGTTAATTTTCCATGTAGTGACTCAAAGTGTCGATGGTACATAAGCGACCTATCCAGTTTTACACCCATGTATGTTGGTATCTGGGTGAAGGACAGGCATTTCTGTCAAATAAAATGTTGAGCTTATGATCTGCCTCCCTGTTGTTCAGATGGAAGGCAGCCGACACCGTTTTTGACCAACTGAGCTTCAGCCACCAAGTCTGGAGGTATGCTGCTAGTGTCACAAGGTCTTGGCTAAGAACCCCTTCGAAGGCCTGCCAGTCTCCAGCAGAATACATAAAAGCAAGATTGTCTGCATAAGCAGATTTCTGCGAGACTAGATATTATATAGAAGGGGGCCAAGACCAATCCCTGTGGAATGCCGTTTTTGAAGTGTTGTAACCTGCTGTGTGTTCCACCCGCAGTGGTAAGGATAAAGCTGCAGTTTGTGACAACTCCATGATCATTATGATCATGTGCCTGTCTGGCAGCAGATGCAGAAGCTTGCAGGTGAGGCTGCATTGCCATACAGTATCATAGGTGCTGTGAGATCATCAAACACAGCACCAACATTCTTTTTTGCCAAAAAGCTCTCCTCAATGTCCTGAGTCAACAAAGTGACTTGATCTATGATTGATCTCCCATGTCAGAAACCAGCTTGCTCCCAGGGAGAAGCGAGTTGATGGTGGACTTGACACGAGCGTAGATAAGATGCTCGAAGATCTTGAAGGGGATACACAGCAAAGAGATGGGTCAATAACTCTTTGGATCCCCTGGGGGCTTATTTAGCTTAAGGATTGCTATAACTAGTGCTCTTCTCCAGATTGTGAGGATTTTGAGGTTGCGTAAGCAGGAAGATAGGATTTCACACAAGCAGGACTTCATTTCTGAGCCAGCATGGAGTACTAACTCTGGGCAGATGGAATCTGGGCCAGGAGCTTTCCCAGGCTTCAGGTGTTGGAGGGCAGACATGAGCTCTTCTATGGTGAAATCACCAGAGAGACTCTGACTGTCTGGTGTTAAGACCCTCCAGAGGTCGGACACCTCTGAGGCCACGAGTCAAGCAGATTTCTCTCACAGGGAAGATCCTGTTTCTCACGATTTGTGTTGCAATGGAATTTGCTGAAATGGGTCATTTGCGAGAGGTGCGTCTTGACCTACCTGTCAAGACTATTGAGTGTACTCCATGCTAAGTGGTCAATGGAATTGATGGCTTCATGCCACCATTCATGCCTTCACTGGTAAAGATGCGCGTCTGCGACTGGATGGGATGGATCTTTTGGCTGCTTTGATTATGGCACTGCAGAAGTCCTGATAAGCCTTCTCAATATTGGTGGTACTAGAAGATGTTAAGCTCTGTGTGGCTTCATTGGTGAGGAGGTTGTAGTGATTCCAGTCAGCCTTGAGGAAGTTCCATCACTTCACCAGTTCACTCACTTGGTGTGGGGCCACAAGTTTTGCAGTAGTGATGAGCGATGGTTGATGTTGAGAACAAAGGAAATTCTCAAGCACACATGGGTCAGGGAGCCTGTTGTCTGGTCCGGCACTCACAAAGGCCAGGTCCAGACAGTTTCAGTATTCCTGCACCCAGAGGTGAAACTAGCTGCACCCTTTGGGTCATGGAGCAGCATTAAGTTATTACTTACTGCCCACTCAACTAAACACTCTCCGTTGAATGTATTGGCTCTGTATCCCCACTGCACATGCTGGCAATTAAAATCACCAGCATATACACATGGGGATGGAAACACTGGAAGGGACATTTTTAAAAGCGTGAGGATGGAAGTTTGTAGATGTTGATGATCTTTAGTCCATCAACAGGCTCTCATGGACAAATGTTGCTAGACCATGCTTCCTGCTTGGAATTGACCCAGCTAGTGCAAAGTTTAGAATTACTAGCTTATCAACACAATTGCAATGGGTCTCCTGGAGGATGACAAGAGCCTTGGTCTTGTGGGCCAGGCTCTTGACCATGCCGATCTTGCTGGCAGTGGTCCCTTCAATGTTCAGCTGGAGCACCACTGGTTGCAAGTACTTTGCTTGTTATGAGAGTAATTACTCCCTGGGTCAAGCTGTATATGCATACCAATTTTCAGGTCTCTAGGTCCAACAGTTTGGCAGGCCACTAGGCACATAACTCAGTTATATGTACCAAATCATTGGACCTAGAGACCTGGCATCTATGCACAACTTGACCAGGGAGTAATCTGATTAATGTTATAACCTTGGGAGCCAATTTAGATGAATTTTGGTGTGAGCACTTGGGGGGAGGGGGGGGGGGGTGTGTGTGGGGGTGTGTGTGTGCATGCATGCATGCAATGGTTATTCATGATTTCATTTTAAATTGCCATAGTTTTTGTCTGTTTTTCTCTATTTTGCTGTATCTTTGGGATTTAGAAAACAGCTGGGCAGATTGAGTTGAAATTTGACGTAAAGACTTGGGGTGGGTGTGGGATGGTTTACATTTCATTAAATAATTTAGAATTGCCATATTTGGCCCATCTATATAGCCTTTTATGTTTGTACATGAACACTGAGATATATAGAACTACTGGGCTGATTGGGATGAAATTGGCATGAGTTCATAGAGTGGGTGGGGTGATTCTTACATAATAGAATGTGAATTTCAGTATTTTGCCTATCTATCTACCTTTTAGTTTGCGTGTAACTACTGGGAAGATTGGGATAAAATTTTGCATGCATAGTTGGGGTCTGTGGGGGATGCATTTGAAATAATAACAATTAGAATTACAGATTTCCAATAGCTATCTCTTTTCTTTTACTTTTCGTGTTAACTGCTTGGCTGATTGGAATAAAATGTGGACAAGGAAGGTTATTTCCTTTTACCTTCACTTTTCTACTGCAATGGGTGTTACCATGGGTGTCCAATGGGACCAGATCCAGTATGGTTATGAACTCAGCCCAACCTAATCTATCAATAAATTCTTTCACTTCTTACATAGGGTAAGGACCACTTGGGCACTCACTGCTAGTATGTATGTATGTATGTGTATATATATGTATATATATTTATATATATTTATATATATAATTATATCTATACTATAAAATGTGAGTAATCTGTCTGTCTGTGTATCTGCGATTCACACTTGAACGATTGAAGTTAGACCCACAAACCCATATATATATATATATATATGTATATATAATTATTCACCATTGGAACATTATGAGCATGTCTATATGGCCACACCCCTTTCTGTATTCAAAAAAAAAAACAAAAAAAAAAACAAAAAATAAAATAAAATAAAAATAAAAAAATAAAAAAAGTCAAAAAAATGGTACTTTGCCAGAAGAATGAATGGAGCTACAAGTCTAAAACACTGGCATGCAACACATCTTGACCCTGCAAATAACATGGGGTGGATCCCATCAGTGCCACCAGGGGAACATTATAAACATTTTAAAAAAAGCCAAAAATAGTACTTTGAGCTAAACCCACAAACCCATATATATTTAGAATCAGTGTCACAAGGGGAATGTTACAAGCATATCTATATGGCCACACCCCTTTCTGTATTCAAAAAAAAAGATGCCAAAAAGGTACCTTTCTCAGAAAAAAGAGGAACTACAGGCCTAAAACTTTGGCATGCAGACACAACTTGGGGTGGGTCCCATCTGGCCACACCTCTTCCTCTTTGTATGTGAGGCCAAAAATGTCAAAAATGGTACTTAAAAATAAAAAAAAATAAAAAAAAACACTTCGATGTAATCATATGTTCACTTTTGTATTAAAAGTCTTCATAATATCTTCAAAGCAAACATTTTAGTGACTGATGCCCATCAAAAGGTGAGCTGAAAATCTGCACATAGGGCAGGTTTTTCACTAGTATATATTAAAGTTTAGTGCTGTCTCTCTGTCCAAGTCGCAGGATTTTGAAAACTGCTGGGCCAATAGTCATGAAATTTGGTATTATTACATGATTAAATTTTCAATTGCTGTATTTTTAGAGTATCTATCTTTTTCCTATTTGTGCATAACAATGGAATTTAGAGAACCACTGGGCCTGATGGGATGAAATTTGGCATGAGCACTTGGGTTGAGTGTGGGATGGTCATTACTTAATTAAATTTTGAATTGGCATAGTCTATCTAGCTATCTTTTTCTATTTGTACATAACCACTGGGATTGAAAGAACTGATGAGTAATTAGGATGAAATCTGGCATGAGCATTTGAGACTGGTGTGGGATGGTCATTACATTTTTGAATTGCCATATTTTTGAGACTGTCTATCTATCTTTTTCTATTTGTGCATAACCACTGGGATTGAGAGAACTACTTGGCTCATTGGGATGAATTTTGGCATGAGCATTTGGGGGGGGGGGGGGGGGGGATGGTTATTGCATGATTAAATTTTAAATTGCCATATTTTTGTCTGTATCTCCATTTTGTTTTACTTTAGTCGATCAATCTACCTTTTTCTATTTATGCATAACCACTGGGATTTAGAGAACCGCAGGTCTGATTGGGATGAAATTTTGCATGAGCTCTTAGAGTGGGTGGGGGTAATCTTAATAAAATGTGCAATTGCAGTATATTGCATACCTATCTGTTTTTTTTTCTATTCGTGTGTAACCACTGGGAAGATTGCGATAAAATTTGGCATGCACAGTTGGGGTCTGTGGAGGATAGTTTTAAAATAAAAACATTAGATTTACAGATTTCCCCCTATCTCTCTCTCTCTCTTTTTGTGTTAACTGCTTGGCCAACTGGAATAAGATTTGGACAGGAAGGCTCTTTCCTTTTACCTTCATTTTCCCACTGTGATGGGCATTACCAAAGGAGGTCCAATGGGGCCAGATCCAGCATAGTTAAGAACTTAGCCCAACCTAATTTATCAATAAAGTCTTCCACTTTTTGCATAGGATAATCACCCTCAAGTCTTACCCTGGGAATTACAAAAGTCAATGCAAGGTATGATATTCAGGAACAGAAATTATGTATTCATGTAGTTAAGGGAGAGGGACCAGACTTGATGGGTAGATTAGTTAGATTATTTACAGTTACACTTGGAGAGGTTAACCACCTTGCACAGGGCACTCTCTGCTGCCTAGTATATACATATACATATATATATATATATATATATATATTATGGATATATTACGGAGAATAATGACCTTTCCAGAATTAAAGTGTGTATAAAAAAAGTTTGTTAAAATGTCAACTACAGTAATTGGCAAATGCTATTAAATTTGCTAGGATTAGTACTTACATTTCATTCACTTATATATAATGCATCTCATTAATTAGCAACAATATTCTTGAAATAGTCCACAAGCTCCAATTTTGTTCAGGATACCTAGCAATACAAAATTATTTTGTATATGATTTGAAACTAAATTAATTATATTATGTTCTTGCATATATTTTTTCCTGCCCCATCTAACTTCGTCTTCTTTTTTTTCTTTTTAGAATTGATTAATGATGTGAATTTAGAAATCAATAGTAATAATGTGAATTCAATCTTGGCATAGTCATGTAAACAGTAAATTGACATGCTGCAATGTGTTTACACGCTGACTGCCCACTCATCATTCTGATGTGCCTCTCCTGATCTGTTCTGAAACCAGATGTACAACTTCATTTCCTGATCATACAAGCCCAAAGACCCATTGCTTACGTTCACAAAGACGGACTAGTTGATTGATCTTTGCTCTCCAGTCCACTAAGTGCAACTTTCTGGTCATTAGTCAGGGACTCAGATATCTGAAACCGAGAAAACATCATCTAAGCCTGACCTGCAGTGTGTGGTGTTCCATTTCTCTCTCTCCCTCCCCTCTTTTTTCTTTAATTTTTACCCTTTTCTAGTGTAATTTTGTTATTTCATACATTTGATTGAATGAACACCTACAGCATCTTCTCTGTTTTCACATGCAAATGCCTAAACTCCATTATAAACTGACCACAGTCCATCAGGTGCACCCAGTAAGCATTTGCAGCTCCAGCTGCAATTGAAGTCTTAATAATGATAATTATAGAAAAAAGGAAAGAAAACTAAAGTACAAAAAAGGAGAAGATAACACAAAATATAACAAAAATTCTTGAATTTTGGTGACAAAGTTTGTAGTTGAGATCAAAACATCTTAAGACTTATTACTGCCTCTGTAGCACACGAGCCTAGCCTCTGTAGCACACGAGCCTAGCCTCTGTAGCACACCACGAGCCTCTGTAATGTAGCACACTCACTGCTTCACTTATCCTAGGATTCTAACCAGCAACCTACACTGTGACTGATCCAGCCAGTGTCCTTCAGCAGCTGCAAACACATCACAGTGCAACCCACCAGGCACCAGCCCCACCCAATTAAGAGAAAGAAGAGAGAAAAATTTTTAAAAATTAAATAAAAAAGAAATCCAACCATTCTGAATAGGGTTGGTAAGATCGGTTACATGTTGTGAAGATGCTGAGGGGAATAGCAGTGAACCTGAACCATTGGAGAGGTAAAGTGTAGTGAACCTGTCTTTAAATCTTTTCCCACAAACTGAATGGTAACTTTTATCTCAGCGGTCCAGTTGGGGCCAACCAGGTCTTGGCAGTGCTGCAGGTGGGCCAGTAAGAAAGCTGGAGGCAGCACGAAAAACGGGAGAAAAAGTCACGGGCAGAGACTGGGCTTAAAGTGTGGAGATGGTAAGTCCAAAGTATTGCTGTCAGATATCTGTATAACTTTTGCTGACCCTTTACCATATCATTTTAGCTCTGCATTCCTGACCATTGCTGGTCTGGAGTCATGTGGGGCATGCTCAGTGAGTGTTGGCTTGCCATTTGTTTTTGTTTGTTTGTTTGTTTACATCAAACTGAAATGGAGAGGACCAGCAATGGCATTTTAAAGGGGAGATTGTTGTGTTGGATATTTTCACTAGATGGATGCTAGCAATATGTGCATGGTGGCCACAAACTGCCTTCTCCAGAGTGTGAGACCCCATTAGTGCCAATGGCATTACACTCTATGTATTCACATTTGAAGGCATGCATGTGAGTGTTCGCTGATGATTCCGCAACGAAGAGTCTTAAATATGTAATTGTGACTAAAATGTTATGACTAACCCATATTGTAATGACAGTGAGACCCACACACCTGTCCTGCTTGCTTGAAGCAGCTGTTACTAAGTAGTCACTACCGTATCAATAGTTTGCATTGCAGTGACGTCAATCATCCAAGAACAACAATACTAATGATGTGTTTATGGTTACACAACCAGAGGGCTGAGTGTAATGTAATGATGACCCTGACCCACATCTATATGCATGTAGCATGACTACAAATCAAATCCGGCGGATTAGGACGCTCTTTCATGTTATGCACTTCACATATACATGTTCTGACTTAGAAATATGAATAGGAATCACTTTACTAATTAAGAATGACTGTTTATATTCATTTCGAGTAATTTTGAAAACTTGAGGTCTCTTAGTGTATGTAAAACTTGCTGTGAAGTTATGATGTCAACTTTCTTGACTGATTGTTGAGGCGGAATTCTCTTCAATTATGTTCTCTTGCAATTTCACTTATTCTGGGCATGCTCACTATAACTGTATTGACTAGTAGTCTTCCACTCTTGCTAGTCAGCATGTGCAGGTCACCAACACAGCAGATCATAATCTCCTTCAATGCAGCGTGTAAAGGAGCTGGTACCAACCATCTGTGTGGTGTGTCTGTTGGAAGAGACAGCGACTGATGTTGACACTTCATTATCATGTGCACTTCACATGGGAGACATAAAAGTAGTTTCTTCAACATTCTTTAGTCTGCCACATCACAAGCTTACTCTTGATAGCTTTTAGAAAAAAAAATGGGGCAGGAGGGAGAGGGATAGCGATAGCATATTGCTATGAGCATACCCTGTACTGCCAACAGCTTGCCATAGTGGAATGTCCCTTGTGTGCCTGGGAGTAAGGGGGGGGGGGGGTGTGGTATTATATTTAGGGCAAAAGAACAATTGCAAAATTTGCTTCTGCCAGCACCACATTTTTTGTCAATGAGTGTCATATTGTTAACCACCCTTTACCCTCCCAATAGCAGTGATGGAATAGCCTGCTCACATGTGTTGTATTGGTAGGTATCTACCAGTGATCAAGTTCCTGTTCCACGACTCCTCTAGTATTGTATGACATGTCGGGAGTGTACTGGTCCTGTGTGAACACTTGCTCTGTTCTCTAGCCACGCTTGTCTGTGTGAGCGTGGACTTGAACATGATGTCATAATATATGGTTACAGGAGGTGTGTGTGTGTGTGTGTGTGTGTGTGTGTGTGTGTGTGTGTGTGTGTGTGTGTGTGTGTGCGTGTGCGTGTGTGTGTGTGTGTGTGAGTGAGCTATACTAAATCCTTGCTTGTCTGGATGATTGCAAAAAAATCGACCTGTGTGTGTGTGTGTGTGTGTGTGTGTGTGTGTGTGTGTGTGTGTGTGTGTGTGTGTGTGTGTGTGTGTGTGTGTGTGTGTGTGTGTGTGTGTGTGTGTGTGTGTGTGTGTGTGTGTGTGTGTGTGTGTGTGTGTGTGTGTGTGTTAATTTACAGACTGTATTTAATGCCCTCGGGGAGTTGGTTAATATATTTCATTTGGTGGCAGCATTATGATGCATTATTTAGTAAAGAGTATTGTGTTTTATTAGAAAAAAAAAGTTTGTTCACAAAGTGGACTACACTTAAGTGAGTGGCTCTGCTAGCTAGATTAGCTATGCTTGCATTCTGGTAAGACATGGTAGTGCTTTCTGAACAGTCAGGCACTATAGCAAGTTAAATGATCCTTACCAATTCAAATTGGATTCACCAATCATTTCATGGAATGAACTCAGTAAATGATTAATACTTTTGAATTCAACTGATAAAGGGTCATTTAACTTGTGGTCAACATGGGTGCTATCTCATTTCCTTTATTCTTCCAAAAATCAACCACTTTAGTTTTTGGCATAGAACTTATTTTCTTTGTAACAATACCAAGCCAATTTCCTAGTGAAGATTTGGATACACATAATTCAATATTGGCTATTGCCCAAGGCTTGTTCAAGAATGTTCATGACCAAAGATTGCGTTTATAGCTTCACTAAATGTGGGTGTGGCAAATGCATGCTCTTGAGTGCAGCAGGCTCAGCTTATTTCACAAAGCATTGCTAGATTCATCGAACCATGATTCCTAAAGTTACCTGGTTGCATATCCGGCAAATGGTCCAGTTAAAAAATATATATTTCAATCTCAACTAGCCCTTAAATGTTGTCAATCATTTGATATTTAGCAATAAGTAACATGGATCTGGCTATGATCAGTGGAAGTATGAGTTGATTCATAGCATTTCTTCTTGCAGGTCAAAGTGTAGTTCCTGGGAAAACTCTAGTGCGTCAGCGAGGAACCAGGTTCCATCCTGGATTAAACGTAATCAGTGAATGACATGCTTTTCCAGTTTGAAACATGACTTACAATTGCTATTTGTTCCAATGCTTCATGTAGGTTGGTATGGGGCGTGACCACACTCTGTACTCACTGGTGGATGGCTCTGTCAAGTTCACGAGAGAGGCCAGGAGACTGGCCCCCAAAATAAAAGGAATGAAATGGCACAAGAAGCCATGGAAGAAATTTGTGAACGTAATGCGAACTCCTCCACTTCAACCAGTTATTTTGCAGAAACTAATTTAGCATTGCCTATTGGCTATCAAATTAACTTTGGTAATAGTATTTGTGATTTAACTAACATTCTTTTGGGCTATACAGTTTGAAGAGTGACTAATTAATTTTTGTTTTAACTCTCTCAAAATGTGTTTCTTTTTTTTTTCTTTTTTTTTTAACCAATTTTTTCGATTATTGTATTCCTCAACTTATTGCATGAGATGCCAGCCTTCCCTGCCCTTTGATTTATTTCTTTCAAGTACAGTATAGTACAGTACAGTCAAGTACAGTCAAGTACAGTCAAGTACAGTCAAGTACAGTATAGTGCAGTACAGTCAAGTACGTAAGCAGGATCTATACAATGCCCTCTTCTCTTTTTTTTGTTGTTCACGTGTTTTCTGGCTGGTCATTCAAGGCTGTGAGTGCCCCAATTGTGGTTTAACTGTCTTGGTGCAGAACAGATGTGAGGGTGGAGGATTAGACCATCACCCACACCAATTGCTGACTTCTGAAGATGTGCATGCATGAATAGCATTCTGTTGATGTCTGTATTCAGAAAAATCTATTCAAACTCCTACAAATCTTAATGAACTACTTTCAGTGTCAACCTTGCTACAGACAAGGGGCACCATGCTCACGAATAAAGACTTATCTATATGGCTTATGTTATCATGCACATTGTGTCTGTCTTGTGTTGACTGTCCCAGATGAACATCAGGAAGTGGTTTGCTTATTGTAACAGGTGTTCCACTGATCTGTTAATTTAGAGCACACTACAACTTCTCTCCTCTCCCCACAAATGCAGCCCTTGATTCAGCCAATGGAAGGTGGAGGAGTAAATGCACAGCCTTATCAGATCATACCAGTACCAGCCCAGGCTAACTCACACCAAATTCTTCAGATACACCATATCATGTTTCTCAATTTGAGGCTCAATGCAAGCATTCCAAACAACCCCCAACCCAAAAGGAGCCGGTGCTAAATTGAAATATCTGTATCTATATATATATGTGTGTGTGTGTGTGTGTATGTGTGTGTGTGTATATATATATATATATATATTAGAAGACCTATGTAACTGACTGTGTAACTATGTTCGTCCGTTTCTCAAAATCCCTCTGTTAGATTTTGACCAAACTTTTAGGGATGGAGGAGACCCACCCTGAGATGGTTTTATGCCAGGTGGCATGTCTGGGAAAATACAGAATTTGTCTGTCTGTCTGTCTGTCTGTCTGTCTGTCTGTCTGTCTGTCTGTCTGTCTGTCTGTCTGTCTGTACTATCATTCCGGCCAAACCAGTAGGTGGATTTCTCTGAAACTCGGCATGATGGTAGGTTTTGACCCAACTTAAAACATGGGCTAAAAAATTTTTTTCCCCCGCAAAATGGTTACCATGGTAACAAGAAAAAGCCAAAAATGGTATTTTTTTTGCCAGAAAAACCATTGGAGTTAGAGATCTAAAACTGGATATGAATATATAACTTCACTCTTGGAGTAACATGGGCTATATCCCACCTGGCCACACCTCTTCCTTTCTCAGTGTAAGGCTATTAAAGCCAAAAATGGTATTTCAGAAAAATTACTTTAACCAAGATTATATTGATTCTATATATATATATATATATATATATATATAGAATCAATATAGTCTGAGGAATGTTTTAAGCACATTTATATGACCACAACCACTTCTGTTTTCGTGTCAGGCCCAAAAGAGGACAAAAATGGTACTTTGGCCAAACAAACCCTTGGAGTGATAGATTTGATATATGGTTTGTATACTCAACTTTGACTATACTGTTTAATGTTAAAATTGGCCGCTGGTATACGCTGCTAATGTCTGTTCCCATGCTAATGTCTGTTCCCGCTGACTTGAGCCCCCTGAAGTCAGCGGGAAGTCAGAGTGATAGTGCATGCTTGAGCCTATTAACTTCGCCAAAAGAGGTTTATAGTATGTTTGCGCCAAAAGAGGTTTAAAGTATGTTTGCGCCAAAAAAAGGTTTAAAGTATGTTTGCGCCAAAAAACAACAACAAACACACCCACAATAACCCATTTTGGTTGTACCATGTGAAGGATGTAGTTTTTCCAAGGTTTGCAACTTGCACTTGTAAGGCATCCCAGGCTTTTAAGGCTCCTAAGGCTTCTCTCGGAACTTCTGAACTTCTTAACTGATAAGTAAGCTGTGTTATCGTAGTCTTTAATCATGCAAAAACTGTTAGCTAATGTCAATGCTTGCATTTTTGTTGCTGTGGCTGGTTGTTGTTGTTTGTTGTGGCTGGTTGTTGTTTGCTGTGGCTGGTTGCTGTTAGTTGATGTTTGCTGTGGCTGGTTGTTGTTTGCTGTGGCTGGTTGTTGTTGTTTGCTGTGGCTGGTTGTTGTTTGCTGTGGCTGATTGCTGTGCCAGGTTGTTGTTGTTTGCTGTGGCTGGTTGTTGTTTGCTGTGGCTGGCTTTTGTTAGTTGCTGTGGCTGGCTTTTGTTAGTTGCTGTGGCTGGCTTTTGTTAGTTGCTGTGGCTGGTTGTTGCTTTATTTTTGTGATAAAACAAAACAGTATAAACAATGGTGTTAAAATGTGCATTAAATAATATATGCAATACAGTGCTGTTATTATCATTATTATTCTCATCACTTTATTGTTTGCTATATATATATATATATATATATATATATATATATATATATATATATATATATATATATATATATATATATATCAAATAAAGTTGGTATTTCTCTCTCTGGGCAAGGACCCTCTTCCTCTGGAGGTCAATTGAGGAGTGCAAGGAAGAAGCCAGGAAGAGGCATATGTTTGACTTCCCAGTCCAAACATATCCTCACCTCTGTTAGTAGCTATTTTGAAGAAGAGAAGTAAACTGGGAAACTCATGAAGACTAGACCACTGGACAGAGCAGCAATGGCAATAGGAATTTCTGAGGCTAAAATTAAAAGAATCTACAAGATGATGACTGAAGATAAAGAAATACTTACTCCAACTAACGATACATTAAATCAAGAATTATAATTAACCCTAGCTCATTTGACAAAGAAGCTATACGACAGACTCTACACAGTTTTCATGCATCTTATATTTAGCTACTTACACCTCATCATTTGTCCACTAATTTATGTATCTCACAATTGGTTTTTGCTATTGATTTCATTTCCCATGTATTCAACAAAAGTTAAAAAAGAAGAAAAAGTTTGTTTTTTCCTCTGAATATCTTTTTTTATTATATTCTTCATTTGTCTTACACAAGTTTATTCATTCATTGAAATGATAAGTAACACACAAAAGAAGTAATGAATATACAGAAATATGTAGTACAGAAGTAAAATAAACTACTTAATGATAAGCGATTTGTATGTGACAAACTTGGCTATCTTTAACAGGCATGGTATGTCCCTGGAACAAATTGCAAAAAACATAGATATAGCCTTCCTTGCTCTTCTTGACCAACTTCTTGAAGTTGGACATTTCATCACTGCACTTGAAATGATTGACATGATATGAACAACAGACCTTTACTTTCAGTCACTTCAGCCTTGAGCAGAGGGAGAAGTTATTACAAGGTATAAGTTTACCTGGAGTTAGAATCCAGCTGAAACAAAGATGAATCAATTCTGTGCTTCTTTTTATGTACTCCACTCCTGAAGAACTTAGAGTTCTGCAGTGGACGTTAGCCTCCCTGGGATATTTTTGTGCTTGCATTCCATATGGTCAATTAAACCTAAGCTAACTTTTCCTAGGGGTGGTTAACTTCTTCAGGAATAGTACCAAAAGAATGTCTGGAGCGTCATAAATCTGTTGGTCCTTGAAATCGTAAGTTTCCCTGGGGCTCAACTCAGCGCGAACAGACTTTAGTATTTTATAAAGTAATGTCTAAATTGAAGTAATTTCATCTCTTTCACAACAATTCTGTACCAAAAATTGACCACACAACCATCAAAGTAGTTGAATATTTATATCACAATTCCTGAGGGTCAGTTGGAGGTTCAGTGTTGGTGTAGGACAGGGAGATGGACCTGGAGGTTTCACTATGAACAAATAACAGTATAAAATTAGGAAGGCATTAATAATTTTGGGAGGAAATTCATTACGTTCCCAGTTGGTGTAACATTGGTCAAGGACAAAGCAATCAGCACAGGGTGGCCGTTCCTACAAATTGAACAGTAGGGACCTAATTGCAAGTCATGGGTGGGAAGTCAACAAGTGTAAACCCAAATAATTTAGAGTACATTAATATCCCTTCAGTAGATTGAAAAAACAAAACAAACTAACTAATACAAAAAAAAATTATAGTAATAAAAAAATAAAAAAATATATCAAGCTATTATTAGACCATTACATCACTGGAAACAGCTGTAGTTATAATTTATGAGATCCCTTCATGTTTGGGAGGAGTTTATGTGTAGGAATTTCTAACCTTCTAAATATATCAAGCTATTATTAGACCATTACATCACTGGAAACAGCTGTAGTTATAATTTGTGAGATCCCTTCATGTTTGGGAGGAGTTAATGTGTAGGAATTTCTAACCTTCTTCAATCAGTCTGCTGTACTGACCCAACATCCAAATAAACAATAAGCCCTGACACAATATTCACACACCAGCAACTGTCAAAGGAGAGAAGTTGTGGATCTGAACAATTACTGCATAAGCAGATCATTAAACTTCCACTCAAAAAGTAAAATTTGGGGGGGAGAGAGAATTCCATTGATACCGAACAGGATTAATAAGTGATTGCCCAAGACCATTAAATAAAATTTTGGGTGTGAGATAATCACATAGCATCAACTCTATTGGCATATAACATTCATAAAATATTGTCTGTGCAGTGCATGGTGTGTCCGTGTGTGTGTACATGGTGTCTGTCTGTGTGTGCATGGTGTCTGTCTGTGTGTGCATGAGTGTTGGCTCTGTGACTTGATGCAAACCAGTCAGCCTCAATCTCCAGAAAGTGCTGCCATATCTATAACATAAAATTTTTTTACACATATAAATGTGCTATTACTATATCTTAGCATGTGAACCTTTGATTTATAAAATTACACATAATAATAATATTAACATTTTGAAACAAAAGAAGAATTTTATATCAAAAAAAAAAAAAAAAAAAAAAAAAAAAAAAAAAAAAAAAAAAGAGAGAGAGAGAGAGAGAGAAGTAAATTATCATATACCTGTTGATGGCCAGGATGCAATGCTGAGACACATGGAACACAGGGATTGTATATGTTGCTATGCAAGTGCTTTCAATTACTGCAAATATATGCAGCATAAGCCCCTTTGCAACACTGTCAAGAAGCATCTTTAGTAGAAGGAGAGCATCACATTGTGTAAGTCGAGCTGCATGCAGTTAGGCATGACTGACTGGAAGTCTGTGTATAGCCTTGAATAGTAGTATCTCCAGTTGATAATTGGCAATTTTCAGTTCTGATTTGATAGGTTCATCATTTCATAGGTTTTCATTTCATAGAGTTGACATTTATAGGTGCTAGTGAAAAACCCGCCCTATGGGCAGTTTTTCGGCCCCACCTTTGATGAGCTGTAGTCACAAGTGTCTGCTTTGAAGACATATGTTGTAGAATTTTAAAATTAAGGTGAACATGTGATGAGGTCAAAGTGCTTTTTTGGAAGTACCAGTTTTGACATATTTAGCCTTACATACAAAGAAAGAAGTGTGGCCAAATGGGATCCACCCCATGTTATTCGCAGAGCCAAGTTGTGTCTACACGTCAAAGTTTTAGGCCTGCAGCTCCATTAATTTTTCAGGCAAAAGTATCATTTTTGTCCTTTTTTTGAGGTATGTATTTGCACAAGTAACATAAAGATGCTTATTATTATTATTATTATTATTATTTTTTTAGTATTAGAAAGATTCTTTACACTTTAATCTTAAAAAAGAAAAAAAGAAAGAAAAAAAAAAGAAAGAAAAAAAAAGAGCATACTTAAAAGTTTGGACATGGCAGAGTAGGATAACAATAACACTATATCCTTGGCAAAGCTGGTATACAATTATATCCTAGACAACGCTGTTATATCTATTAGTATTAGATTAACTGCACAAACAACAACAATGAAAATTAAGGACTACTCTACCCATGTAGGTTAGATTTAGAAGACCCTTTACCAAATCAAATTAGTCTCCAACTATATATATTATTTTATGGTGAGCTATGATTGGTATTCTACCTTATTATCTGATTTAAATTGCTAACAGGTATTTTCCTTTATTATTTCAGTCAATCGAATATAGTCACTAATTTTAAAACAGAACTTCTTTGTCTTGTATAATTGTATAATAGTGTGCTCACACTGTGAATAGTACGACATGAACTCTTACCAAACCATCCACTTACCTCAATTGCCTTAAAGTGCTGAAACAGCAGACTTTACCAACAGTCATTGTGGGCGTGGAACTCCCATAAGTGGTGGCGGTGGTGGACGATTGCCTACTGTCAATATAACACAAAAAAAGATCAGCAAATATAATGGTGCAAGAACGGTAACCAAAAAAAAAAAAAAAAAATAATAATAATAATAATAATAAAATAAATAAAAATGAATAAATAAAAAAAGGAAGCATAATTTAAAACAGGAAAATTGCAAATCCATGTACTCTTACTTGGTGGAGGTGGTGTAGGTCTGAAGCCAGGGGGCCCTTGAGGAAACCTGGGCTGAGAGCCGTGGGGCTGTGGTAGCAGGGGCCTTGGGGGAATGCCCGAAGGGGGAGGAGGACGAGGAAGAAGACCACCAGATTGTAGAGGTCCCCGAGGAAGTCCCTGAGGGCGCATTGGGGGCACGCCTTGAGGGGGTCCCTGTGCACGATGTCCTTGAGGGGGCCCCTGCGGAGGAGGTCCGTGGGGAGGAAGACCTTGAGGAGGTCTGTGTGGAGGCGGTCCCTGAGGAGGAGGGCCCTGTGGAGGGGGTCCCTGCGGAGGAGGGCCGTGTGGAGGGGGTCCCTGATGAGGGGGACCGTGTGAAGGGGGTCCCTGCGGAGGACCACGTGGAGGGGGTCCTTGATGAGGGGGGCCATGTGGAGGGGGTCCCTGCGGAGGAGGGCCATGTGGAGGGGGCCCCTGATGAGGGGGTCCCTGTGGAGGGGGCCCAAGCCGTGGCTGGCCTTGAGCTGGTGGGCCTCTCGGGGGCTGCATCCCCTGAGCAGCAGGAGGACCTTGAGTGGGGGGAGGAGGTCTTTGAAGTGAGCCAAGGGAGGGAAGAGAACCCTGAGGGGGACCTTGCAGAGGCGGTGCTCCCTGTGGTGGCCCTCGCGGCGGGAGGAACTCCCGAGGGGCCCCCTGCATCATATGTTGCTGATTGTGAGGGCCTCCTTGCTGTGAAGGCAGTCCACGTGGAAGAGGCATGAGTCCTTGAGCTGGAGGGGCTGGTCGTTGCTGCTGCTGGTGCGGAGCAGGAAGGGGGAGGGAGTGAGGAGGAGGTGGCTCGTGGTGTGGCTGGGTCATGGGCAGAGCCATAGGCATGTGTGGCATACGCATCATGTGAGGTGGGGGCATGGCCATGTTCATGTGCTGGTTCATCACAGGGGGAGGGGCCATACCTGCACAAACACACAGAAACAAAGGCTATCATGACGTATTTTGTTTAGAGACATGGCTATTTAAAAAACTGTTCCTGATCAACTGCTTCTAGATAGATTCACTCACTCACACAAAGCAATTTATGCGGTGATAGCTCACTATGAAGTATTTGCTCAGCATAAAAATCACTACGTTTATTAAAGACCACACACTTTCCCACCCAACCCACCCATTGCCATAGCGCCCATGGGTGGTGCCATGAATGGTGGAGGCAGGGCCATCACTGGAGGGGCAATCGGAGGAGCATCTGCAAAGAGCTGGTGAGGTCGATCAATCTGTGTGAGAGGGTTCTGGGCGGCCAGCATGCGCTCGGCTGCAGATCCGTGTCTCTCTCCCTTGGCGTCCTTCTTGAAGGCGTAGGAGACGCTGATGGCTCTGTTGCAGAGATGCTGGCCGTTCATGGCTTCAATGGCAGCATCGCTGGAATCAAAGCTGGCGTAATTCACAAATGCAAATCCTTTGGAGTTGCCGCTGTCAGGGTCTCGCATTATCTGGGCAGGAGAAGGGCATCAAGATAGCATCTGTACAAGATTACTCTCCAATAGTGGGAGTCAGCATATCTGGGGATAGCAACTCTTTACCAAAAATTAGCTCTAGTTCCCAGTGTTGCCTGGAATGATTGTAATTCAATGGAATGACTATAAGTGAATATGAGGGAGCTCAATTTTGAATTTAGTTTTATTTTTGAATGCCACCTGTATAGGTTCCAAAGATACTTGTATGGGTCACACTCGGACATCCAGAAGGGTTTACCTTAGGGAAAAGATAAGATATAAAGTGGGTTGGAAGGGGGAAAAAAGAGAGAAAGATGTGCTTTCATGGGACTCCAGCAGTATCAAACTCTAGCTTAGGGAGCAGATATTGTGCTCATTTAACATTCAAACATGTGGACGTAGTTATTTGTGGGCTCAGAGAGAGAGGGAGTATTAATGTTACGCAATTGAACTTGCAGTCAAGTGTGTGAACAGGATTGGTAAACAAAGGGGGAAAGTAGGAGATGGAAGTGGGGGGGGGGGGGTGTGTGTGTGTGGAAGAAATGGATTAGGAATCTACTGCTGCTCATCCTTCCCCTTCATTGTTCTGAGAATATCTGGATAGCAGATACTTTCCCTATTTGGATAAAAATCAGGAGAAAAAAGGCATGGTTAACATGTCTGCTGATCTTAGGAGTGAGTGTCCTTGGGGAGGATTGGGGGGATTTGCTGAGATTCCATACTAATCATCATTACATTTCTGTGGATGTGTAAGGAAATGTCACAAGTCAGATGTCTGGAGCGTGGTCGGAAGAAAAAAAACCCTTGCCTAATCTCCAGGTTACATCAATACAGAATAATTATCTTGCAACAAAAGATTAGCACAAATTAGCTAAAGCATGTCCAATAGCAACTTATTCAGGAGAGCTGCAATTGTAGGACAAAAATGCAATGTGACAAAATTTACATTCCTCCTCATGTACCTTTGGAGTCTGAAGGATAACACCAAAAGCACTGAAAATGTCGTAGAGCAATTTTTCATCGATCTCTGTGTCAAGATTTCCAATGAATACATTAGCCCCTACATCCAAGTTCTTGGTATTAGAAGCCGCCTACATAAAAAGGAAGACAAGAAAGTTGTACACTGATATTTTGCAAACTAATTTTCCACTCACTTTGTTGACACGGATAGGTTTGCCATACACCTTAATCATATTCATGATTTTGATGGCATAATCAGCATCATCTTCACCCATAAACTCCACAAAGCCATAACTTTGGTGCTGCTGTGTGATCCTATCACGTGGCATGTGCACATTTACTGCAGGTGAAAAGACACCTCAGTAACTTCACAGGTCTTTAAACACATCCCTACCCACCAACTGGTCCAGCCTGCACAAAGAGCTCCCATAGCATATTCTCTGTAACTTGAGTGTCCAGTCCTCCAACATACACAGTGGCATCTGCAGGAAGGTTAGGCGCGTATTAGATGAATTAAAGAACAGATAGTGCCAATGCACATTTAGTACCTTGGTTCCTCTCCTGTATTGGACCAGAAGACATAGCTGACTCAGGTTAATACATTAGTAGTGCGCACTTATTAAAATATCTTGGCTTGACAGCGCTAGACCACGTGGAGAGGAGGAGGTATGAAGAAGGTTAGGGCTTGTGGTGTTCAGAGATTTTCAGAACCTTTAGTTGCTAAATGGCTACTACTTTTGAAAGAAACCAGCTGGGTGGAGCTGTTTGACCCCATAGTTAAACCCATACACTCGGCAAGCCAGCTGAAAGCTGTGAAAGAGGTAGGGAATAGCTACACTTAGCTTGAAGCTTTCCAGGAGTTGTCAAGCTTCCTTGGCTTTTTACCTTTCTCAGATTGAACTTGAGCTAAAGAAGGAGCGGTTGAAAGGTTGTGATGTCTTATTGGGAGTGTTGGTAGAACTACACTCAGTGTGTGGATCCAGGCATCCTCTCCAGCGAGCAGTTAGCAGGTAACCTTCATCTGGAAGTTTGCGTTAGCTAGCCTCCCAGTAGAGGAAGTTATACTAATCCCACCCTTCCATACACTCACACTCTGATTGTCATTCAAGCACACACAAATTATATCTTTGCATCACAACCAGCAGATTGTGGTGCTGTGTAACTAGCGTTTAATAGATTATGCTTTTTTTTTTTAAATTTGGTAAAGGGTATATGAGATGAAATGATCACATCCAAATCATAACCTCCATGATTTGAGTTGAAGCTACTATGCACCCTTGTATGTCAAGAAACACATCAACTTGCATTGAATTAGATCTTCTAATATAATTTTTTTTTCATTAATGGTAGTAGAGAATACAATTTGTACCTTCTGCTCCTGATTTCTAACAATTCACCACTTTTTTATGGTTTCCAAAAATTTAAGCAGAAAAACAAACATGCAATTAGTTCATTTTGTTGGGGGGGGGGGGGTGTGACAGAGATCCTGAAGTTATCAACCCTCCCAACGTTAGTCAAATGTCAAACCTCTCTCGGAAGCCCACACCACTTGATGAACTTGCATTTTCCACTAGATATTAAAAAAAAAAAAAAAAAAAATTCATATCCCTCTTTCCCCACTGCAATTTTTTTTCTTCTTTTCATTTTACCCACAATAAAAAAATTCATGGTCTTGGATACAATGGTGGGAGGGAGCCACAGCTTTATCTTATGTGGGAGATAGGTTACCCTTATGATCATTCCTTATGTACTATTAATTTTTAAAAAATAATATAGAAAGTAATGTTACTGGTCTCATGTGGTTCTATGGCTCTACTCATAACTCCATTTATGGTTTTTAAGTAGAACAGACCAGGGCAGACTCAAAACAGCCGCAGTGGGAATCTTGTAATAGTTTATTAGCTTAATCACAGAGAATGTTTGAGATTACCATAACACACATTAACCATCAATAGTTCAAAATTTATTTTATGTACTATGACATGCCAATATTCATTTGTCTCTGTGTAATAAAATAACCTCAAATTCAGTAGCCTTGTGCAATTCCAAGCACCTCTGTGATTCACATGTGCAGTACACCAAGTCTGTGGTCTGCACAACAGCATGCAAGACTTTGGATGTGGAGGTGGACCATGTGTTCTTATTACCACCTGATCATGCAGCATGCTCCAGAAGCTGCCCAGTGCCCAACAGCAAGCTGCAGTAGTTAGGCTGGTGTCCACTACATTACATCATCTCATACCACATCCTGACCACCTGCTGGAGGGACATGCAGAGGAGAATGACCACAAGGCTGAAGGAGACACAGCTGCATCCATTATCCATGTGGAGAGACTGTTCATATACCTGAGCTCCTTGTTAGAAAACTTTGCTCTTGGGAAAACAGGTCTCAAATGTCAGTTGCCATTGGGTAAGCATGGACAGTGGGGAAAAAAGGATGTGATGTTTTGGGGTTTTCTTTTTTTATGTTATTTATTTTATTTATTTTTTTTATGATTTGTTTCTTTTTTTTTTTTTTTTAGTACTGGCATTCTGTTCTGCTGCCCTAAATCACTGCAACTGTGTCTCCCTGAAGTGAGGAAACTAATAGAGAAATAATGTGACCACATTGAATGCACTATTACGTGGTTGGGAAAGCATGCTGGTAGTGATGGTAACCTCCCGCCCTCCCTGTTATTGAGTTGTATTGTTATTGTTGGGGTGGGGACTTTTGGCTATTTTCTTACTGCCGTAACTTTCCTGGAGTGCTGTTGACCATTGAATTCAGCCAATCCCAAGAAGCTTTAAACCATCTCCCTATGCATGACCCCTGCACAGCCACAGTTGCTATCACATTATATCATCAATGTCTATATTTCTCTCCCTGTGCAGAGAAAGGTGTGGTTTAAATGTATTGGTGGGTTCCCTGAAGATCACCATGAAGCTACTCCACACATTCTCCCCAGATTTCTTCCATATCGTTCTTCAAGAGAGTTTCTGGTCACCAGAGAAACTGTCAGTTATCGCTGAAGACAGAACAAACTGGGCTGAAGCAAAACTTTTAGTGATCTCCAGGATTTGTGAAGGATTGTTGACAAGAGGTCAGTGCCATTCTATCCTTGATACTTGCAACACCTTTCCTCTCCACCTCTTCCTCTCTGTGCAACATGTTGCTGTTGTGTTGCTCCACAGAATTGGTTCCTCACGATCATGTGTTGGCTGCCTCCATGCTCCTAGTGGTGGTCGCCAACATCACTGATTTCTCCCCTCTTCTCCCCCATACCTCCATTACGTCTTCTATCAACCGCTGGATTGGGCTCGAAGGTATGACTCCATTCTCGATACTCTCTCTCTATCATGCCTTCTTGGCCCAGCTCTCTGTGTCCGTGTTGAGTAATGTGACATTGGAGGACAAGCCTCTCCTCTTGACTGTCTTCTACCGAGTGTGTGATCTACTTGATGGGTACATGAAGTGATTTGGCAGTGACTGTTAACTCTTTCATATATTTATAAATGTAATATATTTTCCCCTCTCTCCTTCTCTCTGCCTTTTTAGGTTCTCTGAGTCTAGTGAGCGATGTATTGCCTCTAGTACTCTAACCCTTTGGAGTGGAGTTGCCAAGTGATGAGATAGTTCTTATGATTTGCTGTGTGATGCTAATTGTGTGTGTGTGTGTGTGTGTGTGTGTGTGTGTGTGTGTGTGTGTGTGTGTGTGTGTGTGTGTGTGTGTGTGTGTGTGTGTGTGTGTGTGTGTGTGTGTGTGTGTGTTTTACGGTGCATTAGGGAGTGTCTGCTTAAAGGTGAGGGAGATTCCCTTGTTACCCAAGCCCTGTGCCCAACTGGTGAGGTTATATCCACTTTACTGCGATACGTTTGGTCTCTCTGGGAGGATCCTGTGGATGTAGGTTGTTTAATGACCCCTTTACCATTCAAGTATAATTTTGCTGCTATTTCCCCCCACCTTCCATTACCGCCTTTTCTCTCTTGAAGGGAATCAGGCATCAGTGTAGGGAGCAATTTGAGAATATGATATCCATCTACCAGCTGCTTGATCCAGGTATGCCTTACTACATATAGATATGTACTAGATTACTAAATTGCTTCCTAGAATATTGTTTTTCGGTTACTAAATTGTAATATTAGATTAACTTCTAGATTACTGATGTGATAGATTAGTTTGTCTCTTCTCTCTCTGTTTATTATCGGTGGCACCCTTAGATAAGATATTTGATATTGCTGAGAGTTTGCTGGCCCTTGAGTCTCCAACAAGAGGAAAGTTTGTCTTCCTTGTGTCCTTGGCACCTCACATCTCCATAAAGCAGCTGGTGTCAGCTTTTCCTGCCCTCCCAACTGATTTGCTCTCAGTTATGGGCCACCAATCCCTGGCCTGTCATGTAAGCTAAAACCAGAATGTACTTTCCTTTTAATGCTAATTAATATGCATACTGTCATGTTATATATTCCATGTTTAGGGGCTATACTAAATTAATATTGTTAATATTAATTTATGTAACTATGGAAATTAATTTATGAATACGTAATAATTCTTCACTTTCCACATTACAGACATAACTATTATCTGATCAGATTTGAGATGTTAATTGTACAAAACGGGTTTATATAATTTGATTAATACCTTATCTGTGTTACTGTTTATTTTCTGCCTTTTGTAACTAGGCAGGTGACCTCTGGACCAAGCTGGTGGGCCTTCACTGGAAGGAGAACTGTGAGAGTGCAGAAGGTCGTGCAGCTTGGGCTGATGTAAGCAAGCAGATTATATTGACACTCCTTGCTAAGGACTTCGTTGAATGCATATGTTAATTTGATTACTGGTTCTGGTCTTCACCTAATGATCGTGTTATGATGACTTCTCTCCTGCTTGAGAGTTGGTGTTTCTCACGTTGCTGGTGACCCAACAAACTTAGCTCGGTTTCTTGCATAATGCCTTATGCCCTGTGTGCATGGTACCCATGTTATCCCTTACCAAATATACCAAAATAGATTCGCAAGTCACCCCTTTGATGGTTGAACTGTCTGTATTTTGTTGTGTCTGAGGATCGTAGTGTGAACCATTCTTTACAGACTTTGTGTCCTCACAATTTAAAGCTCTTAAGCTGCTGCCTATTTAAACTTTTGTTGTCCTTATCTTTCTGACTTGCTTACTTCAATCCATAATCTCCAATCCTGAGCCTTCAGTAAATGCTGATGGAAGGATGTGGTGTATGTGCCTGCTAGTTGACCATTAGATATAATTACCTCGTTAGTAGGTAAGAGGTTGTTGACTGTTGCCATCATGTCATAAACTATTTGCGTTTACAAATTCTTTAATTGAAATGTTTTATTCTTTGCGGTCCTATTCAGTATCAGAATTGACAAAGATAACAATTAAACTAACACACACACATCATGATCAATGCATGGTGTTGTGTGTTAGTTATTTCATTTGTTCACTGTTGGTATTAAATCTCATCTCTCTCCCTGCATCCTAGATATGGGTTCTGGCTCTGTTGGAGAACATGTGTACTTGCCCCCCTCTGGCTAGAGGACACATTACACAGGTACTCCATGCTCTATTATCTTGGTGCTAATTCCACACCAAGTGTTTTGTACATGTTTTTGTGGTCTGTCTGTCTTTGTGATCAGCACTGTTTACCAGCTGTGTTCCATTCCAATGATTGCTGCATGGAGTATATCACTCACAAGCTTGAGAGCTTCAACTTCTCCTCAGGTAATGTCGCTGCACATGTGAGTTAGCTCAGAGCATTACTGGTGAGGCCACATGGATGTCGCTATTTTGTCACTTTTAATACTAATGGGCATGTATGTATTCAGTATTGCTATGGATGATCCAGTGACATTAACGTGATTGTCAAACTATAGGTTATATAGGGAAGCAACTAAACAACAAAAAATAACTGGTTTGAAGATGGAGGAATTGATATGGGGCCGTTTATATTTAGCACTCAGCAAATGCAACTGGGCATGCTCATGGAGTAGGAACTAATAAATTTGGTGTTTAGGTCCTGAATAGACTAACTGTTTTGATGAATCGTGAGGTTGATGTTGTGTTATCTCTAGAGAGTTGTGTAGCCACTCACTTGGCCTGCCTGAGGAGTGCCAGAGCTGCATGCAAGAACTTTGTGCCTTCCTTTGAGGCAATTGACGCCATCTTTAAGTCCTCCATGCATCACTCTGAGGAGCAGGTGAGAAGATAAAGGGTAGCCATTGTCACCTGTAGGTACATCTCTCTGTAGAGGTCGAAGCACACTTATGACACCATATGACTGTTGATGTGGTTATATGATGTTAATGCATCTGTGTTGATTGTAATTATATTCTCTGACTAATGGCTTTACATAACCTCATATATCTATGACGACTGCATAACAACTAAATTATGCTAGGCAACATGTGGGTATGGTGGGGGTTTGTGATCTAGTTTGTGATCTAGTTTGTGATCTAGTTTGTGATCTAGTTTGTGATCTAGTTTGTAGCTTCCACAAACTAGCTTCCATGGAGGTCGTGGGAAACACACCTATGCTAATACTCCACCCATTAGTGTAGTCGGCCATTGGTTGATGGAATGAGTGTAATTTGCTGGGAGCAAGTACCGGTGGGTGGTGGAAATGGGTGTGATTTGCTTTGGTATGTTAACATCAGAAGAGTTTGGTTTCAACTTTTCCACCTGCGAAACGCCAGGCCAAACCAAGCCAAGTGTCTGTATATGGTTGTTTGATATTAGTTATATGATTTTGTTGCTTTGTGGCAAGTTATTTAAGCTTTGTTGAAAGTATATATCTAATAAACACCATGCTTTGTGATACCTTGCACGGAGAACCTGACTTTTTTACATTTCCCTTTCCAGTGATGGAAATAATAAATGTGCCTTAACCTCTCACCTATATCACTGTCCACTATGGATGACCATGTTAACCCCAAAAGAAGAAATTTCACCAGTAAGGGTATCAGACACATCCCAAGTAATATCTTATGGGGTAGTTTAGTGTGAGACCACACCTTTCTGTAGTGACATGTCCCATCCCTCTATGCTGACATCAGCATTTCCTCCACTCCATTCTAATATTATTCCAGTGGTCTCCGTGGTGTGTGATCATGGCACAAGTGCCAGGCTTACTCTGGCAGCTGCTTCTCTTGCCTCTCATTGCAGGTCCGCATTTACGCACTCTCCATGATTTGCGAGTGTCTGAAGACCACAGAAGCCCCTCCCCTCTCACAACTTCCCCTACTGCTGCATTTTGTTGAAGTGAATGGGAACAGCCAGTCTACAGGATTCCGGCCACCCATCCTCACGTGCTACAAGAAGGTGAGGCCCTTGTCTTGCCATACCTTACCCATCTTCCACCCCCTTCCCCCCCCCCCCCCCCCCCCACCTACATGTTGCCCTGATTATCTTTGAGTGTGACTATCTTTGCTTGCATATGTCTGTCAGTTTCTTCTGGAAATGTTTGGTCCCCTCATATCCAACTCGTGATTTGTTGTTGTTTGTTTGTGTGTTGTATGGGTGTCAGATCCTTCTCAGAATCAGAGACAGCTCATATTCTCTTCTCAAGTCGCAACAAAAGAGGCGTGGCTCTGATCCCAAAGAATTGATAGAACAATACAAGGTTTTCTATTTTAGGAATTTATTTACTTATTTATTTTTTTAATTTTTTTTTTACTAAATTTATTTTTACTACGCTATTATAATTATTAAGTATTAATGTTACATGAGTATATTTATTATTCCATTTTTTCCCTCGCTTGCTTGCTTTTAGTTAAGAGTTATTCTTCTTTTTTTTTTGCTTGGTGTTTTTTTTTTTTTTTTTTTTGTGTGTTTTTTTGTTGTTTTTTTGTTGTTTGGTGAGGGGAGTTGGTGGCAGCCTCCATCATCAGTAAAATACTGTTTATTGGTAGTAGTAGTAGTAGCCAAAGTTTTATACTTTAAAAAAATTTTTTTTAAATGATATCCATGTACAAACACTTATATGAGAAAATGAATGTATATCTAAGAGGAACCAAAACACTTTTTTAAAAATATAATGGCCCTTTGAATTCTTGAGGTATTACATTCAAACTATTGTTATCGATTTAGGATTTATATAAAAACAAGAAATAAAAATTATCAGATGAAAGCCACTGAGTTGAAGTACCTTAAAATGTACTCTGATATCATAGAAATGATCACATAGCCAGGAAAGGTTTGGGGGGTGGGGGGGGGGGGGGGGGGGGGGGGGAAGGGGTAGGATAATCAAATAATTTGAGGTGGGGAGGAGAGGGGGGGGTTTGTACACACATGCTGAAATATGTAGTTGATGTTCTGTTATATCAAATGTGCAGATCTTCCTCCAGGATTTGCTGGATCAACAGTTCAGACATCTTCATCCTCTTTCTTCCTATCAGAGAAGAACCTTCTCTCTCTCCATCCTCCAATTGTTGGCACTGTGCTTCCCTTCATCTCCCCCTCCTGAAATCACCCCATCACCCTCCCCTGTGTTCGTCTTCTCTCTGGCGGTATCTGACCACCAAGCCTCTTGCCTGCTGGTGGCGGAACTGAGGGACCCCTATGAGGCCAACCGCAAAATATGCTTGGAGCTTTTGCAAGACATCCCCACAAACAAAATAGGCCTGTCTGTACGTCACATAAGCATTCCGTCTATATTCATTCCATGTTGTTACATTTGGTGTATGTTTGTGGCAGCATAGAAGACGTCCATTGTGGAGATGTTTGTCTCACGCTACCTCTCTCTTGTCAACATGCCAAAGTCGGTCAGCTGTTCGTCAGCATGTTGCTTGCTAAAGCTCATGATGTTTCACTGCCATTCTCTCTTTAACCATCTCTTATTCCAAGCACTGAGCAAAGGTAAGACCTGTAGTTCTTCTCCTTGTTCTTCATCTCCCTATGTATTGCCTCTTCCCTTGTTGCCTCTAATCTCAGACCTTCCACTCGTCGTGGTGGAACAGCCTCTCTCAGAAGACCCTCTTTCCATCGCCACCCTCAAGCTTCTCTGCCAACTGCTGGACTCACACATATCCTTGGCTAGAGCTGACCTGGCGACTGCATCCGTGCGCTCCCCCATGTACGGTGTGGTCCAGAGCATGTGTGCTGTCATAGAGCAGGGGTTGTCTGCCTCCAACAACGTCAACTGCAGACGTCACTTTGGTGGTTCTGTGATGAGCCGCATTGTGCTCCTCTGCGAGTCTCTCTCAGACATTGTCTCTCCCATCGTCTGCAGCAGCAGCCCTGAGGGCTTCTTCCCAGACACTGCTGGTCCGCGGCATAAAGACACTGTGGAGTTTTCCCCTGTAAGGCTGCCCTCTGTGTCTGGCAACGCTCAGTCTCTCCTTCTCTGCTGTTGGCACACAATGAAGGAAGTCTCACTTTTGCTCGGAATTCTTGTTGAGAACTTTAGTCACGATCAGGTCGTGGAGGATGCAGATGCAGTTCTCTCAGAGGGTCAAGTAAGCTAGGGGTTAATGCTAGTATCATGGACATCCTAAGGGTTAATGTTTATATCATGGCTGTTGTAGAGTGTAACTTCAATATACATTCTATTGGAGGTAGTCATGGTAAATTTTTTATCTTTGGGGGGGGGGGGGGGGATTTTCAAGTGTGTTCATGAAGGAGTATATTTTATTTTCATTCAGATGGATACCATAGCTGCCATCTTCATCCACCAACTGACTGAGGCGCGGCACCGTGGTGCTTTTGAGATGGCCCACACTGGCTTCTCCAAGCTATGCCGTGCGCTGTGGAGCAGTCCTATTCCGGACATGAGCAAGAAACCCAGGGCTTGGGTGGGTGACCTCTTGGACTCTTTGCAGTCGTCCTCAGTGGCTAAACTACTGACAGTAACTCGGAGAAGTGCAGGCCTTCCGTTCTTTGTGCAAGTACGTTTCCTGTTGTATGTTTGTGGTCACCAAAGTCATATCAGAATTGTGATTGCATAATAAAACTCCTTTACCTCCCTCTTATGCCCGCAGGGTATTTTGGCGGTCGAGGTCTCCCTCGCTGGTAGACCCTGTTTGAAATCCACCATGAAAGTTCTCTTGAAGGTGGCACATAACACTATCGTCTGTAAAGTATCTGGTGCACCGTGTGACTTGAGATCTGAGTCTGCAGAGATGACGGTTGCCACACAACCGGCAGCTGTTCATGCTCTCAACATACTCAGGGCACTCTACAGGGACTCCAAACTTGGGGAGCATGTGATGCAGTTCATACCTGAGGGTGTGGTTCTGGCCATCTCCGGGTATGGAGCCCAACTCTGGCCTGTGAGGAGAGCAAGCTGCATGCTAAATAGTTTAGTGTTTGATGTTCATTTTATGTTGTTGTTTATTTAATTATTGTTTGTTTGTTATTCTGAAACTCTAATAAGGTGAGAAACTCGTCCAACCTACTTTTTATGGCGCTGGTTCTGAGGATCTTTGGAGCCAAGCGAGTCATGGATGAACATTCTATGGAGAACAAAATGACTGCCCGAGAATTCTTTGCCAGATTCCCTAGTCTCCATGGCTACTTGCTGGAACAGCTACAAATGAACACAGAAATACTAATAGCGGATAGAAGTCAAGGGTAAAGCAATGTGGTAAGAGTGTAGTGTGCTGTTCTTATATTTATTGTTGTTGTAGCTCCCTTCAGCCATCCCTGTTGCCTTTGCTTCTCCTACTCTCAAGGCTGTATCCCTCTCATTTGGATGAAGCTAACTCACCCACTGGACTTGCCCCATTCATCCCACTACTCATCAGGTGCAGTGCCACGCCCCCACTCCCTCCAATAACGCATCACCAACAGCTGCTCATGTTGTGTGGTCAAGATCTTAGTCTTGTTGTGTCTGACCCAACCAGGCATGTGTGTCATGTGTGCATTCTAGCATGTCTTCCTGTGGTATCAACACTTTTGCTCTCCAGAGGAAACAAGTTGTCATTCGTGATTCTCAATGAATTCATGAGCACTGCACACACAGTATATAAACAAGCCAATTATAAAGGTGGAAAGCTTTTAACATTTGCTGCTATAGTTTGATGTATTTTTTATGTTAATTCCTGCAATGTTCTGGGGAAAATTTTGAATAGTTGTGTAGTGTTGCTATATAAGCTGTGATCTTGTTGATGAATTTTCTGAGAATTGGTTCCCAGAGAACCTTTGCCAACTACCTCCATGTGTTGACTGCTCATGATTGCACAGGATTCTGTTCTTCCTCACCTGCTGCAGCCCCTCAAGCAGCATTTGAGGTCTGTGATGATGTGCATGAACAAAAAATAGAAATGTCTTGTTCCAACACACAAAGCAATGAACTGACAAGCACCCAAGACTGTGAGTTTGGAGAAGAACTAGCAGCATGGACGATCAGTTCTAACAACACACTGGCTTCCACTGTGTCCATTTGCTATTAATCCACCAAACTTGATCATTGTACCGCCTGCCATACTCACTCCGGGTATTCTGGTCTTTCCCGATGGCTCTCTTACATGTGACATTGCTGGAATCATCTCTACTAGAATATCTTTTGCAACCTTGATTTTCATAGTAGATGATGATGGTTAGGACTTCAATAATGTGTAACTTCAGATATCACCCCTATTCTGTTCTTATATCCCACATTAAATTATTCGGCAAATTCTATGCTCATTTTGACATTTTGATTATTTTGGACACATTATGTCATCCATATACTCTGCACTTTATTACATTTTTATTTTTTTTCTTAAAGCAATGTTGTTCAAATATTTTGGTGAACTGTTGAACAGGAAATGTAGTACATATTATCTTATGGTTTATACCTCTTCCATGCTTACCCCCTTGTCTGTCTGCTCCACCTCTCACTCTCTCCTCCACAGATGTACCTGCTGCTCGGTGTGGAAGACTCGTGTGCTAGTGGCACGCACCATCTCCCTCATGCTCACAGAACACAACTGCTGGTCAATCCTGTACCGTGTGTACAAACTCATGGACAGCAAAGACCAGAATTCCCTGCACGGACTTCTCCTGGTGGCTAGCAGGTCGGTACAGGACAGGAAGGGACTGCTAGCTCATACCAGCAATGGAGGGAAGTCAGTTCTCTGCCGTGTGTTTGAACTTCACCTTGGAAGCTTGTGGATTGGTAAAAGGTATCTGTGCTGACTGTGAGCATGTGCATTTGCGTGTAGATGTTTATTTACTTGTCTTATTTATGATGTTGTTGTTTTGCCATGTGAAGTTGCAATGGCTGTCCTATTACTCGAAGTCTGTATCTTGAGATACTCGTCTCCTTGCTGGAGTCACAGGATCTCTTAAAGTTTCTTAAGAGCAGCCAAGAACTCTTGTCAACACTAAGTTCACTGTCTCTCAATGTTGTGGACATCGGCAGTGAATGCCTGAAAACTTGGACATTACCCTCGTCTCAAATCAGTCCAATTTCTCAGGAAGAAGTGTTGCTGCCAAGCATGAAGCTTATTCTCCGACTTAGCACAGAACAGTTGTTGGTCACTGTACAGGATGCCTATCAGATGTTCTCAGCTGTTCTCCAGAGTTCCATGTCAGAGATCACTCAAGCGTGTGCACTGGACTGCATCGTATCACTGGAAAAAAATTGTGGTTTGTCTGAAGGATGTTTCGTGGAGCTACTGCAACATTTGGTCCACCAAGAGCATGACTCAGATTTGCTGATCATGGTACAAATGTTACTCAGTTTGTTACTGTTCTTTTTTTAAAAATTTTATCGCCAACACCTCATTCAGGTTTACAGTGAATTAGCCTTAAGACTGACCAGCGCTGAACTAAAAACGGAACAGCATATGGAGGTGGGTGGATGTTAAAAAAATAAATAAATAAATTCTCTAATCTTATAACTTCATTAATATCACACAGATGTTGTCCAGAGCTTATCATTTGTTCCAAAGGAGTACATACAGGTGAATACAAGGTCACATGACTGATCATATGACCATATCACCACATGTTGCAGGATTGAATTCAGGGTTGTTTTGATCAAGTTCATATCAACATTACTTTTGTTTCTCCACAATACCAGCGACACTGCTCTGCAGGTGAGGAAGTATGGGTCTATAGCCATGAACGTATGACTCATGTTACATGACACACACACACACACACACACACACACACACACACACACACACACACACACACACACACACACACACACACACACACACACACACACACACACACACATACACACACGCACGCACGCACGCATGGGCACACACACACACACACACCAGTACCTAGAAGGTCTCTTTCAGTCTTACAAGACACTGATTGTCCCGACTCAGGCCGACCAGCTGCGTCTAGCTGTGGCCACCCATGTGCTTGACTTGTGGCCGCTGGTGCTGGCTTGGAGGGAAGTGGGGGCAGAGGTGGTGATCCTCTGCTGCCAGGTGGTGGTGGGTGTGCTGCAGGACCCAGACACTGATGTGCGGGTGGGTGTGGCCACTTCTGTGGCCAGACTCCTGCGAGGTGAGGTGGTGTGTGAGAGATTATTTAGTTGTTCCACCAATTAACTCTGCTTAATTCACTGCTACACCCGACAAATGGCAGGGCCAATTATGACCTCATATATAGTTTAAGGCTAATAAATTATTTATGTTAAACTCTCAATCAGCAATATCTGAGCATGCCCAGTGGTTTTTCTTACTAATATATCAATTTTTTGGTAGGGGAAGCATGAGCTCATCAAGTTTTATAGACTTTCTTTGAGGTTGTGCTTGGTCGTGTTATATAGTGGGCTCTTTGAAACAGCCATACCTTACCTCAAGTAAAACTATTAACAAAATCACTGTTAATACAATTGTGTACAGTGTGCTTTTATTATTTTTTAATGAATTATTTATAATAATTTTTATACACAATATCTATTTTATAATAGAAGTTTTGGCTTCTATTTACTGTACAGGAAATGAAGGAGTAAAAGTTCAGCTACTTCTGACCATTACTCTGATTGCCGCTGAAATTAGAAGACATGCTCAGTTGGCTCAAACTTAGGAGACATGGCTCAGTTGGCTCCAACTTAGAAGACATGCTCAGTTGGCTCCAACTTAGAAGACATGCTCAGTTGGCTCCAACTTAGAAGACATGCTCAGTTGGCTCAAACTTAGAAGATATGCTCAGTTGGCTCAAACTAAGGAGACATGCTCAGTTGGCTCAAATTTAGGAGACATGCTCAGTTGGCTCAAACTTAGAAGACATGCTCAGTTGGCTCAAACTAAGGAGACATGCTCAGTTGGCTCAAACTAAGGAGACATGCTCAGTTGGCTCAAACTTAAAAGACATGCTCAGTTGGCTCAAACTAAGGAGACATGCTCAGTTGGCTCAAACTAAGGAGACATGCTCAGTTGGCTCAAACTTAGAAGACATGCTCAGTTGGCTCAAACTTAAAAGACATGCTCAGTTGGCTCAAACTTAGGAGACATGCTCAGTTGGCTCAAACTTAGAAGACATGCTCAGTTGGCTCAAACTTAGAAGACATGCTCAGTTGGCTCAAACTAAGGAGACATGCTCAGTTGGCTCAAACTAAGGAGACATGCTCAGTTGGCTCAAACTTAGAAGACATGCTCAGTTGGCTCAAACTTAGGAGACATGCTCAGTTGGCTCAAACTTAGGAGACATGGCTCAGTTGGCTCAAACTTAGAAGACATGCTCAGTTGGCTCAAACTTAGGAGACATGCTCAGTTGGCTCAAACTAAGGAGACATGCTCAGTTGGCTCAAACTTAGAAGACATGCTCAGTTGGCTCAAACTAAGGAGACATGCTCAGTTGGCTCAAACTTAGGACATAACACCTTTTGTTGTTGTGGGGGTGGGGGGCAGGGGGAAAGAGATACTTCTATATAAAGAAGTGGCCATTAGGGCAGATTTTTCATATATAATTTAAATAACAATTACCAGACAGAATGCAAGTTATATATAAGAGAGCTGACTTTGAGATGGTCCACACTATCCAACTTATATTATTAGCTCCAAAACCACAATAATATAAAAGTGGCATCAAGAATTAGTTGTTTGTCTCTCTAGACGCATCCCCATTCTCAATGTGGTCATGCATGATGCAGCTTTAGTTCCATACACCTTCTCCCTTCCCATTGTTAATCTTTGCGAGTGTGAAATGAAAGATCTCTCTGACGAAGGTGGGTGATAAAACTAACTCACCCATCATCCCTCACACAAAAAATAAACAAACGAGTAATAATAACTAATAACTAGCTGCTCCAGCCTTGACCATGTACTATGATTGTAATCTGATCACAGATATGAAATGCTGTGACTTCCACTCCCTCAATCCAACCTCTGCCATGAAGTTCTTTTTGGTTTCCCTTCCTCGTCTCCTCCCAGGAAGAGTGGACACCTGCTTCAAGCTCCTCATCTCCCTTCTTCCTCAGACGTCCTCCATCTCAGATGCGGAGCCTGCAACCAACTTCCTGTTTGATGAAGACCCAGTGAACAGCTACGAGGAGAAGGTAGTGCTGATGGAGTGTGTGGCAGAGAGCCTGCAGACGCTTCTGGCTGAGAACCAAGACAGCGCCACAAGGCTGAGGAGTGAGCTCCTGAAGTGCCTGCCGGAGGAGAGGGGAGAGGTGGCTAGAACTTCTCTCAGCTTGTCACGGTGGGAGAGGCCTCGTAGTCACCTCCGTCAGATGATGAATAAGCTTCTTCGTCCTGTTGTGGAAGAACCCATACAGAAAGCGTAGATATGGGAATGCGATGAGAAAAATTCAGTTAACATGTGCACACTTGATTACAAATAACATGGAAACATTCTCTTTCTTCTGATTCATCAAGCACATGAAGGATTTCTTTAAAAAAAATAATACATTTTTTTAAAGGTGGTATTTTTTTAGTTCATGTTGAAGTGTGTATATATACTGTTCTGTGTTCTCAGTTGTTTGTTATTGAAATTATTTTTAAATAATATTATTATTTCTTTAAATCTTTAATTTCAAACAAATAATTATTTATTATTTTTTTGTTTACTAGGGCTCAAAAGTATACTTGTCTTCTTGAATTTATGCATAACTAAATTTGTTGCAATGATGTATTATAATTTGCTGAATTCCAGCTATTTATAATACTTAAATTTATTGTATAATTTATTTCCTTTTAAATCGAATATTTTAATTGGTTGAACTAAGGTCAACTTATCTGAAATAGGTATAAGGACACATCCATGCTGTGTGTGCATGCATGTGTGATGTCTGCTGACCCTAACTAGTATTGTACTGCCTGTGCAAAAGGCTCAGTGACATGCTTAAATACAGTGACTTCTAATAGTTGCAAGAAGATGATCAAACATACGATCAAAACAGTAAATCGGTTGCCATATTGGGAAAATATAATAATTTCTTGTGTTATGCTAAACATCTCAGTCATGTCAAGGTGGAGCCTGTAGACGAATTTAAATCTCAACATGGCGTTCTGTGATATATTCTGCTCAGACAATTCATTAATCTTAATGCATGTCGGACTATCCTCCAGTGATGTAGATACCTAATGTTATGTCGTAATTGTTTTTCTGCTTCCGTAATTCGGCCAACACCTGGGCCGGTGTGCTACCACTGGGCATGCCCATAGCATCTCTCAAGTGAGGACACTCGGTGAGCATGAATGGGTTGTACTTGAGCTCTTCTGATAAGATTGAAGGCACCTTGGCAAATGGAAGAAGAATCAAAAGGTTATTAGTGATCAATACATGCAGGCAATTTTAGCAGTAGCTAGTGCTCTCCCTCACTCACTGTGGACAGCTCTCGGTCTCTCTGTTGCCTCACCCACTGCCACTTGGTCTGAATAGAAGAGAGAAGGAAATGCTCATACATATACACACGAGAATATATGCTGATTAATAGTTTAAATAATGCACACATGAAGTCCGAGGGTTGCTAGTCATATTCATATGATATGATGAATCAATATGGGAGTTCTCTTCAGCCTGCATGTTTAGCAGAAGCCATGACTGCTGCTATTCCTCACCCTGGACAGCTGCCTAGCATTGTGGCCACCACTAGGCCAGAGCTTACTTGTATTGCAGTGTTGGAGGGAAGCAGCTGCAATGCAAACTTGACATTCCTCAGTGTGTACTCGTGTCCTGGGAGAGCATGGAAGTTGGGGCAGACACATTGAGGCTTGTCATGGTCAGTTCTGTCTCACACCACTCACCTGGAAATATCAATGTGTTCTTGGGCAAATTCTTCACCTTTGTGATGGAGTCAAGCATAGTCTCTGCTGTCCCTTCATACAGTTTCCCTGCATTTGGGGGGAGGGAACAAATCAAACATATGCAATGATGAATTTAGGACATCCATGCCTTAACTCACTTCCTCACCTACTTCATACTATAGAATTAAGTGGGGTTTTAAAAATTTTTACGACGTCGCTGCATGCACTAACATCATTTGTGCATTAATCAAGTGTAAACTATCTTATCTCTAGACTCTTATACAATCCTTCCCTCCGTGCGTGTGCACACACACGCACACACACACACACACACACACACACACACACACACACACACACACACACACACACACACACACACACACACACACACACACACACCAGTGACAGTAACTCATTCCATCCTTGCAAATCACACACCACACTCTCTCACTCAAGACTTACATCCTCACACTCACCAAGGCCACAGATGAAGATGTGGTCGCCACTAAACAAGCATGGAGGCTCATTCTCCAACACGTACACCACATGGCCTGCATGGAATCAGAATAGAATTACAACAAACCACATATGGAGCACTGCAATACTACCTGTAGTCATGGTAAAGGCAAGGAAATACAAACAAAACATAGGTGCTTGAGAATCTAATAAAAATTGGTATTTTGTAACTAACACCATAACATCTACTACCAGAAGGAAAACAGCAACAAACAGCAACCGTAAATCTGAGTTAGCTCAAGTTTAGCTTTCTAGTGCATATAGAACTTACACCATAGTAATCCTGACCCATCAGTGTGCAATGCAATGTTTATCTCAGTTTGTTCGTCTCACATCAGTCATCCTGTCGTAAGCTACACTACACTACACTGTAAATAGACTTCTGCACCTGAAGATCTAATTTGGGATCAATATCCAGCAATTTTGATTTGCTTGTTTGTTGTTTTCTTTCTAACATTTGATGCTAATCTTTTTTTAGAGTTGATATTATGAGTTTGAATACATGTTTCAAGTTGTGAAGATAATTCTGTGATCATTGTAGAGGCAAAATAGAATGATCTATTCTTCTACACTACCCCTTGGTCACGATGAATTCAATTATAATTTCACAACTATTATCAAGGTAACATTCTCAATAAAGTCAAACTTACAAACAGAACTTATAAGTCAAAACCTATATCCAAATAGAGAGCATGTCTAAAATAAGTTTCTCTATTAGATTTATTAGAGATACAGTTCCAAAACAAAACAAAACAAAACAAAACAAAACAAAACAAAACAAAACAAAAAAAAAACTGAACACACAAAACAATAACTAATTAACGCTCCTTTTTGTACCAGTAATCAACATAATACTATCACACAATCCATTTGTCACTACAAAATGTTTGTTCTTACATGTCAGGATCAACTTACCTGACAGTCTATGGGTTTGTCAGTAATGAAACAGAGTCATCACAAAAAGAAAGCACTATTCTTGCAACTGTGGAAACTGAACACAAGTTTAGTTTTGTAACAACTGTATTTTATTTGTTACAGATTAAACTGGTTTGTATCCCTATTCTGTTGATGATATGGGTGTGGTTATAAGTATGGTAAATTGGTGGAGATATTACAAGAGAAAAATAATTCATATATGAATGAAGGTCTACATGCCTGCATGTTATGAAAAGCCAATTTGTCCACATGCACATAATTACAAAATTGGACCATAATCTCTGGCCCCATATATGCACATCAAAGAAATGATTGTCCCGCGAGTTCCCGTCCCTCATCCAAGATTACTCTATAATGTCATACACATACCCACAGTGTGTCCTGGTGTCCACAATGCCTTGAATGTCATCCTCCCAAACTAAAACATGCAATGTGCAAACCAATACATGAGAGAATGGACAAGCACCTGTCAAACACTTGGAACATTGCCACTAACCTTGAGAATTTCACCATCTTTAACTTCACTGGAGAACCAGGTCCAAGTTCATGCACAATGGAGAAGAAAGGGGGGGGGGGGGAAAGAAGAAGAGTATTTTTCTCTGATAACGTAAATGCTCTCACCCTTCCTCTCTCTCCATTACATTTGAGAGTACTCACTCGGTCACATCTGGAACATGGTCATCAATTCCCCCATACACCTTCAGCTCAGGGTAGTGTCTCCTCAACAGTTTGTTGCCTCCCGAGTGATCCCTTTAATAACATACTTTAAATGGTAGCCTTAGGAAGGAGCACACACACACACTATCATGCCTTACCAATGCTTGTGAGTGGTCAGTGCAGCTTTGAGGGTGATATTGTTGTCCAGCACAGCTTTCTGCAACATTTCAACCATCACAGCTCACATGCACACACTAAACTGGAACCATACAAACACTGGGGGGGGGGGGGGGGGGGGGGGTGACTAGGTCAGGACATGCCATGGACACATGATTGGGATGAGAAACACCATCAAAGTATCAAAGTGAGCGAATAGGTGAGGAATACAATACTGAGGCGCGCGCGCGCACACACACACACACACACACACACACACACACACACACACACACACACACACACACACACACACACACACACACACACACACACACACACACACACACACACACACACACACACACAGGTATACCATGACAGCTGAGGGGTCACAGGGGTCGATGGCCACTGCTGTGCCAGTGGCAGTGTCGATGACTAGGTAGGAGTAATTATTACCCAAGACAGCCACAGGGACCACTTTAACCACTGCAACATAATACACATCTTATACATACAGACCATTTAGTACTAGACAATTTACACCTGCATTAACATTAAGATGTAGAATACTACACGCACCACCAGAGTAATGCTAGTGTGTGATATCAAGTAATGACCCTTTACCAGAATGCACATCCTCTCACACTTCATCAAGAAGGACTGAACATATGATGAAAAAAAAAAAAAAAAAAAAAAAATCTCCTAGGCATTCATACAATTGGAAAAATGTTGTTTTTTGTTTTAAAAACTAGTCAATTGGATTGATTTGTGAGAACAATAAAGGAAATAGTATTCATTGTATACACCAAGACAAGTTTAATGACTTCACTGATTCTAATCATATATATATATATATATATATATATATATATATATATATATATATATATAAATTATTTAGCAATCTTATGTAGTACAGAGATTGGAGAAACTGAGATGAATTCGTGAAGAATCATCCAATTTCAGTCAAACAGGTGCAAATATATTTAATACAAGTCAGTCCAGTTGTGTCATTTGTTTTTAAATGTATTTTCCCCCTCAGGACATTATTTGTTTGCTTTTTTTAAGTGGTAATGTAATAAACAATATCTATAAATGTGAAGTGTGTGTGTGTGTGTGTGTGTGTGTGTGTGTGTGTGTGCGTGTGTGTGTGCGTGTGTGTGTGTGTGTGTGTGTGTGTGCGCGCGCTAAAGGTTACTGTTCCTCGTTCTGCCAAAAGAAAAGAGAAGATTTCTTTGCCTTTTGCCATCCATAAACTGAAAACCCCTGCCAAGAGGGATGAATACCGTGAAGTATTGGAGCAACATTTGCTGGCTAGACCACTCAGAGCTGGAGATTCCACCTAGTGCAACTGGGATGCTCTGAAGTCTTGTATTGTGTCAGCTGCAGAGGAAGTAGTTGGTAGAGGGAAGAGGAAGCAACCAGACTGGTTTGAGGATAGTGAGGAGTTGTTGTCACCTCTGATCAAAGCCAAGGATGATGCTCACCTGAGGATGATACAGTGCAATACTTTAGCCAACCGGAAGGAGTTTAGGAGACATCAGAGAAAAGTAAAGGTTGCAGTGGACAATGCTAAGGAAGAATGGATATGCAGGTTGCACAAGGTGGAAGAGTATCAGGAAGTTGCAGCTGGCTCATGCTGGAAGAAGACCAACTAGACCCACTGCTGTCATGAAAGAAAATGGAAGTTTGACTCAGGGTCCCGAGGAGGTAAGAGCCAGATGGCATCAGCATTTTGTAAAGATACTTAACATACCCTGTGCATTCAATGATGAAGTGATTGACACTCTGCCACTACTCCCACCACATTTGGATTTGGATATGCCACCAACTGAAGAGGAATTGATGCAGGCTCTAACCAAATTGAAGATGAGAAAGGCAGGAGGAAAGTCTGGTGTCCTTCATGAACTAATCCTCCATGGTGGTGTAGATCTGTGGGATAGAATGCTGGAGGTGATGCAGAAGGTGTGGGAAGAAGGTAAAGTGGTGAGAGACTGGCAGGACGCAGTGGTTGTTCCAATCCCTAAAAAAGGTGACCTGAAGCAGTGTGACCATTGGCGTGGAATAAGTTTGTTGGATGTGGTAGGGAAGGTACTAGGCCGAATTGTACAGGGAAGATTGCAAGTGATTGCTGAAAAAAATTCTGCCAGAGTCACAGAGTGGGTTCAGGAAAAGACGTGGTTGTGCAGACATGATTTTTGTTGCTAGACAGCTTGTGGAGAAAGCGAGGGAACATGGCGAATCATTGTATGTGTTGTTTGTAGACTTGAGGAAGGCTTATGATTCAGTGCCCAGGCAAGCCCTATGGAAGGTCCTAGAGAAGTATGGTGTGCCAGAAAAAAAGTTGAATGTTGTGAAGTCTTTCCATGAGGGGATGCATGCTGAGGTTAGAGTGGGTTTGACTGTAACTGATAGGTTTGAGATCCAGAATGGCTTACGGCAGGGATGTACCTTGGCACCCACATTATTTAATATCTACTTTAGTGCTATGGTGGCTGATTGGCACAATAGGAGTAGTGGTGCAGGAGTGAGTGTGTTATATAAGCATGGTAGGAAGTTGGTTGGGGACCGCACAGCTAAGTCTAGATTGAGTGAGATGAGAGTAACTGAGTCCCCGTTTGCTGATGATGTGGCATTGTATGCAACCTCTCGGGATAGTTTTGAGTCAGTAGCAGCAGAGTTTGTGAAAGTGGCAAGTGAATGGGGGCTGACTGTGAGTACTGAGAAACAAAAGGGATGGTTGTTGGTGAGGGATTGAATGAGAGTGATGTCAGACCAGTGCAGGTGGAGGGTGGCTCTGTGGATGTAGTCCAGGACTTCACATACTTGGGTGCTAACATCTCAAGAGATGGGGAGATCACTAGTGAGGTGACTAGAAGAATTGCTAGAGCAGCTAGAGCATTTGGATGTTTGAGGGTGCCAGTATTTAAGAACAAACACCTCTCATTGGCCACAAAGAGAGCAGTGTATAGGGCAGTTGTTCTAGCTGTATTACTGTATGGAGCTGAAACTTGGATGATGAAGGCTGTGCATACAAGACGTTTGAATTCTTTTCATAACCGTTGTATTCGGACAATCCTGGGTGTGACGAGGTACCAACAGTGGAATGAAAGATTAACATCTCAAAGCCTATCACATAGGTTTGGCTTGCAGCACTCCATCTCTGATATCATTCTGGAGCAGCGTTTAAGATGGCTGGGTCATGTGGGTCGCATGGATGAGGAAAGGCTTCCAAATAGATTGTTATTTGGGGAGCTTAACATGAAGAGACCATGCCACGGGGCAAAGAAGAGGTGGAGGGATGTTCTGAAAGTGGATTTGCAGGCAATTGGTGTGTATGATAGATGGTATGAGTTGTGCCAGGACAGGAAGGGGTGGTTTCATCTGTGTTTAGATGGTGTAGAGAAAATTTCAACATCCAGGCGATGGAACACCTGCTCAGCTAACAAGCAATCTGAATTAAGAACACTAAGTTGTGCCTGTGGAAGGAAATTTCGAAGACAAGGAGATCTGACCAGACACCAACATTTCTGTGTGATGCTGTCATAAGTTAAGTTTATTGCCATTGGTCCTGGATTCATCCAGGACACTGCCATCATGGTACTTTGTACCATGGGCAGCTTCTAAGTTCTAAGAGAGAGAGTGTGTGTGTGTGTGTGTGTGTGTGTGTGTGTGTGTGTGTGTGTGTGTGTGTGTGTGTGTGCGCACACACGCGCCAAACAGCTGAATGGATAGAATACTGATGAAACTTTGCAGACATGATCCTTGGGTGTTCCCTGAGGTTTATCACCAAAAAATCTGAAAGTGTCACCCCTGGTGGGAGAAAAAAAAAGGAATTTAAACTTTCCGTAAAAAAAAAAAAAAAAAAAAAAAAAAAAAAAAAAAAAAAAGACCTGGACTATACTGATTTTTTTTCCACTTTTCTTTCCCCTTCCTTTCTTTCTTCCTTCTTTCCTCCTCCCTCCCCTCTTTCCCCCCTAATTTTATTCCTTCTTTCTTCTTTTTCCATGTTCATTTTTTCCCCTTCATGTTCTGACATGGCTCAAATGTGGAAAAAAAAAAAAAAAAAAAAAATTCTCTGAAACTCATGCACACACAAATTTCTTTTTTTTTTTACTTATTGAATTAGGGACCTGAATAGATGGTTATTCGCAGATTTGACTCAACTTAATTGGTAATTCTTAATTTAATTTGTTACATGTTACTGGCCGAGTAGGAGGAAGCATATTTGTACACACATACAAACATGTAATTGAAATTAGGTGATTCTCATTAAAATATTTATTATTGCGTTATATTGTCATCTCCACTAGTGGGAAGCCAACTTATTTAAACTAGACTGAGCTCTGGAGAATATGGAATTGTCCTGAGCAGTGTTGCTACAAGTAGCGAATTTTGGAAACAAATTGGAAGGGAAAAAATCTGATTGGGAAATTGCCAAAACTCTTAAAAGATAGTAAATTTTCAGCAGGAGTCAGGGATTCCAGACCAAGTTGGACCATAGCCAGCTGTCCATGCAGAAGAAGATGGGACTGGAAGAGAATGCCTTCAAGTTTCTGATGAAGGTATTCATAAGACTGCAGAAATAATCAAGCTCCTTACCAAGACAGCTCCATTCCAATTGCCACTGTTCTTACAAGCTACACCTGGAGAGAGAAAATCTGTGTCCATTTCCATAAGATGTTTCATCCCAGTGAGAACTGGAGTCTAACAGCCCTATGATCTAGTAGACATCAGCAGCACAGAGAATTTCTGGCTGGATGTGCATTCATACAAAGATCCAATGGAGAATTTTCCATTCAAACTGTTCAGCTTGGGTGTGCTGAAAATGTTCTGTCTTCCAATATTGAATGCAGATAAGTGGCACATACGGCGAATATTGAAGCTATGATCTGAAGAAAAAGTTGTAAATGTTCCAATATGAACTTGTAATATGTGGTTTGAATGCCAAATATGGTTTGTGTTGGTGTTTTTGTAGTGATTTCTTCGATAGTGGAAAATAAGTAGTGGTAGATAGTAGCAATTTTGAGCTGAATCCATCTAGTAACACTGGTCTTGAGTCATGAGCTTTTCAATAATATTCTGGGAATGAAGAAGCTTGAATTATAAATGATTGGACACACTCAACTCAAGAGTGGTTATTCCTATTCAAACGTCTTCCTGTGGGCTTGAGGATAAAAGTGACAGAAGTGGTACTTGGACAACTCTTGGACACAGGCTACAGTTGGCCACACCCACTTTCCTACCAAATCACCATATTAATTATAACCCGCTCTTCAAGAGTAGGCACATTTACACAGTGGATAGTTTTTATCCCCCCCAAAAAATTGGGTCACCTCACCATATCTTTTCCTGTGGGCATGCCAGGTCAAAAAATGCCAAAAATGTTGCACTCTATCTATGGTACTTATGAACAGTCAAATTCATGGACCTTGATACCTAGAAGCATACAAATATAACTTGAACATGGTAGAGAAATGGGTTAGGTAACACAAGGCCACACCTTTTCCTGTGGGTATGTCATTATATCCCGGGCAATGCAGGGTATATGCTGGTAGTTGTTAATATTTGTGCACTCTTTTGGGTCGGAGAGGAGGGAAAAAAAGTGGAGGGGGGAAAAGAACAGTGATCAATGTGAATTCTAGTAGACATTATTTTAGGCTTTGCCTGCGCACATTTAAACCAGGGTCATTCCAATATAGGAAGTATAGGTTTAATTATCATGTGTGTAAAGCTTTATTGTTAGTGCTCCTCAACTTGAGAGTAACGTCATGTGATCAATGAGAGTATGTTTGTTGGCTGAGTCATCTTATACACTAAGTATCTACCTGTTCACACAAATTGAAGCTGTAAAAATACATCAGTATAAGTAGAAGATACATACTTGCCAGTGTGATGGGGCTGACTATTGAGTGTGGGTGTGGTGAGTGATTCTTTAACCGCTTCAGGTGCAGATAATATCCCAACTTCGTATTGAGCAACATATACCTGCACATGTCAGATAAATTACAGTCAATAATCATGTGTCTTCTGATTAGTAATCTATACTATAAAGTGAGAATAGCCTGTTCGTCTGTCTGTCCGTTTATCCTCGAGTTACACTTGAAGTTTGACCCACAAACCCATATATATTTAGAATCAGTGTCACCAGGGGAACATCTTAAGTATGCCTAAATGGTCACAGCCCTTTTTGTATTAAAAAAGCCAAAAAAAAATGGAACTTTTGCAAGGAAAAGTATGGAGCTACAGGCCAAAAACTTGGCACGCAAACACAACTCGACTCTGCGAATAACATAGGGTGGGTCCCATCTGGCCACACCTCTTCCTCTTTGTGTGTAAGGCTAAAAATGTCAAAAATGGTACTTCTTAAAAACAAAAAAAAAAACACTTTGACCTGATCACATGTTCACCTTTGTTTTAAATGTCTAAAATATATATTACAAAGCCAACACATTTGTGACTACAGCCCACCAAAGGTGGACCAAAAAAAAAAAAAAAAAGCCTATAAGGTGGGTTTTTCACTAGTTAACATAAAGCCCAAATTTAGCGGCCGGCCATGTAATAATATAGTTCTCACATTTTTCATCTGAACCAAATCAAGGACAAGAACATATTGCAGATTTATGGAACCTAACATGGGGCAGTATAGTCTAGCATGTGATAGTATAGTCTTACACATGTGATAGTGTGGTCTTATACATGTGAGTGTGATCTTGTACATGTGACAGTGCGGTCTTTCACATGTGTTCTAGCATGGACAGTATGATCTTGTAAAATGTCATGTGCACTACAGTAAAGCAATCCAGCTGTCTGTGTGCACATTTGGACTACATTGGTTTGTGTCCACAAAAAAAATCGATTGACTATGTTCTCTACTCTGCAGCGCATGGCTTCTAATGATTACTTGAAATTATCCTATTGAATTAGATATCTAACTATATTCTGCAGTGTGTGTCCGTGCACCCGTGCACCACCACATATATCCTCACAGATGCCTGAACCAACCGTCTTGAAATTTTCAGGGATTACTAATGGGCTCACCTGCCATGTTTGGGGAGAATTTAGTTAGGTCTGGGTTGCTGGTCCATTAAATAAGCTTTCCTATTCATGATTAACCACAAGGTTATAATCTGAAGCTATAATCTGATCCCATTCAAAATGGCATTTCTAGTGGGAGTCATATTTACAAATCACACTGAAATTTTATAACACAAAATGAAATAACTTAAGTGAGTTCCACTGCTGTTTCTATCATAGCATAGCCCTCTCAATTCAGAATGGTCCTAGGTTTTCAAATTTACTTTTGGATTGGCTAAATTACAGAAATGCAGCATTGGCCCCTCCCCCCCAAACTGAACAAGTTTGTAATTACAGGAGGCTGAGGTTGAAGACTGAAAGCATCCTGGCAGAAGGTCAATGAAAAGCCCTCCCAAAGAGATACTGTAATTGTAAAAACAGAGGTAACTTTTATAGAATAAGTAAAACACCTCTGGTCAATGGTCAATGGTAGAGCAAGATTCATCAACAAAAGTTTTGACCGGTCAAGAAAACCCTTTACCTAACTACCATCAAGATTTCCAGTGTAACTAAAACTTAATTTGATTTAAGCCAAGATATTTCGGAGTACTCAGTACATAAAACTCAGAGATTTACTTTAGTGAAGACCGATTAAAAAGACCGATTAAAAAGACCGATTAAAAAGACCGATTAAAAAGACCGATTAAAAAGACCGATTAAAAAGACCGATTAAAAAGACCGATTAAAAAGACCGATTAAAAAGACCGATTAAAAAGACCGATTAAAAAGACCGATTAAAAAGACCGATTAAAAAGACCGATTAAAAAGACCGATTAAAAAGACCGATTAAAAAGACCGATTAAAAAGACCGATTAAAAAGACCGATTAAAAAAAAAAGTTTTTAATTTCTTTGCTTTACTTAGCTAATTCATTTTTCCCCTTGCTATTTCAGTGGAAAGGACATGGGATGAGAAAGATAAATTAATAAGTATGACCTTACAAAAGAGGGAAGAAACTTCTGAACAACCAGGGCCTTATTCTCGTGAAGAAGACTCCGCTAGCCAAGTAAATCGGGTAGGCTAGGAAGAGACAAACCCCGCATAAAAAAGGATTCATCATCTCCACGCACTCGTTCTCCAAGGCTATAATGAACTACAGTTACAATTTATCCCAGGCTACTTCAGCACACAGACCCTGGGACGAGCGGTGAAGCAGTAAAAATGCATCCAGGGGACCAGGTCCTAATCAAAATCACTTAAAGCGTGAATATTTTTATCATGAATATTTTTAGCTATTTATTTTTTTATTTTTTTATTTTTTATTCACAATTATTTGGCGTGAAAAGCTGATGCATCTTTATCTGTGCGGTGTTTGTCTCATTCTCGCCTACCCGTGTTACCGGGCTATCAGAGCTTTCTTCAAGAAAATTAGGCCCTGGTTGTTCCGAACCCTCTTCCCTCTAGGGTAAGGATTGACCAGTTCTATTGACCATATCCTATCCTTCCATAGTCCACTCCCCGGAGACAGAGTTCACTTCTAGCCAAAAAAAGAAGGTAAAATCAAAACACAACCCATCCTCCAAAGCAAGTTTCGTCAATAGGGTCTACTGAATAAGAGTGCTTGTGGTATACCTTTGCTCATGCCTAGTTGGCCTCAGTTTGAACCATGATTCTGGCAAACTTGATGGAAGGTGGATAGTTTGGTTCATTTGGGAAACACTTCCTTTTTAAGCTACTTTATTCTTTTGATAAATATCTTTCAGTTCCAGGTTCTCCTTTATCCTAACTGTCATGGCAAACCAGTATGCTTTTTGTTAGCACACATACTTGGAAGTAGTAATTATAAATTAATAGATTTGTTGATTTGAGAAGCCCACATACCCTATCAGCAATTGTGGTAGATGTTTGTCAAATTCCATAAAAAAAAAAATCCTAAGTTCTCATTAGAATCAAATGCGACTATAACAGAAGTAAAAATAGTAAATTTTAAACTTTGATGTGACACACACACACACACACACACACACACACACACACACACACACACACACACACACACACACACACACACACACACACACACACACACCTACACACACACACCTACACACACACCTGTATTGCTTAATTTCTATGCACATGACAGTCTTGTGATGATAGATAACAGTGAGGAGCAGTAGAATACCAGCTATCTCTAAACTAAAGTGTATTTGTCATGATATGAACTGTTTGTGGGTATGTGTTTTATAATATATGTTTCATTACTTGTAAGACTATGTCACATGTGCAAGGTCATATTGTCATGTGTGTAAGATGTGAATTTCGTAAACACTCACTTTATTTGTGATAATTCACTGATTGTGTTGGTCAATATGTTATTGAAAATAAATGTGAATTGTTTTTGTTCCAGGATAGATCAAAGATATAGATCAGATTAATTAGTGAACTGGTATGACCACCAAGATATGAGAGTATGAGCTGTGATTATCTTGACATGTGCAGGTATGCATTGTTCAATACAAGGTTGGGGTATGGTATACACCTCAGGCGGTTAAGGGAACACAGACCACGCCCACACTCCATAGTCAGCCCCGTTGTACTGGCAGGTACGTATGATCTATGCACTGTAGGATGTTACTGTAGCCTCACTACATATGGTTCAGTGATAGTGATACTCTGCACATATAATATTCAGCCAGCAAATTATTTTGTTGAAAGGTTTTTCAAATTGTAATGGAGAAAAGATTATTTGTGTGAAAATTGTGGAGCACTGAGATATATAATCTTTTACTGTTCAAATATTTAGAAATAATTACATAACAGGTGGCGATATTGGATTGACTTGATCACAAGTTGAATGATCCTTTATCAATTCAATTATTAATCCCTCTACTGCACAAGATTGTGTCATCCAACTTGTGGATTACATAGGTATGGTCTGGATTCCTTTATTTCACAGGGCATCCAATGTTAGTGTTAGTTTTATAGTACAACATCCCTCCCCCTCCTATTCTGTCTATATTTTCAAAATTTGTTCCTATAATTGTAAGTCCTATCAATGATGGGATATTGAGGGGACAGATATACATAAATATAATACGGTAAAGGGTCACTCTTGTTATCAGCACATTAATATTACTATGGTGATGCATAGATTATTCAACATCACATATCTTAGCGTTAATTTAATGTCTAGTACTAAATGGCCTTATGTGTATAAAATGTGCATTATTTGTTGCAGTGGTTAAAGTGGTCCCTGTGGCTGTCTTGGGTGACAACTATTCCTACCTAGTCATCGACACTGCCACTGGCACAGCAGTGGCCATTGACCCCTGTGACCCCTCAGCTGTCATGGTACACCTGTGTGTGTGTGTGTGCCTCAGTATTGTATTCCTCACCTATTCGCTCACTTTGATACTTTGATGGTGTTTCTCATCCCAATCATGTGTCCATGGCATGTCCTGACCTAGTCACCCCCCCCCCCCCCCCCCAGTGTTTGTATGGTTCCAGTTTAGTGTGTGCATGTGAGCTGTAATGGTTGAAATGTTGCAGAAAGCTGTGCTGGACAACAATATCACCCTCAAAGCTGCACTGACCACTCACAAGCATTGGTAAGGCATGATAGTGTGTGTGTGTGTGTGTGTGTGTGTGTGTGTGTGTGTGTGTGTGTGTGTGTGTGTGTGTGTGTGTGTGTGTGTGTGTGTGTGTGTGTGTGTGTGTGTGTGTGTGTGTGCTCCTTCCTAAGGCTACCATTTAAAGTATGTTATTAAAGGGATCACTCGGGAGGCAACAAACTGTTGAGGAGACACTACCCTGAGCTGAAGGTGTATGGGGGAATTGATGACCATGTTCCAGATGTGACCGAGTGAGTACTCTCAAATGTAATGGAGAGAGAGGAAGGGTGAGAGCATTTACGTTATCAGAGAAAAATACTCTTTTCTTCTTTCCCCCCCCCCCCCCTTTCTTCTCCATTGTGCATGAACTTGGACCTGGTTCTCCAGTGAAGTTAAAGATGGTGAAATTCTCAAGGTTAGTGGCAATGTTCCAAGTGTTTGACAGGTGCTTGTCCATTCTCTCATGTATTGGTTTGCACATTGCATGTTTTAGTTTGGGAGGATGACATTCAAGGCATTGTGGACACCAGGACACACTGTGGGTATGTGTATGACATTATAGAGTAATCTTGGATGAGGGACGGGAACTCGCGGGACAATCATTTCTTTGATGTGCATATATGGGGCCAGAGATTATGGTCCAATTTTGTAACTATGTGCATGTGGAGGAATTGTCATTTCATAGTAGACGAACCTATATTATAGACCGTTGTTCACTAGCAAAAAAAAACCCACCCTATGAGCGGTCTTTGGTCGGCTTCCGGCCTACTGTGGTACCAAACATGTTCAGGTTGCTTAATGAACGTGTACAGATTAGTGACACTAATCTCATTAATCAAATAAACACGATACACTTAATGAACACTTCTGTGAAATTATCATTTATTTTTGGCAGTGAAAACAACCGGTGGGTGTGATTGATAAGAACTACACCCATAGCCATAACCACAGGAGTATAGTAACACTGGGTGTGGTATGGTGACATGGTAGACTAAGTGTTGATGAAGTACAATGTCATTGTAGTTGATCATTACTTAAAGCCTACCATTTCACCAAACCACACATACTGGCAAAATCACACTATAGCCACCCGATCTGAATGAAACTTTCACGAGGACGTGCAGTGAGGTGTTCTAATATATCACTGAAAGTTTCGTGAAAATCTGTCCAATGGTTTGGAAGACAGACAGACAGGCAGGCAGACAGGCAGACAGACAGGCAAAGTGTGAATTATAGTAAGATATGAATTATTTGCCTCATATAAGATTGCCACCAATTTACCACACATAACTAACCCTTATCATCAACAGAAGAGTGCTTCCAACTGGTTTAGTTTGTAACAAAGGGAATAATTGCGACCAACCTTGAGTTGTGTTCCGGTGCAGTACAGAAGTGGTAGAGAATAGAGTACATTGCCAGAGTTGCAAGAGTAGTGCTTTTCTTATAGGATGCTGTAGAGACGATACCCCAAAACTGAGAAGCCTCAAGAGCATTCCATTGCCTCTGACTATCTTCACAAACTTCCACATTCATGCACACACATGCACACACACACACACACACACACACACACCTGTCCTATCCTGTCGTACCACTGCCATATTTGGTCACATGGCCCTCCGTCAGGAGGGAGCAAGAAATAAGATCACATCACATCACATGGCATAGTCAGAGTGCACTAGAGTCATCTCCTTCACATTTGTGCACAGCCAGACCTCCTTTGCTGTGGAACCACTTCTGACATCCTCCACACTGCACTGCATCCTGCTGTTGTGCAACAGGCTTAGCCCTCTCTAACAAGCATTTGTGCCTCTTCAAGTCCCCAGGCCGACTGAACCTCCTCCCACACTCTGTACACAGTACTCCTTGGCTGGATGGTCTCTGTGCTATCACTGCCACTACAGGTCCAGGTCTCCTTCTCAATTGGATAGTGGTGGTGCTATCATCCACACTGGAAGTGTCCAATTGTTTTCCACAATGGTGCACAGTTAGGCCTCCTATGCTCATGAACCAGCGATCACACACTGAACACTGGACTGCACCTCTCTGTTCACACAGGCTGTTGTCTCTCTGCAGCACACTTATGTCTGGACTTGTCACACTCCCTCCTGAAAAACCTACCACATTCATCACGCCCCACATCTCGAGGTAGCCTACTTGTCACCCACGCCCCCTCCTGAAACCACACTGGGACTCCCAAGTTTAAAAGATTATGATGTCAACTAAATCCATTGTGCACTTCAGCTGCATACAGTTTCACTTCAGCTGACATTCCTTCCAAATACTCAGGATAGTTATAAACTTTCACTTTTATTTTATTTATTTAATTTTTAAACTTTTTTTTTAATAATTGGTATGAAAGACTGCAATGCTTGAAAAATTTTCTAAAATTCATCTTTTGCAGTCTCTTATGGACTATTATAGTTTTCAGGCTTTAAAAAAAAAAATCTAGGTCATAATAGAAAAAAAAAAAAAAAAAAAATTGAAGTAGATTTATCCTAGCTTAAACTCATTTTTGCTTTTTAATAATTATAAGGTGACTTTAGCTAGTATTTCTTTCAAAAGAACTCCAAAGGAGCCTTGATACTTTGCTTAGGTGGTTATATAATAGTGTGGACACTAGCCCTGACAGTAACCCTAAACTGCATGTGAATGGAGTAAGCTATAAAATTCATCTTCAAGAATATATTCTATTCTTCTTCATCTATCTATCTACCTGTGTTTCCTCCCACACTTTGCATACAAATGTTATGGTAATTTTGATGCGTCGAAGTATTCTGGGTAGACATTGGTAGGGGTTTAAAGTATTTGGGCAGATATGGATTAGTTATATACAAAATGCCAATTTCATATGTTACTCAAGCACAAATGTTTTGTTTGTATTTCCTTGCCTTTACCATGACTACAGGTAGTATTGCAGTGCTCCATATGTGGTTTATTGTAATTCTATTCTGATTCCATACAGGCCATGTGGTGTACGTGTTGGAGAATGAGCCTCCATGCTTGTTTAGTGGCGACCACATCTTCATCTGTGGCCTTGGTGAGTGTGAGGATGTAAGTCTTGAGTGAGAGAGATTGTGTGTATGTGCATGCGTACGTGTGTACATGTGTGTGGTACATGTGTACATATGTGTGAGGAAGGATTGTGTACTTTAATAATTTGTGTGAGTGGTGAGGACATTGTGTGAGTTGAAGTATTAGAGGAAGTGATTACCTGTCTTTTCTTCACCTCCTCCCCCCCATGTAGGTCAATTATTCGAAGGGACAGCAGAGACTATGCTTGACTCCATCACAAAGGTGAAGAATTTGCCCAAGAACACATTGATATTTCCAGGTGAGTGGTGTGAGACAGAACTGACCATGACAAGCCTCAATGTGTCTGCCCCAACTTCCATGCTCTCCCAGGACACGAGTACACACTGAGGAATGTCAAGTTTGCATTGCAGCTGCTTCCCTCCAACACTGCAATACAAGTAAGCTCTGGCTTAGTGGTGGCCACAATGCTAGGCAGCTGTCCAGGGTGAGGAATAGCAGCAGTCATGGCTTCTGCTAAACATGCAGGCTGAAGAGAACTCCCATATTGATTCATCATATCATATGAATATGACTAGCAACCCTCGGACTTCATGTGTGCATTATTTAGACTATTAATCAGCATATATTCTGGTGTTTATATGTATGAGCATTTCCTTCTCTCTTCTATTCAGACCAAGTGGCAGTGGGTGAGGCAACAGAGAGACCGAGAGCTGTCCACAGTGAGTGAGGGAGAGCACTAGCTACTGCTAAAATTGCCTGCATGTATTGATCACTAATAACCTTTTGATTCTTCTTCCATTTGCCAAGGTGCCTTCAATCTTATCAGAAGAGCTCAAGTACAACCCGTTCATGCTCACTGAGTGTCCTCACTTGAGAGATGCTCTGGGCATGCCCAGTGGTAGCACACCGGCCCAGGTGTTGGCTGAATTACGGAAGCAGAAAAACAATTATGACAGATCTTAACTGGATACAATGAGGATGTGCCTTTTACTAATTTAAAATATATTAAGCTTTTGTTCAGCTTCAACCTATTATAATTTTATTCAAGCATTGTACTATAATATAATATATTGAGTTCATCCTTGAATCAATTCAGCCCATATTTATGTTCCAGAGATAACTACAAGGCCTCTCCCATCATAATAAGCCCAGAG